>CM050168.1:261115373-261577537 GCA_027410445.1 Discoglossus pictus | reverse complement strand
ATTGACCAAAGTGCAATTGAATGAGGGCCTTAAGGTGCAGTCTTGGATATTTCAAATATTAAATGGTGCAGTCTTGAATATTTCAAATATTAGAACATATGCACCAGAGGATAATGTAGGAATGGAGGGCATGGAAAACCTAATCTCCAACACTTCACTGTTTAGTAAATATGTCCTACTGTATGTCTGATTACAAATGACACCATGGGCAGCACTGAGTGTAGTGGGGTACAGGGTGTCACATAGAAGGAGTCAGTCTCATGGGATACAGCATGATGAAGCTCCTAGTGTAACCTCACATATAACAGTTGTGTAAGGAGTTGCAGAGGTCTTTTATCTGTTCAATGTTATCTGTGGTGACAGCAGTTACCTAAAGTTAAACAGCAGCTGCAGCTTGGTGTCGGGAAACTGATTCGTTAGGGCATTATCATTATCAATGTAGGGCACATTACTGGGATTTCACATGTGTGTGGAAACTCTATATTACTGAGCTCTGTCACATTAAACATCTGTTGTTCTGGTGGTAAACCATTATATGAGCATAATTTCTTTATATACACTAATATCTAATATTATAGTGGTATAGTATATTAACAATTCAGTTAATATACTGTATAGGCCAACATCTTTAAAGTTCAAAAACAGGCTAGCAGTTCTACATAGAATGTCTTTAAGATGTGCAGCTTTAGACATCTACTACTCTTGTACAATTAGTTACTCCATTCTTATTAGTGTAGAAAAAAATAGTCCATATAACCTTTTTTTAGGCAGATAAAACAGTCTATGAAAGTATTATAATTCTACATAAACTCCACTAAATCCGAATATATTGTTAATGGCAAATAAGAAAAAACAGAAAATTACAATCTGACAGCAATGTTTACATCAGTCATGACATTTTGTTATAAAATAATTTGTAACATTCAGTACAAAGGGGACTGATAAAGTGTGCCTGTAGCATTCAATATGTTGGGCAGATAAGAGAATTCAGATACTGAACCTTTAACGTATTCATTTGTTACTAAATCTGGGATAATTCCCTTATATTGATGCACTGTGTTATCTAGTGTTTTCCTCCCTTTGTTTTGCCATATAAGGGCTATATTACCTCCTAAATAAGAGAATAACTATTAGATTTTTGTCAGCCATATGCATTTTCTAGCTTGATTATTGTTCTGAAGAAGTGATATGTGATTTGCACAGTGTCATATTAATCTTGTTTAAATGTTGTATGCCTGTCTTGTAGAGGTGTGTGTAGCATATAATGGGGTATTTTGTTGTCATTAAAAATATTTGTATTTGAAATAAAGGTCTCCAAGGATAGAAACATATTCAGTTGAATTGCTCTTGGGATCTTGCCCTCTACCAGCCAATGAGATCTACAGTATTCTCTCTGCATTTCTTGTTTGTTTCAATGGAGTTTAAACATGTTTTACTTTTTATTTTTCATTCATAAATCTATTTTTTAATGTTTAAAATGTGCTCTTTTCAATGGTTGACCCCCCCCCATGCTAATACATTATTAATATTATCTATCTGTTTTTTTTTTGCTGATGTAGCGGTCAGACCCTGTTTCAGGGCCACTAGTGGGCTCAGACTCGCACTTTGAGGTTAATCTCCCATTCCAGGATGTGTTAATTATTTTGTACTTGTTTTTTTTTCAGTGAATCATCTGCTGAATCAGTATAGTCAGCAGCCCACATATCCTGCCAGACCGAGAAACTAAAATGGGGACATAAGTCTTTGCCCTCCATTCCCCACAATCAATATAATCAATGAGTGTATACATCTGCTGATTCTCAGGTCCTGTATTATCATGTGTGGCTGGCAGTCGTCATTACTGATGCTGATACTATCGTTATGTTTATATTAAACGTAATTAATAAATGTTGCACTACATTTCTCAGTAATATCAATATGACGGCACTTAAATATTGCTACACACATTTTAACTAAAGTCAAGCCAAAAATAAGCTAGACTGGTGTTGGGATAAATTCCCCTTGCAACGTGTATACCTCCTACTAGCTCACATTACAGTGATATATTTAATTAAAAAAAATGGCATGGTGATTACTACCTATAATTCTGAAATTCATATCATAATCCCATTTCTCGGAATGACCATCTTAAAGCAAAACCCAGTTTAAGTATTTATGGAGACTAATCTTGTGATTCCCTTCTGGGTTGCTACCTTGTCATGCTTTTGTACTTTAATGAAGCTATGAGATGTACCATGTAGGGTCACTCAAGGTGTGCAGGTCATAACAGAAAGGTCTGACAAATCATGGTCCACTGGAGAAGGAACTGGCAACCCACTCCAGTATCTTTGCCAAGATAAACTTATGGACAATTACGACCAGACACATAACAATTTTGCCTGCCGTCCATATGGTCACAGAGACTCAGACACGTCTGAGGGCCTAAACAACAATCTTGTGATATGAGTCTTATTTTTGATTAGCACGTATAGTTAATTTTTAACAATAAATACAAAAATCATCCTCCATTGGGTGAAGACAAAGAAAGAAGTAGTAACTCTCTCTCCAACTCTAACGGCCGATGTTAAATTACGTCGGCATTGGCACAATTGACATACAAATTCATGACACTTTGAAAATAATTCCTTTTATTTTCTTTAAAAAATACCTGCACACTCACAAAACTGCTTATTCTAGTTCTGCATTAGTTCTTCACATTTAAAACCCTTACTCCAGTGTACACAGTCCCGCTCCAGCTTATATCTCTCTTAATGGACCACCACGGTGCCTATAACGATAATCCTTCATTTGTTTATTTAATAACTGCTAACAATGAAATGAATATTTACAGAGGAAAAAAATAAATGTGGCTTTTAAAACATAAACTTGAAGTTTTGTGTTTGGACTTAAGCAGATCTGCTTCTCTGCACCGCTCTCGTGTCCAGGGGTTCGAGAGGATATCCCTGGGTACTGATAGAAATGAAAGCAGCTTTTATTCCTCACCCTGATAACCTTGCTCATCTGCCCACTTCCCTGCAGTGTTTATTGCTGGAAAACTACACTGATCTGGACAGGTCTTTTTTCACCCCGGACCCCTAGCAGAAGCACATCCGCTGGAAGCAACAATTCTAAGTTCAAATTTTAGTTTTAAAAACCACATTGTATGTGCTTTCCCCATATACTGATTGTATTGCTAATCACTTAGGAAACAAATGAAACGTTCTTGTTATACACATCAGCTCTTTAAGCACTTCAAAAGATTCCCTATTTAGTCTCCATCCTCTTTCAAAATACTTGCATTACACAAACCTATCACGCCATGACATAAATCTTCTTGTGTTGCCCAACATCAGATTACACTATAAAGATGATTTATTCCATTACAAACTGTCCAGCTACGATCGTTATATTGGTAAACAGCCCTAGTTCTCCTTTCTGATTTCTAGTCTTTCATTCAACTCTTCTTTATCACTCTTGTCTTCTTCAGCCCATTTCATCCATTCCTCAGCCCAAGCACAAGGAACCCATTTACCAATCAAATTGATGGCATTAGTAGTGACCCCTTTCTACAGACACAAATTTACTTCTTTACTTCTCACCTGATTATCAATTATAGCCATTTTACTTTTACACCGGATTTATTCTCTTTCATTAACTCTGTTGGTAAATCTATTTTTCAAATTCTAAATTTTTCTTTTACCTAAACCATAAGCAATTCAATATATATAAGTAAGGATTTCATACAATCCAGGGGTTGTCATATTAATCTGAAATGTAGGAGCCTGCCAAGTTAGTGAGGAACCAAATATATATTGTGTATAATTCATCCTTAGCTTTGCATATGCTTAAAGGCAGCCATGTTTAAAATGGTAATGGATTGAAAGAGCAAAGCCTATCACTATACAACACGTCGCCATCACACTCTAAATAAGGAACCAGGTGTTGGGCATGTCTAGAATGAACCAGGGCCCCATAGTCCCTAGAATTTATAAATTGTATCCACCAAACTACTAGTTAACTTCTCCGTTATCCTTGTGAGGTTAATCCGATGGATAAGTTGAGAAGAAGATACATCTTTTTGTCTCCATTTATGAAGTCAGCCAACATATCACTGTTCTTAAATTCTCTGCGATTCGCCTAACCAAAGGGGCAGTGTATTGGTTCTAAGTGGATATTCAAATCTAGGATTTGAGTTTGAATTTTATTAATTTCATCCCAAACTATGTGCTTCAACGTGCCTTTCTTGCAGCAATTTCTGAAACATCTGATGGTATATCTCCATTCATGTTGTTAAGCCTGGAGGGCGTTCAATACATTCTATGAATATATTTAAAAGATGTCTCAGTCAATGAAACATTTCGACTACCTTTGTAAACCCTCTCAAAAATATCTTAACCACTCTTCAGTCTCTAAAGTAATTCTGAGATCATCATGTTTTTTATGTTGATGAAAACTGATTTATTGCCAAAACCATTATCTAGAAGTCAGACAAGGCATTTTTTACTGGCTTTACTTACTCATAGTATAATAATGGCTACACTTTGTTACTGGTTTTACTTACTCACACCATATTCGTGGCTAAGCTTTGTTACTGGCCTTACTTATTCAATGCATATTAGAACTATGAGCTACCATTAGACAGGCTCCCACTTTTAAGTCATTTGAGTATTTACTCTCAACTGCCTCTGTTTCCTCCTCCCTTATGGGAAGAACATGTTTGTCTGTTACATAGGGTGGTTTAATTTATTTTCCTTAATCTTTATTTGATTCTGAGAAGTGAATCTGATACTACTATTCAGTGGGGATTCCCTAAATTTTAGTTCTTACTCTACAAACTGTCTTACACGTCTCTATTACCTAAACCGTCATGGTCTGATTATTTACAATAGATTTATATGGTCAGTGTTTCTTAAAACTGAGCTACATTTTTTTTTTAGAAACCTGTGTGTGTGCGTATAATATATATATATATATATATATATATATATATATATATATATATATATATATATATATATATATATATATATAAAGGTGGGGGGAAGCAAAAGGGACAACTAGTATAAATTTATACAAATTTAACTTTAGTTTATAATTAATAGCATTTCCATGTTACACTAGTTGTCCCTTTTGCTCCCCCCCCACCATATATATATATATATATATATATATATATATATATATATATATATATATATATAAAAATATAAATAAATATGGTGGGGGGGAGCAAAAGGGACAACTAGTGTAACATGGAAATGCTATTAATTATAAACTAAAGTTAAATTTGTATAAATTTATACTAGTTGTCCCTTTTGCTTCCCCCCACCATATATATATATATATATATATATATATATATATATATATATATATATATATATATATATATATATATATATATATATATATATATATATATTCTGAAGATTAAGAAGTTGTCCAGCACTGGCATCTAAGTGTCTTGGCACTGAGTAGAGTTTACTAGTTTCCATACTACTTCTAGTATGCCGTTCTCCTTACTACCTGCTAACTCCTTTACATTTGGAATCTCTCTTCATTGCTGTTGTCATACTGAGATCCATAATAGGAATCCATTTTGTAATACCCTACCTATGGGTTGTGAGTGAGATGGGCCTATACAGATTCCTTATTCTCTAGATACACATTTGTACCTTCCTCATTTTTGAGGCTATCTGCCTGTATATAATGTATATTGTAGTACCCATATACTCCTTTTCCTTCATCAGTGTAGATTATAATCATTATTGTCAGTCCTTGTTGATTGTGAGACGTCAATCTGATACTAATCTGCAATGGGGTTTCCCTAAGTTTTGGTTATTTCTCTGCTATAGGGTTGTGTCTTACACTTCTTTATTACCTAATCTGTCTTGTTATGATTATTCACCTTAGGTTTTTAGCATGATTACTTGAAACTGAACCCAACTAAGAAGGTTCTCTCTTACAGGAATTGCAATGTCTAGAAATGTGTTATAAGGTTGTGATTGGGATTTTGAAGTCCTCATGAAAAGGTGAGGATATGTCGTAGGATATGTCGTAGGATATGTCGTAGGATATGTCGTAGGATATGTCGTAGGATTCCATGGAAGTCCTGTGGTTCTATCAATAATATTCCATCCTGTAGATTTAAGATCTCTCTCTCTCTCTCTCTCTCTCTCTCTCTCTCTCTCTCTCTCTCTCTCTCTCTTTTTTTTAAATCTGTTCTATCCAGTTTAACTTTTCTGATTAGTCATGGTGGATTTGGATAATATGTGTACTCACTTTTGTTTAAATGCTGCCACTGTGTTGTAGAACTTAACACTGGTAGTAAATAAAAGTGCAACCCACAGTACATCCACCCCCCCCCCCCCCCAGGCTCCAAGCTAACAAGCTGTGCTGTAGGGGTTCAATATGGGAACCCTAGACACATCAAGGGTCTGTTAAAATTAAAAATGCCTTAAAAGTAAATGGTTTTATGCTTGTGGTTTACATATGTGCTGATGCTATTTTGTTACATCCCTCACAAGCATGCCAAGCTTGTCCAATGGTGGCTTTCTGTCTAGGCCCGCGAGGTCATTGGCCTGTGGCAGCATAAAAGCTACATACGCCCCAAAGCTTTTCCCAAACTATAGTGACCCTTAAACCCTCTAGTGTGCTTGTCTGTGTGTAACCTGATTTGTGTTATCATGTTGTTGTGTTTATGACCTCATCAGTATGTTTTCATTGGGATACTTTATCTAGGTGGGGGGCTGTGTGGTTTAGCCGGTGAGCTCACCCCCACCACCCCTGGATGCTGTGTAATGTTATGTCTGCGTCCAGATGCTGGCAGATGTTGGGTTTGTGCCACACTCTGCACAGCAGCCTCGCTCTGTAATCACTGTATGTACAGAACGGGATATCTCTGTTTATGGGGGCTTTATTAGTGTGTACTAAACAGTGCTTACGTGTGTAGTATGTGACTCCAGAGGAATGTTCTAATGTTATTACAATAAAGAGGCCCTCACTCAAGAAATCACTTCTTGCTACACACTTCCTCACATCAGGAATGTTCTCGTAAGACAATGAGTCCTTGCTGCTGATCTGACATCATGCCATGTTGCAATATGCAATCAGATCACCCACATACCTCGGATGTACCATCAAGAAACTCACAAACCAAAACAGATCTAAACCTGCTTTATACAACTGTTATTTAAGAATTACCAATTACATTAAAATAATTTAACAAGCAATCAATGTCTAATTGTTTGTTTTTACACACTTTTGTTTTTTTTAGATACAATGTGCCAGATCCCTCTCTTCCTTTTTCTCTCTCTCTCTCTTTGTCTCTTATTCCCCCCCCCCCCGCTCTCTGTGTGTGTGTGTGTATATGTATATATATATATATATATATATATATATATATATATATATATATATATATATATATATATATATATATATATATATATATATATATATACATTTTTTTTTTTACTTTACTTGCCCATCAAAAATGACTACACAACAGACCAGACACAATGCGTGTATATATGTGTTCATGTAAATGTGCACAACGCTCTATATCATTTACCTTTTATATACATATATTACTGTATGTTTAAATGCCCTGGACACTTTTGTTTGGGGGTCACTGGGCATTGTGTCCGGTCTGTTCTCTAGTTCCTGATAGTAGTGACTCAGCCCCTTGCTGTGTTGACCTGGCATTACCAGACACTGGAGCTTCTGGGAAGACTGTCTTTGTTGTAAGAAATGCGTTAAAGCTTCTGTCTTGTCATGAATCAGACTGTTGAAATGGACTTCCAGAAATTGTGTGATTGATTTCTATTTGTAATGCCTGTTCCTTTCTCCCCAGTGTGCCTCTGTGGTGTGCTTGTCATGAGTGTTTTCCCTAAAAGGACTTATTCTGCTTATTTTACTAATTTAGGGCTATGGCTCAAAGAATATATGTAAGAATAAAAGTTCCACACACAACCAAAGATAATTCCCTATTTATATGTTTCTGTTTATTTAGCTCTTTTAACTAATCATTATACTTGGAGACAAATGACTAGTTTCTAGTAAATGTTATCACATATGTGGGAATTTTCCATTTAGAACTAAGATTGAGATCCTGGAAAATACTTTATTTACCATAATTTCCCTGTGTATTAAGAGGACGGAAATAACCGTGAGGAATTTCAAGTCTACCATGATTCTTTTACAGCCAGGTTCTTGGATCCAATGTTGCTCCGTGAAACCTTATCTGAAATTCCTCCGGAATAAAAAAGGACGAGAAGAGCCTAATACTTAATTAATAAATAATGGCAGAGTTATCTGCAGTGCAGACTTGATAAACAATTTGTGTTACCCTCTTCTGTTTCAATCTTAAAAGTATGGGATGGTTACTAATCAATACCAAAGATAAAAGGTTGAGAGACACTGTTCTAGATCGTAAACTAGTTTATATACTCCCTGACTCCTTAAAGGAGTCAGAATTACTGTAGGAGAGTGGTAAGTATAAATGGTAATGGACAATTTGTTGTGCAAGAGCGGATAATATATTTGTTGTTGGAAGAGGATATGATTTCACACTACCGAGAACAAGCTAGTGGCCACATATTGCAACCGGGCCACCACTGGTCCAAGGGCTCAGCCCTGAGATTACACATGTTTAGCGATCACTACATGTGTGTGTATGTATTGTATGTCAGGGTGTGATAAACTCTGGGAGCCAGTGAGTCAAGACTTGGTTATTCTACATATGTCTATGTAAAAAACACAATTACCTCACTCCTGTCCCTTCCACATTGAGGCTGGCTCCTTAATATAAATTTGACTGTCGAATGCTGGAGGATGAGCCAAGACTTTGGGGAACATTTAAAGAGACCCTGTAATGAGAATATGTTTACACTTTGATTACTGGATTAAAGGGACATGAAAAGAAAATCCTAACTAAAAATCAACCAGTAATGTAAGGCTACTTGTTTGTTTCGCCTCTCTTTAAAGTTCCTGTAGCATTGCAGTGTCCGAGTTTTAGAGCTTCTCTCTTTTTCATCGCACTAGAAAGGACAGTAAAGTCCAGACTAAAAGAGCGAGTGAGCACATATATACATTTAAAACTATTACATTTGTTTTCTTGACAGTGAAACCATGTCCAGCACACAGTCCACTTTTCTTTACCCCTCCACTACAAGCATATACCTGTGCTTACTAAACTCTTATATCATTTATATATGACTTGGGTATACTTTTTTCTCCTGGTAGAATAACAATCTTCAAAATAGAAACACTATTTATGTGTGTCTTGCTGTATGCGCGGGTAGTTAAATGACCACTTTAGTGTGTTACAAGAAAAGCTCATATGATTTTTTTTTTGTACTATTAAAACTAGAATGTAGTTTAAAAATTATTTTAAAATATTTTTTTTTTAAAGTTTTGACTTGGCAATCTATGCCTGGAAGTTGGATTAAAAGGAAGACTTGTTGGATTTTGGTTCAGACTGAGCATGCTCCGTAAGTGGGGATGGGGCAATGACGATTTATGCACCCTCACTGGCTGGGGCCTATGAGGGACCTACAGACAGGTTATAATACAACTGTTATCTCTGTGTAGCCCTCCGAGACACTGCTAACTGTCATGGGGTGGAGCACAACCATAGCTGACCACTCCCCCAGGGAGGTAGAGAAAGGCAGCTGTGCTTGAGGAGAAAACAGACAATTTTAAAAGTAAGAAAAAATATAATTTTTTTTTTATTTATTTTAAACTGCACACAATTTTTATTAGTCTACTCCCAACAAAAAAAACATTTGAGCTTTACTTATAAATGCATTACAGTTCCCTTTTAAAAGGGGCCTTCATACAAATCAGGACCTCTGCCCTTATTCTTAAAGGGCCACTTAATTTAGTACAATGTGGAGCACACCAATGTAAAGATCTCTTAACAGCATGTTTAAACACTTTTTTTTTTAATTTTTGAAATCCGTTCTTTTTTTCACTGAGATATTTATTGATTAATGTATGTTTGCATGTGTCACTGGCAAGCTGCTAGACAGACCGGCAGCAAGCTCCAGAGCAGAGGAAAACTACAGTTAACCCTTTTTTAAATTCATCTGTGCATAGAAGGAGTGTTAGAATCTTTAAAATAAGTTATTTGTGGGTTGACTGCTGGGCTGTAGGATTCCTGAATGCCAAGAAAAACCTATAAATCATTCTCTGCACAGGAGCTACAATGGCTGTTGTCGGCAGATGTCATTAATCACGGAATAATCGGTGTGTTTGTACACAAACCTAAAACTTCTGTTTTTTAACTATTTTATAAGTGTAATTAAAGAAAAAAAATAGATAATTTTTATCATAAAACCTTGTGCTCTTTCACACCATGAAGAGCACTTATGGTGAGGTAACTTGACCCACTACATTATTAATTTTACTTTATATTTATCTTAAACCCTTCAGCAATGCTTCATTACAAATAAGTGAAAGGGTTACATTTGTATTTTCTGTACACTCTCTTCACTTGCCTTTTACGCTCCTAAGTGGTAATCCCAAGCGTGACTGGGTGAATTTTAAGTACCGAAATCGGTAACCATGAGCCACGCTCGGGTTACTGCATGGAGGATCTGGAGGGGGCCCAGTGCTGCCAAATTTGCATGGACCCCCTCGGCTCACCATTCCTCTTCCTCATCCTTCCTTCCTCCTCCTCTCTCCCCCCTTATGGTACTCCTCACCCCCCCCCCCCGATCATCCTCCTCACTTCCCCCTCTCTCCTTACTTTGTAGTGTAATCCAGTGAACTGCCTGGAGGATGGTCGGGGGGGAGTGAGGAGGAGGAGGATGGTTCGGGGGGGGGAGTGAGGAGGAGGAGGATGGTTCGGGGGGGGGAGTGAGGAGGAGGAGGATGGTCGGGGGGGGGGAGTGAGGAGGAGGAGGATGGTCAGGGGGGGAAGTGAGGAGGATGGTCAGGGGGAAGTGAGGAGGAGAAGGATGGTCAGGGGAGGAAGTGAGGAGGAGGAGGAGGATGGTCAGGGGAGGAAGTGAGGAGGAGGATGGTCAGGGGAGGAAGTGAGGAGGAGGATGGTCAGGGGAGGAAGTGAGGAGGAGGATGGTCAGGGGAGGAAGTAAGGAGGAGGAGGAGGATGGTCGGGGGAGGAAGTGAGGAGGAGGAGGAGGATGGTCAGGGGAGGAAGTGAGGAGGATGGTCAGGGGGGAAGTGAGGAGGAGGATGAGAACGGGGAAAGGGCAGTATGATTATGTCATTATTTTTTTATGTACTGCATTCTAAATACTGACATAATCATACCGCCAGGAAGGTTAAATGCCATTATATTAACACAGGACTTGTCCCAGGAGCCAGGGAACCGCAGTTCCTAAAAATGTTACTGCTGCTACCTAACTTTTTCATATATTTTTGGAAATGTAATTATCTATTTATCTATATTAAATAAAATAGTTTGGTTGGACCATGGTGAATTGTGTAAAAATTTGGTAAAATTGTTGGTCTCAATAGAAGTGATTGTGCCCCTAGTATTTGATAATGCAGTGGCTGACAAAATTATATTACATGCTTTAGCCTACCGCGTAATCGGGGAGCTAGCCAACCTTTGTTTTGTGTCTATGGCAGTGTTTTCTAAAAATTAAATATATGCAGATTTACAGATCGACATATGTAGAATTACCAAATAAAATAGGAGCTAGAAATAAAATGTTTGTAGCCATGGCTCCGTGAAAAACTCTGCAGAAAGAGCTATTGGAATACTACGTAATATATAGTAATATGTTGCACTAATTTCACAATAAATTCTATACTATTGCAATAATCAATCTGTAATTTCCTTGTGGACCTGCCCATATATCGTTACTGCTCATAATAGATTGGAAGTGCTTTGTTTTACAGATTGAAGGAGTTGCTGCTTTCCCCGTTTTTATCCTTAAAAAAATATAAAAAATACACGTCCTGATGGTCACATGGTGCCCCCATATACTGTTAAGTGTAAAAATGTACTAAACGTATGGGTTATCTTCATTGGAATGGTGGAATAGGGCAGGATTTCAGACCTATTGTTTTGATGCAAGAATAATTTGTTTGATATTTCTGTTGGACACTGAAGGGAACCATGATACTTGGTGATATAGTGTTTGTGAGAGGGACATTTACATTTCTGGAGAGCAGGGCTTGCAATTATTGATGCAAGCTTAACTGCTTCTAAGCATGTTGGGGGAAGAAGGCTGGAGTCAAATTCAGTGAGAATATTCACCAACAAATCCTCCTCCCTTCACTAATAGATTAAAACACATACCCCTTATGCTTCAGCCCTCAGGAAGTAATTCAACAAGAAAAATGCTAATGTTGTTAATTTGTAACAATCTTCACAAATAAGTGATGCTTTTCTTGAACTTCAGCAGACCTTTAAGTGTACATTTAAACATTATTTGACTTTTAATTTGTACAATCCAAGGACAAAGTGTACTTCTCAGTCCTGGTTATCAGTCACCTGGTACTCCCATACATTGTAGTATGAACAATACATTATTTTTGAGAGGTCAAGGAAAGATTCCTTTGCAAAGTCTGCAGGACATTGTGTTGTCTCTGCATATAAATATTGATTATAATGGATGCAGATTGAGCCCTTGTGTCTTTTCTCAGCTGTCACACCAGTTCCTCCTTTTTGCTTGATATTTTCTGTGATGCTTGTCAGAAATCTGGAAGTGATTACCATAAGAGATAAAAACTCTGGGACTTCCCAAATGATTATATATTTCTCCACTTCAAGTTTACTGGGTAACTGCCAGTCTCCTCCTCTTCCAAAAAATGGCAATTTTCAGAAATGTCCAGGAGACCAGAAAAGGGAACCCAACCCTAAAGGTTAAACACTATTGTTATCTCCATTCATTCCCCTATTTAATCATAAGACCAACAGCCCACATAACAATGAACACTTTGGGTTTAATAGTTTCCCAAAATGTGCATGAAATTCATATATATTTTTAATTTGAAAAATCTTTAGTATTTTAGTTGAATAACCATCACAAACACAAGAAAATCAAATGTATTTATATATGAGCACTGCCTTCCCTGGCTCTTAAATTATATGCCGTCTTCTGTAAAATAACTGGCTCATTTTTCATCTTTAACAGGGCTGTAATGCCGAAAAATAAGTTGCTATTATATGAAAGATCACGCTGAGAGAAGTACAGAATGCATATAAAGTTATTGATAAGGCAATGTGATATAAACTGTGGAAATGCAGCCATCCTGTGCTGATCTAATTCACATCTGTGTTCTGAAATCTCAGAAGTCCATTTGAAAGTCAGACATTTGTTCTGGTTTCCTGTATACTACACCTATGCCATAATAATACCCACTTATAATGTCCAGTATGGGAGTTGTAATTGCTTAGTTTTCTAGTTAAAGCTATGATTAATCCCTTTCTCTCTTTTCATCATTTCTCAGGACTCCATTGTTTCTTTTGGCTCCGCTTGTAGCTCCAACAGTTCCTCAAGTCAATCCCCAGCCCCAATCCTTTGGTTGTGTGTGCCCACGGGGGACTCATCATTTTCAATGGATTGGCAATTTGGTCCCAGAGTTTGCCATCTCCAGCTCAAGTGTGAAGGTTCTCTCGACACCTGCTGAATTTTACCAGGTCATGAAGGTAAGATAATTACAAGCAATGTGGCCATGGTGACGTGGTATGTCATGACGCAGCAGTTATTAAATTATGATTAGTGTAACCAATCAATTTCTTTTCCTATACAGGAACCAAATATTGATATTGGCTACTGTTTATTTTCTGATCACAGGCACAGGTGAAGATGGCGAAGAAGCGTATCATAATGGCATCACTGTATCTGGGAACAGGTCATCTGGAGCAGGAGCTGGTGAGGAGGAGGTGTTTGGTTGGGCAGTAAGGAGGTTTCAGTGTTGCTGTGAACATTTTTGTCTATTGTAAGATTTCATTAGAACTGGGAAAAAGGGGATCGACCTGGGAGGTAATACCTTGGGGGCTGCAAGTCATCAAAGGTCAGGCTGACATGAAACTCACTCCCTACATGAACGGACCTGTCTTTGTGATATTTGTGTGTTGGTCATCTGCTCTGGTTAAGTTGTCTGATGATTAGAGAACCCTGTAATGTCTTCTTGCTGTTCCTTCCTCAGGTGGATTCCATAGAGGACAGACTGGGCTGCTCAGACTCTCCTGACCTCCAAGTCTCTATCCTGCTGGACTACACCAGAGGATCCCGGGGTTAGTATTGGCTAATGGATATGGTTGTGACACTTCATTATGATGTGATTGAGATTTTAGGGAAAATAAAAGTCATATGGTGATCACATGAGAGAGCACACTGTGTAATGATGGGTATGCAGACTACTTAACAGGAAGGGGTATACAGACTACTTAAAAATAAGATAACATGTCATAGTGAATGAATATTTGTTTACATTTAAGTTAATATGAATAATGTGATTCATGCATCACTTGTTTGGTTAATTATCCCTGCCCATATCTTTCTTTTCTCCCTGTCAAGATTTTATTTTCTAATGGTCAGAAACATTAATTACTTTTGTTTAAACCATGAATATGTAACAAAAGTAAAATACCACATAAGACTAGAAGGGAGAAAATGATGCAGGAGAAAAAAAATCTTCAAAGTTAATTCATTAACTTTATCAAGCCTTTCATTTTTATACTTACATTCAAACAGTTTTACTTAAATTAACCCAGTGAAATGCTAACTATTGCATAGTTTAAAACTATGTGTAATAACAAGTACTTTAGCAATTTAAAGGGACATGTAATGTTTTTGCATTTTACTAGGAATACAATATAACTGTGTATCTATTTACTTTTGTGTACTTTATTTTATTAAGAAGTACTTAAAAGCTCTGTTTTTGTTAAATTGTTTGTTTGTTCAGTTTAAAAGCTACAGCATAAATATTACCAAAGCATGGTGACCATTGTGTATGTTACAAAATAAAGAAGATTGCCACATATATATGAATCAAGACCTTGGGACCATTACAAATACAATTTTATGAAATATAAGTATAGAGAACATTCCCATTAAAGTTAAAACAAACCCTTATGAGGAAAGAAGTGAAAATGAGTTAAGCTGCTGTATAGAGCCAGGTAAATCACATTAATCCACTAAACTCTCAACAACATCTGACAAGTTAACAGGAATAAACATGTTTATAAAATACACAACAAACTTGCGGTGCAGATCACTGAGCCAAAGATTTGAAATTCCAAATTGATACCTAGGAAAAAGTTTAGGGAAGATCTGCTGCTCATTCTTGTGGAAATAGTACAAACCTGGTAGCACATTTTAGAGTGAATGTGGACAAGGAGTTGTGGAGCATAGCTAGGAGTGTTTCCATTCCCATGTTCTCCATGGTTAAGATGGAGTAAGGGAAGGAATGTCAGATCGTTTCCAGTTATGAGCTTTGGACCTTCTCATGACTAAGGTAATTGGGAAAGAAAGTGCATTTTGTCTTTATAGTTAATTGTGGATAAGGACGCAATAATACAATAAAAGCAAAAACACATGGTTCAGATGGATCGGACTTTGAAGGCAGTTTAATATCAATTGATTAATTTGGATATGTACCTCTCTGTCCTCAATCCCTCCAACACCCTGGGCTACTTATAGATCATATGTTAAACAACCTAGAAGGGGTGAGCTATCATGTCATCATGGTCTTGTAGGATTGCTCCTTGACATTACAGCAAATTGAAAGAGACTTGTGTATGTCCCAAATCTCACACCAATTTTCCTCAGAGTTTCTCATAGGTCCCTCTCTCTGCAGGAAACTAGAATAGATTTCCAGGCATTTCTCCTGGGAGTAGGAGGGAATATAAAGTGGACTCCATTTTCCTAGGGGGAAAACTAATATACTGTTGTTAAAGGTGCTAAAACAGCTTTTTTAATATGAGGTTGTAATGCAAAGCTTCTGCCCTATGGTTATGTGAGGACGACAAAGAAGCTCTGGACTGTAATAAATTGAACAGGATTACTTTGCATGAAAATACATATACCTAAATCTGTATCGGTTCTAATCCAGAAGGAAACATTTTATTTATAAGCAATGGAGATAAAAGAGATAAGATGAAATTATATCATATTTTGAGGTAAAGGATTCCCATAATATAGAGTGTGGTATTGAGTGGCATTCTTGTTTTACATAAGCATAACTTATGTTTGGGCCAAAATACAGTAGGATAAAACATTTAGTCAAGTTAAATCATTTTCTAGGTCACACATCTCTTTGTACTTTGCAGAAGATGCCAAGCTTGAATTTGTTCTAGTACTGTAAACTGGAGATGCTAGTCCTCCTCTCAAGTTAGGCAGATTCATTACCTGTCTTGTGTGATTGTAAAGATTTAACAGCCGTCTTGTCTCAAGGTTATTGGCAAAGTCTTTAAAAGATAGCGTAAGCGGGGAAGCAAATTCATTTTTATGGCAGTAACCAAGCCAATAGATGGAAAAATATTTCCGTCTAATGAGATCCTACTTCAATTGGGAGAGAATAGGCACATAATTACATTGGTGTAATTCCATGTGTGACCTAACTATATTGATACCTAGGTATTTGATAAAACTATAACAAGGTTTAAAGTTGGAAGTTCATTTCTAAAATATTTTTAATTTGAGTAGGAAGACATCTATATTTCATTGTTAATTGTGTACTGATTTCCATCATAAAACAGTAAAGCCTTAAGATGATGAGTCAAAGAGAAGTTTTAGCATAACAATTACAGAAACCATCAGTACCAGGAGCGCTTGCTGATGTGTAGGATTTAAAAAAAAAAAAAAAAAAATTAGCTAGTTCATGTAAAATTAAGATTTAATAGACTGCGTCAGTTCCATTGATAATTTTAGATATATTGGAGTGCTGCAAGTATAGTTCACGTTCTTTCAAGATTTTATTGTGATCATTTGCATTAGGAGTGATAATAAAGAGAGTTACAATATGTTTCAAAAGTCTAATTGGGATCTGTTACCAAACTATTTTGTGAGAACTATTTTGAGCTACAGAGGATGGTCTCAAACTGGTAAAACCTTTTATGTTCTTAAGCAGATTTATTTTTTATTTTTTTATTAAGTGCTTAAAAATTAAGTACATAAAGTACTACATTGATGTGTGTGTCTGTATATATACATAGGTATAATCTATTTCTAGTGAAATCCAGAAACCATCCATGCCTTTTTTTTAAGTTATATAAAATCAATGGTTTTTCATTCATTAAACTTATATTTTTGTAATTTTTTCCACCCACCATAGTTTTAGATGTTACCTCTGGGGGTTATAATAATTCCTAGTTACCCTTGAGGCTGTGTTTGCATTGTATTCAGTCTAACATTGTTTGACTTAAAAAATCTGAGTGTGTGAACACTGAGTAATTAACCTAATTGCTCCAAGGGATGTGTTCAGACTCCTAAGATCAGTGCAGTTCACTGACTGATCAAGACACCTGTCCGTGATTGGTTGGTTGATCAAAAAGACCTGTGGACAGGTAAAAAAACAAACTAACATGCAAACTTCAATGTTTGCTTACTATAAGAGATTACAAACATTGTAAATATCATTCAAATGATAGTACTTACTATTCCCTGTGGATACAAGCTTGTATTCACTTATTGTATCTGTAGTTGTGTAATACAAATGTAGATTGGGTCTATTAGTCTTGTAGGAAGAAATAGACCACTGATCGGAGATGTAACCAATCAAAAAGTTGCAACATGGTTTATCTTAATTTATACTACAGCAGCCCTTGAAATGCTAGGCGTACTTGTCTGGGTCTGTATAATCCAGCACTATGTGATGTTTATCCTCCATGTGGACAGTAGGTATTTAGCATGTAATCTCAGTGTATACAAGACCACCCAATGTGTGCTATGTTGTTTTGGGGTTTTTACCAAACCTTGTTTGAGAGATTTTCTAAGCTCTTTTTGTCCCTTGCAGGCAGAAAGAACTCCCGAACAATGCTACTCCCTCTTCTGTGTAGATTCCCAGACAATGTCCGTGTCTCCTTGTTCCACACTCCAAATTTACGGGGTCTCCTGCGCCTCATCGCTCCTGAGAGATTTAATGAGACTATCGGGCTGCAACACATGAAGGTTTATCTTTTTGATGACAATGTCATCATGAGTGGGTAAGGGCAGCAGGACAGTAAAGGACATTGAATACAAAAGTCTGTTTTAAATCTAAATATTCAGTTGCCCACAGTGGTGTGTTTTCCATTGATTATCAAAATTATAGTAGTTATGTATGTATCTATAAATCTTCACAACATGCTTTGTAGATCTCAAGTGGCCCCAGACATTTTGTTTGATATGTACTCTCAACCTTATGTGTCTGATAGTGGGTGAGCTTGTATTTCCACTTGCTGTAAATTTTCTTTAACCATTATACTATAGTGGTGAACCATAACATAGCTCTTTAAAAATATATGTTGGACACAACACAATGAAAGCCTTATTAGCCCAAATTAGGGTTACATATGAATTTCCCTGTTCACTTCAGAAGGTTTGTTGGCTTCCTTGTGCTCCTCTAATCCCTGATGTACATAGTAGTTACATAGTAATTAAGGCGGAAAAATACTTTCAGTCCATCAAGTTCAACCTTTTAAGATCTCCTCTGATCTGCAATATGTGGATTAAATATTAATTAATTAGTTGTTAATTATTAATCAATTATTTAATTAATTATTAATTTATTTTATTTTTAATTATTAATTAATCCAGAGGAAGGCAAACAGAAAAAAACAAAAACAAGTGAGACTTAGCCAATTGTCTCAAAGGGAAAAAATTAAATTAATTCCTTCCTGACCCCAGATACTGGCGATCGGATTTCTCCCTGGATCAATACTGTCTCTCTAATTATCCATGATAACCCTGAATTCCCTTTTTTAATTAGAAATAAATCCAGTCCCCTTTTAAAATTGTCTATCGAATCCGTTGTCACCACCTCCTATGGTAGAGAATTCCACAGATTAACCACCCTTACTGTGAAGAACCCTTTTCTTTCTTTAAGGTGGAATCTTTTTACTTCTAATCTCAAGGGATGTCCTCTTGTCAGTTGAAAACCTCTTGGCACAAAAAGCTCCCTTGACAAATCTTTATCCTGACTCTGGATGTATTTACAGTCAGGTCCATAAATATTGGGACATCGACACAATTCTAATCTTTTTGGCTCTATACACCACCACAATGGATTTGAAATGAAACGAACAAGATGTGCTTTAACTGCAGACTTTCAGCTTTAATTTGAGGGTATTTACATCCATATCAGGTGAACGGTGTAGGAATTACAACCGTTTGTATATGTGCCTCCCACTTTTTAAGGGACCAAAAGTAATGGGACAATTGGCTGCTCAGCTGTTTCATGGCCAGGTGTGTGCTATTCCCTCATTATCCCATTTACAAAGAGCAGATACAAGCTCCAGTGTTCATTTCAAGTGTGCTATTTGCATTTGTGGGTGTTACCTCTCAATATGAGATCCAAAGAGCTGTCACTATCAGTGAAGCAAGCCATCATTAGGCTGAAAAAACAAAACAAACCCATCAGAGAAACCGCAAAAACATTAGGTGTGGCCAAATCAACTGTTTGGAACATCCTTAAAAAGAAAGAACGTACTGGTGAGCTCAGCAACACCAAAAGGCCCGGAAGACCACGGAAAACACCTGTGATGGATGACCGAAGAATTCTTTCCCTGGTGAAGAAAACACCCTTCACAACAGTTGTCCAGATCAAGAACACTCTCCAGGAGGTAGGTGTATGTGTGACGAAGTCAACAATCAAGAGAAGACTTCACCAGAGTGAATACAGAGGGTTCACCACAATATGTAAATCATTGGTGAGCCTCAAAAACAGGAGGGCCAGATTAGAGTTTGCCAAACAACATCTATAAAAGCCTTCACAGTTCTGGAACAACATCCTATGGACAGATGAGACTAAGATCAACTTGTACCAGAGTGATGGGAAGAGAAGAGTATGGAGAAGGAAAGGAACTGCTCATGATCCAAAGCGTACCACCTCATCAGTGAAGCATGGTGGTGGTAGTGTCATGGCGTGGGCATGTATGGTTGCCAATGGAACTGGTTCTCTTGTATTTATTGATAATGTGACTGCTGACAAAAGCAGCAGAATGAATTCTGAGGTTTTTCCGGCAATATTATCTGCTCATATTCAGCCAAATTCTTCAGAACTCATTGGACGGCGCTTCACAGTGCAGATGGACAATGACCCGAAGCATACTGCAAAAGCAACCAAAGAGTTTTTTAAGAGAAATAAGTGGAATATTGTGTAATGGCCAAGTCAATCACCTGACCTGAATCCGATTGAGCATGCATTTCACTTGCTGAAGAAAAAACTGAAGGGAAAATGCCCTAAGAACAAACAGGAACTGAAGACAGTTGCAATAGAGGTCTGGCAGAGCATCACCAGGGATGAAACCCAGCGTCTGGTGATGTCTATGCGTTCCAGACTTCAGGCTGTAATTGACTGCACAGGATTTGCAACCAAGTATTAAAAAGTGAAAGTTTGATTTATGTCTGTTAATCTGTCCCATTACTTTTGGTCCCTTAAAAAGTAGGAGACACATATACAAACTGTTGTAATTCCTACACCGTTCACCTGACTTGGATGTAAATACCCTCAAATTAAAGCTGAAAGTCTGCAGTTAAAGCACATGTTGTTAGTTTCATTTAAAATCCATTGTGGTGGTGTATAGAGCCAAAAAGATTAGAATTGTGTCGATGTCCCAATATTTATGGACCTGACTGCATATAAGGTAATCATATCTCCTCTTAGACGCCTTTTTTCTAGAGAAAATACGTTTAATTTGGTTAGTCTTTCTTCATAACTTAGCCACTCCATTCCCCTTATTAGTTTTGTTGCCCTCCTCTGTACCTTTTCCAGCTCTAAAATGTCATTTTTATGAAGTGGTGCCCAAACTTGTACTTCATATTCCAAATGAGGGCGTACTAGAGATTTGTATAGTAGCAGAATTATATTTGCTTACCTTGCTTCTATACCCTTCTTAATATATGTTAATATTTTAATTGCCTTTGCAGCTGCTTCTTGGCTTTGAGCACTGTTACCTAGGTTGTTGTCCACAAGCACTCCCAAATCCCTTTCAATATCTGATGCACCTAGATTTGCTCCATTAAGATTATAAATTGCATGGCTATTTTTCCTTCCCAGATGCATAACTTTACATTTATTCGTATTAAATCTCATCTGCCATTTAGATGCCCATTCCTTTGGAGGGAAAGCACATCATTATCTGATGTAATTACCTTGCACAACTTCGTGTCATCAGCGAAAATGGAGACACCACACTCCAATCCCACCTCTAAGTCATTAATAAATATGTTAAAAAGGAGAGGACCTAATACTGAACCCTGAGGAACCCCACTTACCACATTAGTCCAATCGGAGTATGTTCCATTTACAACAACCCTTTGCTTCCTCTCTCTTTTTTAGCCAGCTCTCAATCCATGAGCAGATATTTACTGCAATTCCTGTATCTCTTAGTTTGCAAAATAGTCTCCCATGTGGCACTGTATCAAAAGCCTTTGCAAAATCCAAAAAGACTACATCCACTGAGTTGCCTTGATCCAGGCTCCTACTAACCTCCTCATAGAAAGTAATTAGATTTGTTTGACATGACCTATCCCTCCATAAACCCATGTTGACTCCTACTTATAATCCTGTTCAAATAGACATATTCTTATATATTATCCCTTATTAACCCTTCTAAAAGCTTCCCCACTACAGAAGTGAGGCTCACTGGTCTATAATCCCCCAAATTTGCTCTTGCTCCCTTTTTTAAATATATGTATCACATCTGCTTTTCTCCAGTCATCTGGTAGAGACCCTGTGTTGAGTGAATCTTGAAAAATTAACTATAATGGTTTGGCTACTACAGAACCCAGTTCCCTCAGTACCCATGGATGTAATCAATCAGGACATGGGGCTTTATTAACATTTATTTTTTCCAGCCTCTTTTGGATTACTTCCTGTGTTAACCAATTATGGGGCAAAGGTAGTGTAGCCTCATTATGTTGCTGTGTCCCAACCACTGGTACCTCCCTTCTGTATACCGAAGAAAATAACCTACTTAGCTCATCTGCCTTTTCCTGGTCACTAATTTTTCAGACAGCCTGTTTCACATTCTAATGTTCCTATAGCTTCCTTCCTCACCTTCTTCACATTAATATACCGGTACTTAGAAAATATTTTAGGGTTAGTCTTACTCTCTTTTGCAATTAATTTTTCATTTTCTATTTTAGCTAGTCTAATAGCGCTTTTGCAAGCCTTGTTGATTTCCTTGTATTCCCGTAAAGCAGTTTCTGTCCCCTCTTGCTTGTATCATTTAAATGCCTGTTTTTTACTCTGTATCTTGATCTTTAAATCATTGTTAAGCCACATTGAATTTGATTTACTCCTTTTACTTTTATTCCCACACACTATATGCCGATGTGTATGTATATTTTGTAAGGATATAAATGATGTCCATTTATGTTCAGTTCTCTGTCCTTAGACCGATAAAATCAGCCCTTTTTTAAAATTAAGAGTTTTTGTTGACCCCTTTTTTTTTTTAAATTCAATCTCAAATGAGACTGTGTTGTGATCACTGTTTCCCAAAGGCTGCCCTATTCCAACATTTGATACTATATCGATATTATTTGTGATAACTAAATCTAAGATAGCTTCATTTCTAGTAGGCTCTTGTACAACCTGGGCCAGATAATGATCCCTGAGTGTACTCAAGAACCTGCTCCCCTTAGATGAACTGCTGGTCTCATTTATCCAGTTTATTTCAGGGTAATTAAAATCTCCCATTATTAGAACTTGCCCATGCTTAGCTGCATTTCCAATCTGTAACAATAATTGTATTTCCTCACGTTCAGCTATATTTGGGGGTTTATAGCATACTCCTGCTAATATTCTTTTGGAATTTGCTGCTCTGCTATTTAACTCTACCCACAAACATTCAACTTTATCACTAGGTCCACCATAAATATCTTCTCTGACTATAGGCTTAAATTCAGGCTTAACATACAGACAAATCCCTCCTCCTCTTTTAACATTGCCTCTATCTTTCCTAAATAGGTTATAACCATCAAGGTTAACAGTCCAGTCATGAGATTCATCCCACCACGTTTCAGTAATGCCTATTAAATCCCATTTTTCATGAATTGCTAATAATTCTAACTCTCCCATTTTTCCTGGCAAGCTTCTGGCATTAGCAAGCATACACCTTATGTTATGAGTCTGTAGTTCTGAAGTGCCTGCCACTGTACTTGAATTACTTAGTACTACCTCCCTATTGACTATACTACCCCTCCCCTGTGAGTTTTTAATTCATCCCTTATACCCACTACACTTTCTACCCCATTACTTATATCTAGTCCCTCCCCCCCACCTACTAGTTTAAAAACTCCTCCAGCCTTTCTACCATGCTATCCCCTAGTACAAAAGCTCCTCATCATTAAGGTGCAATCCATCCCACTGCAGAGATTGTACCCAAGTGAGAAGTCAGCCCAGTGCTCTAAAAACCCAAACCCCTCCTTAGTGCACCACATCTTTAGCCATGCATTAACCTCCCTAAGCTCCTTCTGCCTCCCTGGGCACGTGGCACTGGTAGCATCTCAGAACATACTACCTTGGAGGTCCTTGCCTTCAGCTTATTACCTAGTTCTCTAAAATCATTCTTTAGGACACTCCATCTTCCACTAACTTTGTCATTGGTGCCAATATGTACCAAGACCGCCGGTTCATTTTCAGCCCCTCCCAATAATTTGGGAGGGGCACTCGGGAGACAGCAAACTGTTCGATTGCTGGGATCTGGGTGACAAATCACCCTGTCTACCTTCCTTATAATAGAGTCCCCTACAACCAAAACCTGTCTGTTGCTCTGCCTGTTCTGCTCTCACACTCCTCCAGTAGAACTGTTCTCCCGGCTGTTAGAGGGAACAGCTCTATCTGGCATCGCCATTCCTGAATGGACACCCCCAACAGTTTCACTCAATCTGGCAAATCTGTTGGTGTTTGCCAAATCAGAACTGGCCTGCCTCCTCCTGTTCCCCCTGCTTTCCCTTCTAACTGTAACCCAGCTGCCTCGCTCCTCTCTGGACATCCTCGCTAGCCCCGGCTCCACCCTCCCATGCTAGGCCCAGTGAGCACCAACCCCCTTTCCAGTGGAGCAATATCACTATGTGCTGCAATTCTCCTCTCCAGATCTTCAATTTGAGCTTCCAGAGAGACAACATGCTCACACCTGTCACAGAGGTATGGACCCTGGATCATCTGTTCCAGTATTGCATACATATGACAGGATGTACACTGAGTGAGGTTGCCACTGGACTGACTCAATAATAATAATAATAATCATTATTATTGTCTACAAAATTTTAGTGGGAAAAATAAAGAATATAAAATAATAAATTTGTATAACGTTTTCCTCTATAAATCTGTCCTCCCTTTTCTTTGAAGTCCCTCCTTTTATTCAAACTCCTACATTTTTACTAGAATTGCACTTGATACTAGAAATGTTCGCAAGCTCACAAGTTCGCCCCTTCTCCAGTTTATATTAACTTCTGCCTCACCTGGACACAATTAGTGCACTCTGCAATTCATCAGCCTTTACTTTAACAATGTGAGAAGTGGGCAGTAAGCTGTGATGCTATATTGCTGGAGCTTGTGCTATTGGTTGCACTGTGTGTACTATCTAATTATTTTGAGATGGTGACAAGCTGTGTGGGATTGGAGCAGAACAGGAGGCCAAAATGTCAGTCACCTAGAGGTGAGCAGTGGGATATCAGTAATGTCTTATAACTCTGTATCATTAGGATCCAAAAGGGGTCTGGGCACTTTTTTAATTAGGCCCAGACTGTTTTCTGGAGTAGAATGGCATAACCATCTTGAATGATACACAGTCCATTACATCTCTCTAACACAATGGTTCCCAAACCTCTCCTCAAGACCCACCACACAGGCTATGATTTAGATCAAACACTATGTGAATAGAAAGGTGAGGCAATATGAAACTCCACCTCCTGTTGAATACTAGTTATTTCACATTTATTCACACAGTGTTTCACCTAAACCATGGCTGGTCTGGTGGGTCTTGAGGAGAGGTTTGAGAACCACTGCTAAAACACATAATTCACAGTTGTACTCCTAGATATTTCTCATTATCTATACCTCTATTAGCAATTAATTTATTTTTACAGTGATTTTTACCATTTTGATTTGGGTTAAATAAAAAAGTTTAAAATACTGTGAAATCCTTTTAAGGACTCAGGGACCATATATTATTATTATTATTATTTATTTATTTTTGCAACGCACTTATATATTGGGCCCTTCAAATGAAACAGACTGCCAGCCACTGTTCTATATAATTGTATTTTAATTATGCTGAATGCATAACAGCATAGTGTCTCTTGAAGGCCCTATCTTATCATTCATTGCCTTTTCTGTGTTTGTGTGCAAAGGAATAAAAATCCTACGAGCCTGCAAAATGCAGGTGGTACAAAATGAATGTCTATTATACAGGAAATAAATATGGTGATATGAGCACTTGGTTTGTGTCATGCCCCTGTGTGGTGCCTTAGGCCAAGATGACAAGCTCACTGTTCAGAGGTACAAGCAGTTACTTTTTTTAGTTTAATAGATTTTCCTTTCTTTTTATGGTTTGATGTTTCTATATCAGAGCAAACCTGAGTGATTCGTATTTCACAAACCGGCAGGACCGTTACGTGATGCTCCAGGGTTGCCCCGAGGTGGCAGATTTCTTCAGTGAGCTGGTGGAAGCTGTTGGGGATGTGTCTTTACAGCTGCAGCAAGATGACACTGTGCAGAACGAAGAGGGCATGGAGCATCCGTATCTAGGTGAGGCATTCTTTGATATCTGCTTCAATATAAAGAATAACATCAACACTTAGAAAAGTCAGATTTAATTTTTTACAGACCTGCGTGAAAGAAATAAAAAAAGTCCACGTCCCTTTAAAAATGTAGTTTTAACCATTTCTCTGGCAGGATCCTTTTTAAATGAAATGGTTAAAACGTGTAGTGGAAAATTTTAAAAACTGCACTCGTGTCTGTTGAGACAATTTATCAGATTAATTGTCTGAACACTCACCTTGGCAGTGAGCTAAGCAGTTTTGCTGAAGAGCCAACCTATGGAAGTCATCATAAAGCAATAGAATATTCCCTGGTGAATGGGAGTGATCAATGTACTGATTTGCCTTTTTTTCTGCTTTGGGTTTGAGGAGACAGAATCAAGCATATAAAAAAAATGTCACCTGCCTGAAACAAATGTCATACTTCTTACATATATTAAATGTCTCAAGTATGGTAAAGTGGTTTTATATTTAAAAACTAAGTCAGAGGTGCTCATCAGAGAACGAACTAGCCATAATAGGTGAGTTCTATGGCCATGATACTCCACTCTGAGAGCAATCTCTTTTAGCTCATTTGTGCCCTTCACAGGGAGAAATATCCTGTAGTATATCAGTCTGGTCCCACTCAAAAGAGTGACCCAGCCCCGAAATACCAGGCAATTCTACCCTGAACAGGAGAAACGCCAAACCCCAGACGCGTTTTGGCCTTTATGGGCCTCGTCAGTGAGGTGCAGCTGAACTTTCTAAGGCACAGTGAGCAAAAGGGTCCACGTCTCGAGTCCCCTATTACCCTTAGGGAGACTAAACCCTAAGGGTAATTTTTGGGACCAGACTGATATACTACAGGAGATTTCTCCCTGTGAAGGGCACAAGTGAGCTAAAAGAGGTTGCTCTCAGAATGGGTTATCATGGCTATAGAACCAACCTATTAAGGTTGGTTCGTTCTCTGATGAGCACCTCTGACTTTGTTGTTTTCTATATGCAAATTACCTTTAGGGTTTAGTCTCCCTAAGGGTAATAGGGGATTCCAGACGTGGACCCCTTGCTCACTGTGCCTTAGGGAGTTCAGCTGCACCTCATTGACGAGGCCCATAAAGGCCGAAACAAGTCTGTGGGGTTTGCTGTTTCTCCTGTTCAGGGTAGAATTGCCTGGTATTTCGGGGCTGGGTCACTCTTTTGAGTGAGACCAGACTGATATACTACAGGATATTTCTACCTGTGAAGGGCACAAGTGAGCTTAAAAGAGGTTGCTCTCAGAGTGGCTTATCATGGCCATAGAACTAACCTATTAAGGTTGGTTCGTTCTCTGATGAGCACCTCTAACTTTGTTGTCTTTGTGTGAACTATCTGCATTATGTATGGGTGGTATATTTTATGTTTTATACATCAATCAGTAACCTACAAAGATATGGTAGTTATAACATCGCATGTAGGATACATCTGAGATCCTATTTTGGTAATATTTCTAATATTTCTCTGATGAGCACCTCTGACTTTGTTGGTTTTATATTTAGATTGAACTTCCACTTTATTCATTCACCGCTTTAAGCTGCTTGCAACTTGCTTCCTTTTTTTTCAATTGTTGTTTTTAATAAGAATTCTGTTGCTAAACGGCGATAAACATCTTGTTTTCAAGAAAGTCCTGAGAAATCACATGAAGATAAAATATTTTACTGCGATCACATGTGGTGCAAGTGACCCAGGCAGGAAGTGAACCCACAAGCGTGTTCAAGGCAAACACCAAAAACCACTTCACCACACCCCAGGATGGCAATAAACTGCAGGGTTGCGTTTGCAAACAGATGGATGTGATCCCGTCTGGTATCAAAACAGAGCTGCAGAATTACTATAAATCACATGGTTGTGCTTAAAGGGCGTGGGAAATATAGAGAAATAGGGTTTGTTTTTTTATAATTAAGCTTGGAAGTTAGGTTATACATAAATTAACTGAAAATATCCTGTGATAGTCCATTTTTAAAACTTGATTATCAGACTTCTGTGAATTGATAAGGCTACCTTGGACTGGTCCGTATGGAGACCCTATGATCACTCTGTAGTAATGTTTGTGGTGGGTCCAGGCCAAGGAATTGGATATTTTAAACTTCCATAAAAGTGTTGGCATTATTACTGAGTGCACATTTATTTGAATGCTAAAATGTTTTAACAGAGCTGTGTTTTAATGAGCATTACCCATATTCTGCTTGATTTGGTGGTGCCAGTCATAAACACTGAAGCCCCGATTTATCGGTTCTGGGCCTGAATTGTGCATACTAGAATGGGCAAGATATTTTTATTTAGCTAAAAACAAGCTCCAATGCTAAATGTAGTTTCATACTGTACTGGAGTCTCTGTTCAATGCTTAAAAATTAAATGTTTTTCCATTTACTAAAACTATTTATTTTGCCATTTTATAAGTTCTAACTTTTAAAAAGAGCATACAGTGAATATGAATCTCCAGTGGATGCCTCTACATTCAATCATAGAGCCCTCCATTCCAATATGTAGTTTCTACAGCAATACTGGGAAAAAAATCCAAAGAGTACCATCTTCTTATATGGGAGCTATGGCTGAGAAATGAGCTGGGCAAAACATCTTGGGAGTTCTCTGCATAGTGGAAGTTTGACTTTGTAATTACATTAATAAATCAAGTGGTTGTGTATTGGATGAATATAGAATTTTCCAATGTGTTCTCATCTTGTTACTGTTTCCCTCTATTATTTAGGTGATAAAGCTAAATATTGTGATGCAGCCAGAAAGAGAGTAATGGGGGTGATAGAATCTACCAGGCGTAAACAATGTGAGCAGCACAGTGCCAGTTTCCAGAGCGGAGCGGCTACCCAGGACTCAGAGCCACCAGACACTTGGGTGTACCCACTCGTACAGATGAAGCCATTTGGGATTCACATAGACGAATTGGTAACAGAAACTTTGCTGACAGAGGCCGAGAGAGGAGACCAAGTTCATCTGACTACCGGTTACTTTAACCTCACAAAGGCCTACATGGACCTGCTGCTAGGTACACGAGCCAACTACAGCATCCTGCTGGCTGCCCCTGAGGTTAATGGCTTTTTTGGGGCAAGAGGTGTTGCAGGGGCTATTCCTGCTGCATACGTCCACATAGAGCGGCAGTTCTTCAATGAGTTAAGAAGGCATGGTCAGCAGCACAGGGTCAAGCTACAAGAATATAACCGAGTCCACTGGACGTTCCATGCCAAAGGTAATGAACTCCTGCACCAGCAAGGAGGATGTAGGTGAAAAGTGTTAATTTCACCAATTTTAGCTCACCAGCAGCCTATTGTGCAAGTGAATGTGTTGTTTTTCACTCACACCGAGAACCTTTGCATAATGCTGAAGTACAGTGATAAATAACTGATGATTCAGGGTATGAACTTACAAATACATTGAATGGTTCATACCTACCCATGTGAGCAGTCATGTCTGACTGTCCGGTAACATGAGGGTGCAGCAATTGGTTATTGAACAGGATGTGATAGTTTTTTTTTTTTTTTTTATTGGGATTATTATGTTTAGTTGGAAAGCATGTGAGGGTAAAGCAACTGAGATATCAATGGTAGATGTTTGCTCTAAATGCAAATTATTATTTGCTGTGGGTTTAACCTAGGCTCAGAATAAATAATTGTATTTAACAGTTTTATTTACAGCCTGCATTTTGCCCATTATCGGTAATAATCCTGTAAATGTGATCTTTTTAAAGAATAGTATGTATCGGTCTCCCAGATGCCAAAGGAGAGTAAATTTACAAAATCTTTCCTAGACGTTTCAGTGAAATAAAACCAATAAAACATTTGTGTTTACTTCATATACAGTATTAGTAGATACTATCCAGTTTGTTTATAAATGGATGATTCTATACAAGCGTTCAAAAAATGCATGTTGCTTATTTTAATCAGTTAGTAAAGTGCCAAAGAAAAGACTGTCTGTGAGCATTCAATCTTGTAAAGTGCTTTGGGAAAGCGACATAATCTAGTGCGTTTAACCTTAAAAACAGGACTATCCAGTCTTTTGCTATGTGTTTATATTGTATTTTGTTTTTTACCCTGTACAGAGCTAGTGAATACGCTGGTGTATTCCAAATAATTGATGATAACATAAATAATGATTTTCTAGAGCTGCTGCGCGTGCCATGGATCTCTGATCATAAGCATGTTTGACCGAGATGTCCTGAAGTGTTCTGCTTTTTCTCTTCTGCTTTCTTTGATAAAATGAAACCCAGCTCAGGTGTCCGGCCCTGAAACTGGGTGAACCACATTCTGCCAGTAAATCCTAGCATAGCCGGTAATATTAGATGCACCTCCCGATTCTACTTCACTTTTGGAATACTACTTCATTTTTTTGCCTGTATAGAGTGAGACTGAAAAACAAAATAAAGAAGTGGCATGCCAAAAGTGAAGTAAAGTGGGAGTATCCATCCATACAGGCTCTGCTAGGATTTACTGGCATAATGTGATTGTAATAGGAATGTGCTGTCATTGCTGCTCATCTGGTTCTGATTACAGTGACATGGTTTACATAAAGATTAGATGTATAATTATTTTATTTTAAAAATATGTAAATAGCACCTCACAAGAAAAATCACACACAGTCTTTTCTTCTGCACTTTACTTAGTGATTTAAAATAAGCAGCAACATGCATCTTATGAACACTTGTGTAGCATCATCCATGTATCCACAGACCGGATAACACTTTATCTGAATAAACATGTTTCTTGTATATCATTTGTCTGTAATTTATGTTTCTTTTGTATATATAAATAGCAGAGGAAGCATTTTATGAGCCATAGCTGCCAGGGTTACTCCAACTGTATATGTATATGTCAATCTAACATGTATTTATTGTCAGGTATGTATTTCATGTCCATGTGTATACATATTGGCTTGTACAAACATATATAGAACTTAGGAGGCAGGAAGACACATAAATTAAGACGTAACAATTTTGGAATTGGTCTAAGAACAATCTTATATTTGAAAATGGTTGTGCATAGGATTAAAGCTGTTAGGTCTGAAACTAGCTTGGCGAATGTATTAGCCAATAAAAAGATAGAATTAGTTGTACTAAACTAGTCCAAAGCTTCTTGTACGCATTCAGATGGGGAAAGAGCCAGGAATTGTTTTCCTAGAATGTTTTAGAAAGGCTGTGCAGATTCATCCTCAGGTGCAGGTTACCCCAATGTAACAGCCTGTTTCACAAATATTACATTATATTAGGTAAACCACATTGGAGGATGTGCATGTATATGACCCCGAAATTACAGATCTTGTTATTGTGTGGTTGTGTCCTCTTTACACATGTGCTGACATAGTTTAGAGCTCTGATGCATGGTTTGGTACCATTTTCTGTTTTTAGCTGTTTAGTGGCCAATTTTCTACTGGCTCCTTCCTGTTTCAGTTTTTTTATTTTTGTTTCTGTATCCTCTGTTAGTAGTGACTGTATCTTGATTATTTTGCATATTTCTTCTAGTATATGGTCACAAGTGGTGTACATTTAATTTTGCACTGTTTTCAGGGCAGACGTTGTTATTTTCTGTGTAATGGCACAGGACTTGTAACCCTTCTTTCTGAAAAAAAATTGTGATTTTTAAATGATTTTTATGGTCCCTGGTATTTGAGCATATGTGGTGGTATCTTGTAGCTTGGCTATGGATGATGGCTTGCTTAGTGATGGAAATTGGAGCTGTGAAGGTAGCTGCATCTGTAGGTCTGTAGGTTTCCTATATAAAACAGAGTGGTGATAGTTATGCTTGTGTCCAGAAAGTTTACCTGTTCTGCAGTGAAATCTATTTTTGTAATAGGTGGGTGGAAGGTATTGAAAGTTCTCTGTTTAGTTGTTCATTGCCCGATCTTCTGCTGACTAGTATTTTTTCAGGTTTGGTGGCGGTCTATTTGGGCAATATTCTGCAACCTGTTAGTAGTGGCTGTAAATCTTTGATTATTTTGCCAATTTCTTCTACAGCCAGATGATATGTGGCCACTAGGGAACAGAATGAGAAAATTCTACAGACATTTGCTAAATTATTTCAATATCTTCCACCCATCTATTAAACTTAAATGGATTTACCTGCAGAACAGGTGAATTTTCTGGACGTTGTGTGATCTATGTATATTGAGTGGTATCCCCCCTAACCCCCAGAATTATTTCATCTTTTACGCCTGCAGTGATAACTATGCTTACATTTATGCATGTATACAATTTTAAATATACTATAGTCTAGTATATTTCTGACATCATAATTGCACTGTATACAGCTGTAGGGTTAGAACTGCTCATTAGGATTACATTATCTTACATTCATTCCTCTCTCTCTGCAGGTCTTTGGTTGTACACTGCAGGTGCTACATTGCCCTGCCTCACTCTCATTGGATCTCCAAATTTTGGGTATAGATCAGTTCATAGGGACCTGGAAGCTCAAATTGCCATTGTGACTGAAAACCAGGAGTTACAGCAGCAGCTGCATCAGGTGATCTTGTTATTTGCAGAGGGCTCTTTTTTGATGGCTTGTTTCAGTGACTTGTGATCTCTTCTGCTCTCTATTTTTAGAGGTTGTGGTTTTGTCATCACTAAAAGAAGCTGCTGTGCGAGAAACCCCCCTGTGACTGCCAATTTAGAGTTGATGTAACTACACTGACTGCTAGGAAATCACAACACCAGTGTGTTATCCATAACTCCCTGACCTATATCATATGGTTATATTTATTTCACCTTAGGAGGCATCAGAAGAGACTCTGCGTGAATTAGTGACATAATTGATATCTAATGCCAGGAAACTTTTATAGGTCAGAATGGAAAATGACGGCATTCCCAGGGATCACAAACTTGTTAATGCAGCTGCGGACACAAGTTCTAGATCTGAAGCAGATTTTGTTTCTATTGAAAGAATGTGACAAATATTGGTCTTTTCTGAACTCATACACAATTTTAGCTCTGATTTTATTAAGTAGTTTAAAGTATTTAAAAAAAAATACAATTAATGCCAGTGTTAGTTACTTTACAGTTTATAGTAACTACAATATTATGTAATATCATCTTACAATATTTATTCGTTATTGTAAAACAAGTATTTCTATTTTTATTTCCTTGTGTTATGTCTGGGTGGATTGTGCTCAGAATTCCTGACCTCTAGCAGGAAGCACATTTGATATACTATAGTATGTAAAGTCTTATTGTGTAAACTATATATACTATTAATAGACTTGCATAATTATGGAAATAGCATAGCATGCAAATGCAGTTTGGTTGGACCGATCAAACCTGTTGTGTTGTACTGTAAAGCAACTACCTGTAAACCACTTTCTACTGTGGTCTCTGTTGATGTGTACAGTTAAATGATGCACATCCCAAATGATATATATTTTTAGTGATAATTCATAGAAAGACTATTTTCAATCTACAAAAGTAGCTCAAACTATACTCTGGAAAATAACACATCGGGGACAAGTCTGTTTTTTTTTTACACATTTAATAGCTCCCCAATGTTGATTAAATGTATTACTTTGTCTTAAAGGAGCAGCAGCGGCTCTACAACCTGTCCAGTGACGTGACTCCCGACACTTTTTTGCACCCAAGTCGCTATGTGAAGTTGTGGGTAAAGTTAGTGACACCTTTGATAAAGAATTTCTTCTGAAAACCTGCAGCTTCAGGTCTGTGTTTATCAACCATATTTCTCTTTCACCTTGAACAAGTTGCTTGGAGCAGTGACAATCATTGGCCATAGACAGACTTTTTACATTATGTTCCTTCATGTTTATATAAACTCTTAAAGGACCACTGCAGCATTAGCAAGATTGATGTTTTGCTATCAAGGGGGTGACTGGTAAAATGAAAATGGCTGTGTCCATAGTGGGGGGAAAAGAGAGGCTTAATCATGAATATGGTAGTGTTATCCCTTTGTTATGAGAGAGACTATTAATTAAACAGACCTTTTTTCTGAATGCTGAGGATGTTTTACGTGATACATTGGAATAGTCCTTGCTATAGGAAACTATTTTATTTAACCAACATAAAGTTTTTGTCTAATATTTGGAATGATTGGTGAGATATGTTTCATTGAGTGGATGTGGTTGTGTGTGCCATGCGTGTGTTGCTCTTTGCCACACAGCTCTGCAGGATCTATGAAGCCCTCTAGCTGCAATTCTCTGACATTTCACCACAAGTGAAGCTGAGAATCATTTCACAATCCAGTAGCCAGGAAGGGAAGTACTGACACACACAGACTGCTTTTAGTAAGATGTCACGTTTTTTTCTCGTACATCTGTCTTCTGAGTGATATGACTCATTTGGCTTTTACTGCGTACATATGTAATGGTTTCATGTACCTTGAATATATTTCATTAACTTCCCCCTCTATACAGAAGTAAGAGCTTTCCCCAGAATCGGCAGCCTTGATGTCACACTTCCTTTCTCTGTAATAGTCGCTGCTAAAGAAATCCACATGAATTTAGAAATCTGGTTGCATGTGTTGGTTGGATTCTAGAAACCCCCCCACAGGGTTTCACATCACTAAGCATATGCAAATTCCAGGGTAGAAAGCCCTGCCTTATCCTGGGGCTCACAGAAGAAGTGATTCTGAGATTTCTTGTTCTCTGTCACTCCCTCTAGCTATTGCTTCTAAAAATAAAGTGGGTTTTCCTTAGCACTACATTACAGGAAAACAAACCTTGAAGCTTGCTTTTAATCTCTCGAATGTGAATGGTATGTTAAAAGCATAGTTACACAAAAGAATCACTGTTTTTAGCAGACGTTCCAAGTTTTACAAACCATATTCTGATAGTTTACCATAGTAGCTTTTTTTTTATTTCTTACCATTTATAAGTAAAACCTTTTATTAAATACAGGTAACAACTGTAATAAATAAAGAAGCAATTGAAACAAACATAGCTAGACTTGGAGCAATAAGGAAACAGCGGCTAGAACCCACTTAGCTGGTTTCTCCTTTGTCTTCAGGTTGAAGGTCCAGATATAAGTGGGGCCGCGAATGCGAGTTTTATACACTGGACACTCGTAAATATTCTTCGTCTCCTGACGATCCACGGGGATGGCCTTGATGAATATGACCGGCATTGATGGTGTTAACTCTTTCAAGCGTGCTTCTGCTATGACTCCAGTCTGCATGTCCCAACGAGCTCCTGCAGCAGATACAAGAAGTCTCTAACATGTCTGGGACATTGGTACTACCCTGATCAGAACTGTTTCTGCAAACTCTACACCTACAGCTACTAACTTATTTCATTTCAAGTTATTTAACAGTGTATTCAACACATTTTGTTTTTCAAAGAAGACAATAAAAATCTTATTACAATAATTATGTATTAAGTGAATTATCAGGAAGTTCTTATCACTCTGAGGATGTGTTGGTGGCAGTACATTACTATCTTTCATAAGGGAGCCAATCATGCAGTGAGGAAATCATAAGTACCTTCCATAAAGAGTCCATGTATGTACGCTCCCTCCCGAGGTGCACTTGTCATATCCTCTCTGTTTTTCTTTGTCACATCCACTGATAGACACATCTTGTCTAGTGGCCATTCATTCTTCCTAGCAATGGACTGCATAATGGCTGTGAGGAAAGACTGAGGGTTAAAAAACCCTGCAAGCCAAACTGTATTGGGTAATGTGAAATCTGCAGTCCAGGCTTCTAGTTCCTGTGAAATGAGCACTGACAATTATTCCTTTAATTTTAAACACTCATTAAATACATGAAACAGTTGCTCTATCAATTTGTTCACATTATTACTTAGAACTGTTATGAATATGATCTTATTTATGTTTCTCACACATTAATATTCTACAAAAGTTGCCTGACTACATTCAATATAAAGTACAATAGACATACACATTGAGTTTATAAAAAGGAGCAATTTATTCCCATGTAAATAAAATGCATTCATAAGTTGTTCTCTTTATAAATATGACCCTAAATGTCAACTCAGACTCTTATAGTAACAAAGAGTTAAAGGGACACAGCCAATATTTACATACACTAATTTTACATTCAATGCTCCAACTATGCCAAAAGTGCAAATCAATATAATCACATGTATAGTTGTGAGCATCACGGGTTGTTGCCAACGCTTGCGGGCTCGCACAGCGAGCACGCTGCAACTGCGGCCGTTGCAGGCAATCAGCACCAAAGGCCGCTCATCACTATGACCCTGTACAACTTAGGCAGTGATCGCCAAAGGCGCTCACCGCTCTGGTGGAGATGAGTGCCATAGGCGCTCATCCCTATGAGCCTGCACGACTTAGGCATCATCCCTACGACCCGCGGGACTACAGATCAACAGAAATCTCAATTATCCAATTTACAGTGCGAGCCCCATAGCAGTTAAAAAAAAAAAAAAAAAAATCTGTCCCGTAACACTTTGCAAAAAATCTGGACCCCGCAAAAATACTAATTTAACGGCTGAACCGCGGCACTTGAGAAACCCAAATGTACCACAAATGAACTTGAAAACTCGCACACAGCATAGGGGGAGAGTCAGGATGCTAAAGGAGACCGAGGCGCGCAAATCACCGCCAGTCACGTACTAGTTAGCCAGGAACGTAGCAGATACACAATATACCATTACAACGGACGGAAAATGCTCGCGAGCCAAGTAACACATACAAAGAATCAACCATTTTACAATACTAACTTGCAAATAATATTACAATTCTAAAATGGCGCTTTACACACCTGAACAAACTGTTTGGCCTCGCGCACGCAGCCTATTTACACTGCACACTTGCCACATTGCTGACACTTTCTCCTCAGGTGATCAACACTCCAACTGTACATTTTCAGATGAAGAAAAATCCAAAGAGATTGTTAGCTCTTCAGGATGTTGATTGCTGCATATCACATATATAGTTGTGAGCAAATGAGTTGTTGCTAACGCTTGTGGGCTCGCGTAGCGAGGGCCGCGGGCGAGGGCCTCAGTTGCTAGCATGGAGAGCCAAAGGCGCTCTTTGCCAACAACTGAGGCCCTCGCAAAATTGACGTTAAAACGGAAACACGACACAGAAACCGCGACCCCTCGCAAAATTAACGTTGCAACGCAAACAACATACAAGATACGTTACCACTCATTACGACCTCGCAAAAATCGTCCTCAACTCGCGAACATGAAAAAATGTAAAACACAATAAATACACACAGCACATACATAAAAAGCTTACCTACATCAAGAGGGAGCATCCAGGACCTCAAAAAAGCAACTTACACCTTCATTTCACTCAAAATAAAAGAGTTTAGACACTAAAATTTATCTGAGAGGAAAAATGGCCGCCGAACAAAACGAAAACGAGGCTACAGCACTCTAAACACGCAAAACACCACAACAAACTCGCAAAACACCACAAAAGACCTACGGATATTCCGCTAAGACGCATACCACACATTACCCGACATTTTACGACAATGCGGAAGTACACAACTACGCTAACGGTTTGGTCTCGCGCACGCACACTATTACACTGCACACATTCAGCACGCTTACACAGCAGCTCCACACCACTAATGCTGCAGCAACATCAAAACAGATTGCAGCTCTTCAACAGAATGCTTCCAAATAGGTAAAGTATATTCATTTATTAATGTATTATATATTTCATTATTATACACCAAACTGCATTAGCTACCTTACAATTTCATTGCCGTCCTTTTTTGACGGGCAATTCCCTAGTTAAATATAAATAGGTAAAGTTAAAAGATTATTTATTTATTTATTCACATTAATTTATTCACTGTACTAAATACATTTTATATTTTACACTGTACTTATATATCTGTCTTCAATGAGTGCCGAAGGTGATCGTTGCAAAGCAGGAAACTTGAACTACACGAGGGGAAAGGCTCGCAATGAGCGCCAAAGGCGCTCATCGGAGGGCTTGCAATCATCGCCGAAGGTCCTCCGAGGAGCAAAAGCCTCACATTGTGTGGCAAACAACATTGCCATGGCTTCAAATTTTATTGCCGTAATTTTTTGACGGGCAATTCGCTAGTTTATTATAAGCAGGTAAATACAGTATACAGCACTCACATTTGTTGTCATCTCAGTGGGAGGAACATATGCTGCAGATCCAAGACCATTGCTGTGTTCTTGATGCTTGGGTTAGTCCAGTGGTGATTGTTGATCGCAGTATAGTCTAAACGCGATTATATAGTTCAATAATACAATAGTAATACACTTACAGGGGTCTCGCAGGCACCCCTTCCTCTCGAACATTTAGAGAGATCAAAGCTATGTACACTTGAGTGCATATGTAGTGAGTATTAATGGAGAATAAAAAATTACAATATACAATTTTTTTTTATTCTCCAATACTCACTACATACCTGTCGTTTTATAGAGAAAGCCACGCCAAGTGACAAAACACGCTTGATATTGAAATCACAAGTTTGTTTACAGTATATGGCACACTTATTCAACTGTGTACACAGCTTCTGTAAATGGAATATATGAAGCACTTTCTGGAACACAATTTGATTCTCCACCAAGCTCATGGTGATACAGCTCATGTAAATGCCACAAGTATATAGAGCTTAGATCTCTTAGCATGATGTGAGGTTGATAACCCACTATGTTTTAAAGGGAGGAAGGGGTACATACAATACCCCTGTAAGAGTATTACTATTGTATTATTGAACTATATTATTGCTGTTGGACTATATTGGGATCAGCAATCACCACTGAACTAACCCGGGTAAAAAGCATCAAGAACACAGCAACGGACCTGCAGCATATGCACCTCCCACTGAGAGGGCAACACATGTGAGTGCTATCACATATATAGTTGTGAGCATGCGAGCCGTTGCTCATGCTTGCGGGCTCGCACAGCGAGCCTGCGGCCCTTACGAAGCGAGGGTCACAGTTGCTGGCAAGGAGCGACGAAGGCAACTGAGGCCCTCGCGAAGCGCCAAAGGTGCTCCTTGCCAGCAACTGCAACCCTTGAAAAATTTACATCATAACGCAAACAAAATACAAGACCCGTTTTGACCCATTACGACCTTGGAAAAATCGGCCGCAACACGCCCACATGAAAAATACAACAGATACACACAACAAATACATAAAAAGCTTACTTACAGGAAGAGGAAACATCCAGGACCTCGAAAACTAAAGTTACACCTCAATTTAAGTCAAATTAAACACTAAAAAATTCTCTAAGCGAGAGAAAAAATGGCCGCCGAAGAAAACTAGGCTACAGCAGTCTAAAGACGCAAAATACCACAAAAAAATTTGCCGAAAAACACCTAAGAGTTAAAAAACAAGGACGCAACCCGCGCAACACCAAAAACATTACAAACACAATAAATACTAACACATAAAAAGCTTACTTACAGCAAAAAGGGGGGGCACCGAGGACCTCTGAAAGTGAAGTTACACCTCCATTTAAGCACACATTTCAGGGTTTAGAGACCTGAAAATCACCTAAGCGAGAGAAAAAATGTCCGCCAAACAAAACGAAAACGAGGCTAAAGGTCCCTAAACACGCAAAACACTACCATAAACAAGCAAAACACCACCAAACAGCTACGGATATTCCGAAAAAGCCCACCAAACAGCTACGGATATTCCGAAAAAGTCACACGACATAGAAAACGTACAACGCTACATCAGACACATTATATACACCAAACACCCTTAGCTCACTTACTATTTAATTGCCGTCATTTTTTGACGGGTAATTCGCTAGTATACTATATTTACCTGTTTACAAAAAAAAGTATATTGATCTATACTATTAGAAGGTTTGGCACTTTTTTTCCCACACCCCTCTTATCTGTTTTATGTTACAAGCATGGATGTGAATTACCTAAGGAGCAGCAAGTCCCTACATATCGAGTGGATTAGGAATTCAGATCGAACAATATAGTTTTGCTGATTTTATTATCACTCTGCTCTCTCTTAAGACTGAGTACATGATGGAAAATACCATAATACAGTGACGGGACGTTATCACATATAATAGTTGTCAAACTTCGAAACGTCGCCGCAAAGCGAGGGACGCAGTTCGGGCCGCAAATGCGTCCCTTGCGAAGCGAGGGGCCGCATTTGCGTAAAGTGGAGGCTCCAATGACCCTTTGGCGCATTGCAGGCCGCAAATGCGGACCCTCGCAAAGCAAGGGGCCGCATTTGCGGAGGTGGAGGCTCTACGGTGCCTCACAAGCGGTTACAAACATCCACAAAAGCGGGACTTTGAAAAAAAAAATCACTATAACACGCAATGACTAAATACAGACTTGCACAAAATAATACAAGCCGCGGGACTTCTAAAAAAAAAAAATTACGAAGTCGCAAAAATACAAACTTAACGGCAGAACCGCGCACAGTGTAAAACATAAAAAAAAACCACAAAATACACACGCGCACACACACACAAAAAAAAAACAGGACGTCTAGGAGTCGGGTTGCACGCAAATTTAAGTCCAATTTACAGAGTTTAGACACTCGAAAATGCCCTTAAGCGAGAGAAAAAATGGGCGCTGAAAAAACCTGAAAACGAGGCTACACGCCCCCTAAACCCACAAAACACCGCCAAGCACATACGACTTTTACAAAAACCTGTACAAAATACACTATTTGCAAGGACGCCAACTCATCCACACCTGCGTACCACAATCTGCGCCATTTTACAACACTAACTTATAGAATGCGGAACTACACCGCTATACAAACGGTTTCCCCTCGCGCACGCAGACTATTTACACTACACACTGCACACATTCCTGACACTTACACCTCAGCTCAACAACAGTGCAAATCTACATTGTATGCTGCAGGAACATCAAAACAGATTGTTAGCTCTTCAGCACATTGCTTGCTGCATATATTCATTACAAATAGATAAAGTATATTAATTTATGATTACATTAATTATCATAAAAAATACATATACAGAACAAAAAACAAACAAAACAAACCACAGTATGGCAATAAACGACAAAGGCCTTTACCGCGCCCCTCACAAGGAGCGCTAATGGTGCTCATAGGACACAAAATACACCAGGGGAAAGGCTTGCAATAAGCGCAAAAAGGAGATCAGCGCGCATCTTACAATGAGCACAAAAGCGCCTCTGATAACAAAAAATACACCAACCAAGAGGCCAAAGGCGCTCAGCGCGAGACTCACGATGAATGCCGAAGGATCGCATACGACCAAAACACTTATTGTCTGTGGCAAACAGCATTACCTGCCTTACAATTTTATTGCCCTGTCATTTTTGACGGGCAAGTCGCTAGTTACTTATAATACAGTGACAGGGACTATCACAGGACTCTAGATGACCGCATAACCTTATACGAATATTGGAAATGCATGTCTAAAGTTGCTGGAATGGGTACCCGGGTCATTTAGTATATGTTTTAATGTCCCTGTTACTTTTAGGCATTATTGGGGTTATTTTACCTAAAGCAAAACAGTTTCACATGCGCCACAGTATTGCTATTTGCTTAGTAGTATATAGCATTTTGTCTTTGTTGCATTTGAAAGCGGGCACTTGATAATGCACCGCTGTGTTCTTCTTTTTTCAAATGAAGGTCTCAAAGCAGAAAAATATGATTCACATATTAACTGATCTTGGGGCTTTCCTCTCTCAGCCTGTGAGCAATATCAAAGATTCTCATAACTATCTGCCAATGAAATCTACAGATATACATATGCTCTGTGCACTTCCTGTTACCTTTTAATGAAGTTTAAACAAATTTGACTTCATATTATTTTCATGCTAAACACTACAGTCGTACCTCTGTTCTCGTCCAATGTGAATTGAAATAATCTGTTCCGGACCCCACATTTTAGTTTGAACTGATGATCTTGTTTTTGGATACAAAACCTTAAAACTAAACGGGCATAACTGATGTAATTATTGTTTTTTAAATAGCAGAGAATTTAACTTCACTTTAAACTGTACTGAGTGGACTTGATGGTGGCAATGTAGAGGAGGAGAAGGAGGTGACAGCTTATTGCTTGGAAGGGGAGTCCTCTTCCATTAGAACATCAGGCACTTGCACAAGGGATGTTTCTCTATTCTGTCTCAACACCACTGAACTCTGCTGGAAACTCTGATGTAGAGAGTTCCACTAGAAACCTATCAAGACAAACTTGCTCCTGCCTTTGTTTCAAAATGTGACAGTAGTGACACATTGCTTGGTCATCAAATAAGAACAAAATGCGGCTTGTCTGGGCTTTGTCAGGGTGATACTCTTATTTTTTTGTAATTTAGCCCTACTTAGCACACGTCTTTGATTAGTGCAATAGGTGCTTCCTCCCTTCCATTCACTCCTCTTCAACTGAAGAAATGTCCTCCGCTACTATCTGTTGCTCCTCTGAAGTTTCTGCAGCTCCTCCGTGCTGAGCTCTTGTCTGTGCTTCTCCACTAACTCTTTGATGTCTTCATTACTGACCTCCAGGCCCAGGCTTGCCCAGAGACACAATATTCTCCACTATTGGGCTATGTTAAGCCTTCTACAGCTTCTGGCCACAATTTCCTCAAGTTGCAGTTTGTGGTCTTTGATAGATAAGGCCTTGCATGCGGTCACTCTCGAGTGACAAAGTGTATTGAAACGGTCCTTCCAGAACTCTCTGTGTCAACTCTGTATCAGAGGTCACATCAAAGCATCTCTGGAAGAGGGCCTTGGTATACAGTTTGGTAAAGTTTGAGACGACTGGTTGGTCCATGAGCTGGATCAGAAGAGCTGTGTTAGGGGGCAAGAACTTATAAAATTGAAGTCCTCCAGCAAGGTGTCTCCCAAGCCTGGACAGTGTGCAGGAGCATTGTCCATTATTAACTGGGCCCTCAGAGGCAGTTCTTTCTCCTTCATTGAATGGATGAACAAAGTGTTTGGACCCACTGTCAAGAAATATTTAAAGAAAAGCCTGGTTGCCCAGGCTTTGCTGTTGGTCCTATACATGACACTTAACTAGCTTTGTTATCAAATTTTCTCTTTTAAAAACTCTGGGATTCTCAATGTGATAGACTAGTAGAGGCTTAGTTTATAAATCCCCACTAGCATTCCCGGAGATTTAGCCTGTCCTTTATTGGCTTGTGCCCCGGCAATGTTTTCTCTTCTTGAGTGATGTAGGTTCTATTTGGTTTATTTTGGAAGTAAATACCTGTCATGTCACAGTTGAACACTTGTTGGGGAACAAAAGCCTCAGGCTCTACGTAATCTCTGAATTCCCTTACAAAGGTTCTGTCAGCTTCTTTGTCAGCACTGGCTGCTTCTCCGTGACTCACCATGCTGTGAATGCCAGTTCTCTTTTAAACATTCTTAAACCAACCATTCCTGGCTTTTAAATTCTTTACTGCTCTCACCACTTGCTGTAGGCCTGCATTTTACCAGATCAGCGTGTTTAATGTTTTGCTTTCTCACATATTAGTGCCTGGGAAATACTATCCCCCACCAATTGTTTTTCATTAATCCAAATGTACAGCAATCTCTCCAATTCTTCCATAGTCCTTGACATTTACTTAGTGAGAGTCTTCAGACCTCTCAGCAGTGAGATCACACATGCGACTACCACGCTCATACCAGACTATTATGTCTTTTTTTTCCATTTTACAGTGGTATCACTAGCTTTCTTCGAAGTCATGATGTAAGCACAAGCTACACTTTAGTTCTTATAGTCGCAGGCTACACTTTGATTCTAGTAGACACTTTGGTTCTTTCAGGCACAGACTGCTATGAAACTCCATATTACATATTCTAATGTGCAATATGGAGCTTCTCATCGATATACATGGTCAAAATCGAAGGTGTAGGAGACTTGATTCAGTCTGTTCTATATGATTATACGTAAATATTTTCTTTCTTGTTATTAAATTTTTTTATTTAGTTAATCTATTTTCATTACTTTGACACAGCCTTAAAGTGACATCTAAATTACAGCGTCACTTTCTGGATCTTAAATTAATTATTTATCCTATTTCTGGTAAATTTATTAGGGCAATTTTATGAAAACTATTTGCATGCAGCAATCATTCATACACAGATTTTGCCTCACTAAATTTTATTCATCCAGTTCCGAAAGGAAGTTTTAAAAGGTCTAAGAAGATGTTATATAATAAAACATTTAGTTGCATAACTGGCATTTTTAGTGGTTGCTACAGATTGCAAAATTTGTTCTGTGGAGGGAATTAAAAAATGTCATCACCACTTCCTCTAATTAAACAATCTAGGATATTATTAATAGTATCTCTGATTATACCATGTGTTGTATGACATATACAGATGCACTAAAACTCAATATGTATGTCTCTGCAGTATATTGGTTATGTAAACTACTTCTTATCTACTTTCAAGGCAATACTGATGGTTATCACACAGAGATATTATGATGGAAGTAGGAAACTTCAGAAATATGTGAGTACTTTTTAGCAAATCTATAATTTACGTGAAACTAAATATGTTGCAGTCACTGTGAAAATTAAAACGTATCTAATCCTCATTGACCTAGGTAAAATATACTTTCTCCTCTGGGAACATGGTGTGTTATGACAGTACTAGTACAGGTTACTGTAGAGTCACAGTACTGCAACCTACTATAAAAAAAAAAGTACCCTTTTTATTTGTAAACTGGATATTCTTAGTGTGTCAATTATGGTTTTAAAGGAACAGTGGGTAAACCTTTCAGAGACTGTTTGCAAGGTTTCAGTGAGTCCAAATAGAACTTTTAAGCACTTCTTGATGTTTAAATATGGAAATAATAACTTAGGGGAACCCTCCATGTCCCGATATTTTATACACAGGATTAAATAAAGTGTTTAATTGTGTATACACTTTCTTGTTGTTAGTGGGATCCTTTTCAAAGTTTAAGTTTTGTCTCTCACCTTGATTCACAAAACTTTGCAGTGTCTGCAAAGTCTATTCTCTATGAGGAAAATTACTATTGCGGCCCCTGTTAAGGCTTATTCAGTCTTCAATTCCTCTGACCATGAACCCAAATAAATAACTTATATGTTTTATGTCCTGAATTATTTTTCTTGTGGTACTATATAGACTGTTTCATTTCTTCTGTTACACAGACTAAGCAGAGAGCTTTATGTTGCAGTTTATACAGACAACCTAGAACCGACTTGAAAACATCATCCATGTGGGTATCCCTGTAGTAGGACAGGTAGTGTGGAAATATGCAGTATCTCTTAATTGTTTTAATGTTCTCAAAAACACAGAATTCCCAAGTTACTTTTGTGCTCACATCTTTACTTACCCGAATACGAAGCAAGAGATCTGCATACCATGCACCCAGGCCCAGCATTGATGGGTAAGCACGGTTTGCCCACGTCTGTGGTACACTATCAAAGTAGAGAGCGCTGGATAGATCCTCCATGTCTGGCGTAATGGTAAGTTCTCCCTGTTGGAATATCATTCATACGTCATAAGTTCCTGTCTCTTAAATTTAAGAAATGTTTTCTCACATAACAAGATCTATTAATTATAATAGAAAATATGAATCTACAAAGTGTCAATCTCTCTCTCTCTCTCTCTCTCTCTCTGCACAAGCTTTGTTCTAGATCTAATGCATGCACTGGCAGTTCTAACCACCACATTCCTATTGTACAGAGTTTCTATCTGAAGTCTTTTCTGATAAGGGGAAGTAGATCACTGGAAACTAAAACTGTACATTCCACAGCAGCATAATTGAATATAAAAGTAATAAATGTAAAGATTTTTTTATTTTAAAAATATGTTGCCTATTTTCAGGTGTAATTATTGAAAGAAAATATTTAAAATTTATGACCACACTATAATGGTCCTTTAATAGAAGAACCTGCACTTGGCTCCATGTTTCTGTCCATTTGCAGAACTTGACATTCCTCCAGCAAGTCCAATTCCAAACTTCTTACCTTTAAACCCAAGTCCAGCTCTTTCAGTGAACGTCGTATTTCTGAGGTTAGAACATTCATTCGTTCACATTCTTGGAAAGCTACAAGCACATAAGGGGTCCTTTCCTGTGCTCGTCCTGTAACCTCTACCATATTAAATTGCTCTGGGAGCTTCTCAAGGATTTCATCAAGTACTTGCTTCACCTACAAATACAAGATCCACTTCTAACTTTAAGCAGTCATGTTAATTTTGAAATGGGAGTTTACTTAATTAATAATAATCTGCGGGTATCTATATGCAACAATGCATTACATATGGGTCACATTTAAAATGGCAAGATAAATGTAGTCTTTGCTGGATAATGAGGAATTTGGAAAATTTAAAGAAAATTTTAAAAATGTTATAGGAGATTCTGAGAGATCTAGTTCAATACAAGTACTTTAAATACAAACTCCTTGCCTTCTCTTCACGAGACATTCCAGTGCCACCTCCCCCTTCTGCCTCCTTTGGCTGCATCTCTAGCACGGTACGGAAAAGCTTTTCTGATGTGACTGTGAGGAACCCAATTTCTGCGTTGGAATGTAGCCCATACAGAACAGGGCTTTCAGCAGGCAAACTTTCATCAATGTAAGTATGATACCCCTATGGGAACATTATATTTACACAAGTAAATATATATATATATATATATATATATATATATATATATATATATATATATATATATAGTAACCAAGTCCCGCAGCCCCTCCATGCAAAGTAAAACTGAAAACAAAAACATAAATATTGCAAATATCAAAAAAAAAAATAATAATTCTAATATGGCTTAAAAGCTGTAGTCTGACCATGTACAAAGTCGATCAGATCTAAGGCTGTAAATGGTGGGATTAACTGGACTAAACTTGCAATGCTACAATGTGCATCAACACACGGTCCAAATTACTACCTTGTAGTCAGAATTAGGAGGTACAAGGAATCCTGGAGCCAAACACATTTCCCCTTCCAGCATCTCTGATCGGACATACTCCTTCAAATATGTTCTACAAAGTCTGCGGTCCCAGTCATCTGTAATGTGTCCCCCGTACATGATTTCTCCAAACAGGTAACGTAGGTCATCCCAGGGCACCTGTGGGAGAGAAGGTATGAAGGGAATATGGGGACTCATTAGTTCTCAGCAGTCTGTGTTTGGATACCAGTTAAAGCTATGGTTATTTGAATCTTATTCATGCAATAACCATCTCATAGGCATTCTTGGAGGAAAGGGCAATAGTTACTTCAATCAAGTCTAACTGTAAATATTTTTTTGCTTAATGTACATTATGTGTCAATGCCTTATAAAGAATGTGTAGAAGTTTACTTCAGCATGAATTTGAGTAAGTGAAGCTGTAGGTGAGTTGTGTTACCTTTGGGTTTGCCTCTAGATAATTAAACAGCACATTGACTGATATGTTCAGATCTCCATTATTGAAGGGATAACTTCTGTTCCAGCCCTGGGCCCCAAATTTCCTTCTTTCTGCAACTACGGCATGGAAGTAGCAGAGAGCAAAAAGAATGCACTTGAACTCTGCTTCCTTGGCACACATCTCCAGGGTGTCCTATAACAGAGAAAAAAGGCAGTGGTTATGTTACTGAGGTGTTTGTTAAATTAATTATTCTGCCTGTGTTATTCTCCGGTCAATTTTTAAATGATGATTGAATTTGCTCCTTTGTTATATCCTTACCATCAAATATTTAAAAAACCTAAAAACTGTCTACTAAAGTTTACACAAAAATATTTTCGACCCCCTATAAAGTAATGCCTTCCTGACTACTCTTTGCTCAGCATCGCTGACACTGATCAGATTTTCCTTCAAGCAGCATTAAACTCACATATTTTCTGTCATATATTTAAAAGATCATGCTTTAATGGAAATGATCTGAAGTGTATAACCCTTACATTAAATGAATAGAAAGATGCAGAGGGAAATGTAATAAGTTGGCTAGAGTAAAATACGAGATGGAGTGAAATTTAAGTGTAGATGTCATGTAGACTGGATTTTTATTATTATTGGATAGCCCAGGTATGTGATCATCTAGTGGAGTTCAATTAATCAGGGTTTCATTCAAAGGTAATAAAACACTAACCAAGGATTTAGCTCACATTTTTCCCTGCCTTTTCTTGGCCTAATACGTAGCAGATACATTTAACAGGAGATGAGAACTAAAATGCCCATATAGACATCCTATTCTATCTACACGAAAAAGCCTGGCTTAATTAACTAAGGATCGTCTTATGCTTACACCCCAGGTGTTCAAATTCCTTAATTGTGTTTACAACCTGTAGTTTATCGGTTTGTAGTTACCTGTGTAAAGAGATCTAGTGCTTTGTGCAGATTTGCAAGCATGCCTGTTGGAGGTTCATTTGTAATTTTGATGGCATTTTCCAGCAGTCCCTGTGGAATGACGTGACCCTCAGGAGTGGGGGATGGTTCAGCGCTCATGTACACACGATAGTTCTCATGGCTACCAGTAATATTCTGTTCTACTTTCTTGTCAAGAGTACTCAGCCATCGTGCCACCAGATGAATGTTCTACATGAAAAATATTGTATGTTACATTTTACTTTCCTCACATTGCATTATGCGGGTGAAGTCCAAGAAATGTAATTACTTGGAAAGTACAGATTGCTCTCTCACTCTTTTCTTATATCCTTCAGCAAACATAAGCCAAAGCTAGGACTATTTCAATATCTTCTAGAGTTGACCACTTAAGGAAGGTGTCATATCCAACTCCCTTCCCCTTACCACTTTTCATCCATTTTGCTAGCATAAAAAGTATACAAAAGTGACTGAACATTACTGCAGCAGCCTGTGAAGAGGTAACACTGTCACAGCATGCACATAAGCACCTCAAATATTACATGTATGTGTACCTCAGAATGCTATTGTTAGGAATTCTCAAATGTCTTTATGAACTTTAGGTAGTCTAACCACATCAGCTGTAGGTAGACAGAGATTACTATACTGCTTCTCATATTAGTTTGATGTAATACAATGTGAGAGTAATTACACTATTCAAAGGCAATGTACATGCACAACATAGGTTTACTCAAATTGTACGGGATGTAACTTTTTGTTTATCAATTCTATTATGTACTGCTTTTTTTCTATAGCTTTCAGAACATCTGAGTGTTGTGGTAGGCAAAGGGAAAATGAGGCCAGATATAAGATAATGTATGAAGTAACAATACATATAGATATAACATAGGCATCTTGTGATGAGTTGCAGATGACAACAAATTCCATTGTCAATTGCAACCAGTAGTGCTTTATACTTGTGAAATTGGCAGACTGCTTCAATGACCAATAATTATCTCTGCATTTATTCTTGATCAAGGTGGCCTTTGTTTGTTGCAAATTTGGACATGATTAAAAAAAGGACATATAAGCAATAACAAATACACCATAATAAAATAAGGTTACAATACAAGCTAGTAGAGGATGATTGAAACATTTTCAGGAATTTTGCATTCAGTCCATTTAAGATAGGTGGATGCTGTGTACTCTGGATACAGGGTACAAGCTGGAATTTCACTCCGTATCAGGGTTAAGCAGATTCATAGTCGGAACATTTCAAGAAAGAGATAGCAAGATTGTGTTAAAGAAGGGATTGTAAACAATGTAAAAGGTCAAACGGCAGCTTCCCTTGATCCACATAAAAACATATAGCAGTACAGTATAGCATGTACAATATCCTTTTTGTCATATGTCACAAAATGGTTCTGGTCTTTGCTTTATATACTTGAATGACCTGCTGATTGGAGCTAATAATCCAGTCATTTTCTGAAACACTATTGTTATTTGGTCAGCAGTCAAAAAAGTATTAGTAAGATCAGGTCAATTGATACAATGTAATCTTGGAAAATAAGGCAGTACATTTTACCTCTATATGCCAGTTGCTCAGAGTGAAGGGCTGGGGCAGCAAGATTCTTATATTTTCTATCTATTATAATAATGGCTAGGTTTTACTTTATAAAAATATATTTTTTTAAAGCTTACATTTTTCCAAATTTGAGCCGATAGCTTTAATGAAATGTTGAATTGTTTTTGCAGCTCTGCAGGGAAACAGCACTACATTTTCCACATTGGTGAGCGTTAATTCTTTATTTACTAAGCATACCATGCTAAAAATAATTGTTAAAATTAAAAGCAGTCAGATCAAAATTAACATCTCTCTGTTAACATCTGGTATTCTGTCACAGCTCTTGAAGTTATACAATCTATGCTTACCTACACTGGTCCAATGACCATGTTAAGGTAGTGAAAGAAGCCTGAAATTTAAGATAAGCAATATTTTGGGAGTCAGTTTACCCTTATGGAGACGCTGTTCTTACATTTCTGCTTATTTATTAAAATTATGAACATGCAGCACATTCAGGTTAATATTATGACATTCTATAGTTTACATGAGACAACTACTCATTCAATTAAACCTTTAAGTCATCTGGGAAAAAATAAAAGTAGACTGAAAACTAGAGGGCCTAACTTTAGATCTGTACCTGAAGATTACACAATGGCACCATGCATAGAGAGACTAGATCTCTAATCCTGGATGCATTAGCCATGACTTGCACCAGATGGCGACTTCCTATAATTATCTAATGACCCATCATATGAAATTAGATCTCTAATTACCCACTCTTTTATATATATATATATATATATATATATATATATATATATATAAATTACACACACACAGACAGTCCTGGCAAATTATTATGACCACCAGCTAATATCCAGAATAACCGATGTGTGCAGCACGGAGAGCAGCTAGATGGCATGTGATAGGGAGTCAATAAGTTGCTGGAAGGTTGGCAAGGGTATCTGGAGCCATGCAGACTGCATACAATGGCTGCTGAAGAGTGCTTGGTGGAGGATCCATATGGTAAACCGAGGAAACGAGGTGGTCCCACAGGTGCTCAATGGGGTTCAAGTCCAGGAATTTGGAGGCCAGGGAAGTACTTGGAAGTCTTTGTCATGCTACTCCAACCACTCCTAGACCATTCTGGACGTTTGACATGTTGCATTACCCTGCTGGAAGATCCCATCCTCTCCAGGGAAGACTGTCACTATGTATATATGTACTTGATCTGCAAGGATAGATAGATAACCCAATTGGTTGAGAGTGCCTTCCAGAGGTATAGTGCACCCAGACAGTGCCAAGAAAATATTCCCCAGACCATAACGCTGCCACACCAGCTTGTGTTCTTCCAACAATGGTTCTAGAGTGTTTGTTCTTGGAGGTTTCATGCTGACACGCCAACATCTGTCCGGTCGATGGAGCAGAAATGTGACTCATCAGAGAAGGCAACCATTTGCCAATCAGAAAAGATCCAATTTTGGTACTGTTGTTTAAACTGAAGCTGTCAATGAACCATCGTCGGCATGGGTGCAGTGACTAGCCGTTTGCTTTGGAGCCCTATATACCACAGGGTTAGCTGTACTGTTGTTTAAGACGCACTCGTCTGGTAGCACCCTGGACAGTGAGTTGCTCAACTGTACAGGGAGTGCAGAATTATTAGGCAAGTTGTATTTTTGAGGATTAATTTTATTATTGAACAACAACCATGTTCTCAATGAACCCAAAAAACTCATTAATATCAAAGCTGAATATTTTTGGAAGTAGTTTTTAGTTTGTTTTTAGTTTTAGCTATTTTAGGGGGATATCTGTGTGTGCAGGTGACTATTACTGTGCATAATTATTAGGCAACTAATCAAAAAAACAAATATATACCCATTTCAATTATTTATTTTTACCAGTGAAACCAATATAACATCTCAACATTCACAAATATACATTTCTGACATTCAAAAACAAAACAAAAACAAATCAGTGACCAATATAGCCACCTTTCTTTGCAAGGACACTCGAAAGCCTGCCATCCATGGATTCTGTCAGTGTTTTGATCTGTTCACCATCAACATTGCGTGCAGCAGCAACCACAGCCTCCCAGACACTGTTCAGAGAGGTGTACTGTTTTCCCTCCTTGTAAATCTCACATTTGATGATGGACCACAGGTTCTCAATGGGGTTCAGATCAGGTGAACAAGGAGGCCATGTCATTAGATTTTCTTCTTTTATACCCTTTCTTGCCAGCCACGCTGTGGAGTACTTGGACGCGTGTGATGGAGCATTGTCCTGCATGAAAATCATGTTTTTCTTGAAGGATGCAGACTTCTTCATGTACCACTGCTTGAAGAAGGTGTCTTCCAGGAACTGGCAGTAGGACTGGGAGTTGAGCTTGACTCCATCCTCAACCCGAAAAGGCCCCACAAGCTCATCTTTGATGATACCAGCCCAAACCAGTACTCCACCTCCACCTTGCTAGCGTCTGAGTCGGACTGGAGCTCTCTGCCCTTTACCAATCCAGCCACGGGCCCATCCATCTGGCCCATCAAGACTCACTCTCATTTCATCAGTCCATAAAACCTTAGAAAAATCAGTCTTGAGATATTTCTTGGCCCAGTCTTGACGTTTCAGCTTGTGTGTCTTGTTCAGTGGTGGTCGTCTTTCAGCCTTTCTTACCTTGGCCATGTCTCTGAGTATTGCACACCTTGTGCTTTTGGGCACTCCAGTGATGTTGCATCTCTGAAATATGGCCAAACTGGTGGCAAGTGGCATTGTGGCAGCTGCACGCTTGACTTTTCTCAGTTCATGGGCAGTTATTTTGCGCCTTGGTTTTTCCACACGCTTCTTGCGACCCTGTTGACTATTTTGAATGAAACGCTTGATTGTTCGATGATCACGCTTCAGAAGCTTTGCAATTTTAAGAGTGCTGCATCCCTCTGCAAGATATCTCACTAATTTTGACTTTTCTGAGCCTGTCAAGTCCTTCTTTTGACCCATTTTGCCAAAGGAAAGGAAGTTGCCTAATAATTATGCACACCTGATATAGGGTGTTGATGTCATTAAACCACACCCCTTCTCATTACAGAGATGCACATCACCTAATATGCTTAATTGGTAGTAGGCTTTTGAGCCTATACAGCTTGGAGTAAGACAACATGCATAAAGAGGATGATGTGGTCAAAATACTCATTTGCCTAATAATTCTGCACTCCCTGTAGTGTGCCGGTTTGCCCTCACACACCTTCGCAGTCGTTGCTCACCTCTGACATCAATGGCATGTGGTGTTCCTCAGTTTCTATGCTGTTTATTTGTAACTAGTGACTTGCCCGTCAAAAAAATGATGGCAATAAAATTGTAAGGCAGGTAATGCTGTTTGCCACACAATGTAAGGCTTTTGGTCCTCTGAGTACCTTCGGCGCTCATTGCGAGCCTCGCGCTCCCCTGGTGTAGTTTTGGTCTTGTGACCTCCTTCGGTGCTCATTGCAAGCTCTGCGCTAAGCACCTTTCCCGCTCATTACGAGGCTCGCAATGAGCGCTTTTGGCGCTCATTGCGATTCTCTCCCCTGGTGTACTTTTGGTTCTGTGAGCACCCTGTGCGTTCAGTGTGAGCCCCGCGCTCATTGCAAGCCTCTCCTCTGGTATTTTTATTTTTTTTAATAATAATTAATTAATTAAACAATATTTATATATACTTGACCTATTTGTAATTAATATATCCAGCAATCAATATCCTGAAGAGCTAACAATCGCTTTTGATTTTCCTGCAGCATACAATGTACATTTGGACTGTTGCTGATGTGAGGTGCAAGTGTCAGCAATGTGGCAAGTGTACAGTATAAATAGGCTGCGTGAGTGAGGCCAAACTGTTTGTTTAGTTGTGTAAAGCGGCATTTTAGAATGGTAATGTTATTAGTTCCAAGTTAGTGTTGTAAAATGGCAGCGATTGTATATGTGTTAGCGTAGTTTGTAATAGTGTATCTTGCACCTCGCACGTTCCTGGGTAAAAGTCGTATGTGCCTGGCGGTGTTTTGCGTACTTAGGGGTCGTGTAGCCTCGTTTTCGTTTTTTTCGGCTGCCATTTTTTTCTCACGTAGGCGATTTTCGAGTGGTGAAACTTTGCAAATTGGACTTAAATTTGCATGCAACCTCACTCCCAGACGTCCTGGCTGTCCCCCCGTGCTGTGTGTGATGTTTTTTTTTATTTCATTTTTTGTGTTTTTCAATGTGCGCGGTTCGGATGTTAACTTCGTATTTTTTGCGGGTGGTATTTTTTTTTTGTAAGTGCCGTTTTCCTTTTCAAAGTGTTACGGGCCGTAATTTTTGCAGGCAATTTTTTTTCAAAGTGCTACGGGTCTCACACTGTGAATTGTGTATTTGAGTTTTCTGTTGATCTGTAGTCCCGCGGATCGTAGGTATGATGGTTAAGTCGTGTGGGGTCATAGGGATGAGCGCCTACAGCGTTCATCTCCACCAGCGCAGTGAGTGCCTTTGGCGCTCCCTGCCAAAGTTGCGCAAGGAGTGCTCCCGCTGTTTTAACATTACATTACCAACCGTTTTTGGCAAGCCCGTGCTGCTGAGAACTATATATGTGATGGTGTTTGTCCAGTAACGGTACACTTTAACCACAACAGCATGCAAACAGCTCATAAACTGCGGTGTTTCAAAAATATTGCCACGCTTGGCTCAAAAGCCAATCACCATATCCTTTTCCAAATTCGGATAAATCACAGTTTGCAGAATGCCTACATGTCACCTTTATATCCCTACCATGCCAGCTCACAACACATTTAATCGGCTACACACTGCTGACATGAAGTGTGTATGTGTGTGTATATATATATATATATATATATATATATATATATATATATATATATAGTAATTTAGTAATTATTAATCCATACATATATATATATATATATATATATATATATATATATTAATAATGAGTATTGCAATATAATTTGATACCTTTTGTATTGGACAAACGTCTTATTTATAATGACAGCTTTTGAGAGGCTTAACCTCCCTTTATCAAGTCTCAAGCAATACTACATGAGATGGAACCCTCAGTTTGAATAATAACAGCAGATGAAGATAGAGTGGAAACAGCATCTGACATCATCAGGTAAATACATATATGGGGAATAAACACAACATAGCAAAGGAAACATATATACACATATTATATACACATATACATCAATATATACATGAAAAAGCAGAGCACTGTAGTCCACAGTGATATCGTTCCTGTTGGACAAACACCTGACTAAGAGTGCTAAGTCTGTTTTAGTATAAGAAGAAAAAACAAAAATCACATGAAATTCTGATAATGTGTTAGAAAGCCTATATTAAGTCCTATGTTTTTAGAGTTGAAGAATGTGATCATCTTTATTTCGAATGCTTTTCTCTCTTGGATGCTTTTAAATTTTCCTCTGAGTATTTTGACCTTAAATGCATTTTTTGGCCTGTTTCTCCAATGTAACAAACAGCCTGTGTCGCATAAAGTACAGTGTATTATATAAACCACATTTGACGATGTACACGAATATGATCCTTTGATGTTATAGGTTTTGTTGTTATGTGTGGCTGTATCATTATTACAAATGTGTTGGCATAATTTACAGGCTTGTTTGCTACAAGGTTTAGTTAAATTTTTTGTATTCAGTTGTTCATTGGCCAATTTTCTGCTGACAAGTTTTTGTTTCAGGTTTGGTGGTTGTTTAAATGCAAGGATGGGATGTTTTGGGAATATATATTTTAATTCAGTATCTTCAAGTAGTAATGGTTGTAAATCTGTGATTATTTTCCGAATTTTCTCTAAAATTGGATGGTATGTGGTTACTAGAGGTATACGTGAAGTAGTTTTCTTTTGTTTTGTAGTTTAATAGGTGTTCTCGGGGTATTTTGATGGCAGTGGTTATTTTTTGAGTAATAATACAGGGTTTGTATCCCTTTTGTTTGAAAGATTCAGACAGTGTTTTTAAATTTTTATCACGGTCTCCAGTGTTTGAGCAAATCCGATGGTATCTAATAGCTTGATTATGGATGATGGCTTGTTTGGTGTGGGAGGGATGGAAACTGGAGCTGTGTTGGTAATTACATCTGTCTGTAGGTTTCCTATATATAGATGAGTGGAAAGGGCCATTGGTGATATATATATATATATATATATATATATATATATATATATATATATATATATATATAATAAAAATAAGCATTTGATTCACCTACCTGGAGAATGACCCAGTGACCTTCCTTTGCTGCTACTTGCAAAGCATGTTCTGCCACTTGCTCTTGGCCCTGACCTAGAGAGATATTGTGAAACGTTCCGGTGTCTATAGTGAATCCCAACTTTTTCCCTTTGGAAGAAGTAAGAAACAGAGACAATGGCGGTTAGGAAAATATACTACAACTCATTAAATTCTGATTTTATTTTCATGTTGATATTAAAGAATACTCCTTTACTTATTTTTGTGTTTTTTTTTATATTTTCTTTTGTACTATATTTTTGATCATATGGAGATACTGTAAATGTATTTATTATTTTTTTGTTTTTATTTAAATAGACTTTGTCTGCAAACCTATTGCTAAAGTGCTTGTGAGATTTCAGGACTACATCCTTAGAGAGTGGAACCTTACAGTATTTGTCTTTGTAGTTATCTATAGTAATTGTTTCATATATGGTGGGCTAAGAGTGATAGAAGCCCTCCACTGTAAAGAGCACAGTAGTACAAACAATGAATAGTACATTAGTGATTATATTTGAATGTCTACCAGTCTATATGGTTTATATCTACTTCTAACTTCTACAGCTCCTGCTGGGTTATGGTTGAAATCTCACAAATACATTGAAGGACCAATGTAACAAAGAAATAAAAGCTGACTTAGTCCATTTCTCAGACTCAAAACAAACAGAAAATTGTAATGGCACATAACAAGAAAGCGTTAAAACGCAAGTACAGCCTATGAAACTTTTTTTTAGGTGAAGATTTCACCTAAAATGCTTATTATGTTCATGGCTTACGCTGCTGCTTATGTTGCTATTTGACAAAGCATAGACAAGCATTACAGGGGAATAAAGTCAAAGTATACAATATACAGTAAAATATCAGGCACAAATGGGGAATCTATTTTATCACTGAATTTCTAAAAGAACAGAAAATTATACAATCCCTGCATAGTACAAAGCTAAAACCAAAATATTTCTGCCAATTATAATGCACATTTACTACTTATTTGCTGATCTTAACACAATGAAAACAAATAAAGTTAATTAACTACTTAAGTCTTAAATTAAGTTACATGAAGAGAATTCCAGTTGGGCAACTACTAACTTTTCAGACTGTGATTGTTATTCTGATCACTTTCAATAACTATGGACTCCTCTAAGCAGCTCTATAAGGGTTTGAATACAAAAATGTACTCTTGTAAATCCGGATGCTATCAAAAGGTCACTATGTCGTAACATCAATAAGAACCTGAGGTTAAAGTTCTCTGATGGAACTTCTTAAAAACTAGTCAGATCTGCAAAGTAGGACCCACAGACCGCTGCAAAGCAAGTGCACAAAAAAACCTTGGATGATATAGTTAGCTGGAGAAGTTAACAAAAAGCTAACAAATATACCTGAAATGGAGAGACGTCAGAATGAAACCTTTCCTACTATCACATGACAAGATGTTGTTGCCAGCCTTACAGAAAGTAAAATTGGATAAAAATTTGAATAAACTAGTATATTATTAACTGTTAAGCATAGGGGTGGATAAATTAGACTTCTGCATTGCGTGACTGCCAGTGACAGGCAAAATATCAACAAATATTGGAAGCTAATGGCCCTGAGACACCGTAAAGAAATTTAATAGGAAAAGAGGTTTGGTATTTCCTGCAAGAGAACAGATTGAGACAACTCAAAATCAACTGTGATGTACTTACAGAACCAAAGTATTAAAGGTTTTGGAAAGGCTTCTACAAAAAACAAAGAATATTTCCTAGCTTCAAGAGTTGTGGGAATAAAATCAAGAATAGAGACTATTCAATGGTTACAGAAAATATTTGAAAGCTGTTTTCTGTAATCTTACGAAGTTCTAACTGCCATAGTCTCTGTTTAATATTTGAAATAACTAGAAACTGTAACCTTTATTAAACTGTGCATAAAGATGTCTTGCTTAACATTGTACCACCTACACAGAGGCTGTCAACGTTTTTCACTTACAGATTCACTGAAACATAAAATTGTCCATTGGTGCCTAAGCTTTTGCATTCATGTATTTTCATGTATTACAGTAGACTCTGTTATCTGGCACCCATGGGAATTGGTAGATGCTGGATGAATGTAGTTTCTGGTTGCTTGAGAGTTACTAGATTAGCTGCACATAGGATGATCTGCAAAGTATATTTGTCAGTGAAGGCTGTTCTAGTAGCAGCAGCAGCTTTCACTCCTCACTTACATTCCCCGGGTTCAGCACCTCACCCTCCAGCTGAACATACCTGTGTGTAACGCCAACACTGCACTGACTCAGTCACTTATGTCTGTCTGCTTCCAAGTAAAATTCAATTGTAGAGAAGTACAGTGAATATAAGCATTTTGTGGCATGACAACCTGGCTCTTGGCATTTGTTGAGCCCTGTAAATTACTATTTTTATTTAAAGTACACAAGTCAATATTTGTCTGGTTGCTTGAGAGTTATGGTTGCTTCAGTTCTGGTTAACTGAGAGTCTACTATTATTAGGATAAAATGTGACATAAAACAATTCTAGCTATTATCATTGTGATAATCTATTAACTTAATATGAAGTGTTTGCATCTTATAAACATAGTGCAGTTTGAACATACTATTGCATGTTTCCTAGGTTTGGAAACCACAGTAACACGACAATCTGTAAAGCTTTTGAAATATTGCAGGTTTTTTTTTCTCCTCATGTAATGTTTAGGAAATTCTGTACACAATATTGTAACTGTGAAATACTATTGTTAGGCAATCAAAAGGTCCCACAGTCTAACATTAGATAAAGCTGTTGTAAGAAATATCTTGCTTAATAATCAGTGTCATATTATTGTACCTAGAGCTTCAACATCTTTCAATGGGTCCACCCCAGGAGAGAGGATGAAAAATACAGGAGTAGATGGACTACTCTCTTCATAAGACTTGGCAAATTCTATACTCCTGCCTTCTACATATTTGGATCCCAGCTTCTCTTCCACAAAGTTTCTGTTTTAAAACAGTATAGACAATGTTAGCACCAGTGTGATTATAGCCATGACAGGAGGACACCATATTAGTGCTGTAGAATGTACCTGACTGCGTATGTCATCCGGTCTGGTCTCATGCATCTCATTATGCACAGTTTCTGCAGTGAGCTTTTATTTTTCCACTCTTTGGGAAACTTCTCATTCTCTGGAGCTTCTAACTCTACAAACTTTTTCCATCTGTTTGCCGACCCCTCCATATCACTGTCTAAGTTTTTGAATTCATCCATTTCAGACAGAGCCTTGAAATTGACCAAACAATTTAGACAACTGTCAGTTTTCTTAATTATGAAATATGTTACTATATAATTTATTTTGGCTATATTTAACATTGTCTGTGTGTCATTATGAGTGAATCCTGAATACTAATTAGATGTTTTGATGTGGTGATTAGTAACACAACCTGCTTGTTTGTTTCTCTTGTAGCAAAACAATGGCCCCCAATGATACTATACAATTTGATACCCTCCCCCACACTTGTCAGTCATGTGGAACTAAAGTTAGTATACCGAGCCACACAATCACATAAAGCAGCAACACAAACCATGCTGAATGTTTCAGAAATTAATTACTGCAGATAAAACCAGTCAGTACATTGTAGGGAGAGTTTTTATGCAGTCACTGGGGAGGCAGCTGCAAACAGGTTACAATAAAGTTGTTTCCTCTGTGTATACAGTGGCAATGAAGCTAGTGATGTCACAAGGAGAGGCCAGAGACATTATAGCTCAGACTGTTTCCAAGCTCCATAATGGCGCTAGCCCCAAGTAGAGCTAGACACACTTGTGGTCTTTTCTAAATTTCTGAAGTAGCACGAGAGTAGCACAACTATCTTAAATTATCTACTGAATTGTGCGTGATCTAAAGTCTTGTTTCTAGTCTACTTATAAGATTTATTACGTGAAGGGATGTGTGACGTTATAGCGGTGCTATTATATTGAATATGCAACATATTGTATATACATTTAAAAGAGTACTAACTGACTTAAAGTATGAATAGAGAAGATCCTCAGGCCCCCAGCTCTGCCAAGAATGATTGTAAAAAAAGCTTTGAGCTGAGGAAACCTCAGAATCTCCTGCTACACGCCTCACAGTTACTTGTTTGGTCTGAATCCCTCTCCATAGGAGAACATAACCTAATCAACAAAAGTTATATTACTTAACAGAAAAGCTCCATGATGATATTCTAAGTCAGCCTGCCTAAAGATACTGGCTGCTACTGTTCACAGTGCATGCCATTCCAGTTGACATCTTGTAAAATAAAGGTACTATACTACAGGGACTTTATGGGAAAAATACTTCCATGATGCTGCCAGGCCTTTTCACCTTACTTTGTATTATTAGGACAAGTATTTAACAACTTGCACATACAGAAAACTTTAATGCCCGTGTGGAAGCTTCTACTCTAGTCTAGTCTAATCAATTCCAGAATACTGAGTAGTTATGTATTGCTACCACTCTTTTAAATTGTACTTTCCAATGTTTGCTTCCCCTTTTAAATTAAACCGTTTGCCTTCCCACCTCTTCCCTTATCCATACACCTACCAAACTTTCCCTACCACCCCCTAACCAAAAACAAACAAAAAAAACTGTTTGTTAATGGCATATGTCAAATAAAAAAATTCTGAGATAATAACACTGTCATAATAACTATCCTTTACCATATATGTATTGCATATTGTTAAATTGGGAGAGACAATCCCAATATATACTATAATGTACTAACTGCGCATTTCAACATGGAAAAAACTGACTCCTGCAAATGTTGCAACCGTTGGTTGCATCCGAAGGCACCAAAACTCACCTTGATTCCACCCCATCCTTGGTGTGAGAGGAAGTCTACTGGAGATGTAAGACCTGCTTTAAATGGAAAGCGCAGGAGAAAGTCTAGCTCTGCTGGGCTTATCTCTTTTTGCATAAGTAAAACCTGCAGTGGCATAAAACAAATAAATCCAAATATTAATGGTATAAACTATTTGTTCAAAGCATATGCAATATTTATCCACACATTACCTGAAATGCCACTTGCGCAATGAAAATGAGTTTGTCCTTCTCAAATAGACCTCTAGATGTGTAGATGAACACTGAATATGTGATCTCCTCAGTTAAATTAATTACCCTGCCTTTCACATCTTCTGCAGGAGCTGCAAGGAGGATGGCTCTCTCAAACACCATACTAAAGGCCTTGGGTAAATGAAAAATACATCTTATCAGATACACTAGAAAATAACATTTTATATAAATATTACTGTGAGAAAGATTGTACAAGGAAAACAGGAACATGCAAAGGGAAATGCAGAATGACATAGCAATACTATGCATTTTATTAAGTAAAATTGCAGGATGGTTTGTGGCCAGATTCACAAAAAAAAATGACATGGTGGTAGGGTCAAAAATCAGGATGAGGAAAGTCTGCTCTTACTACCATCCTATGGCCCACTCGTCTTGATCATGATGTTCAGTGTGGCTGCTTTGTAGTAGACCCTCATTGTATTCACTAAACTGGCAGCCTGCAAAATCAATTTTAGCAGCTTATTCCATTACAACTTTAGACTATGTCAGATCCATGTCTGTTTTCTTGAATTTTGTGTATGTCCTGTGTGATCTACAAGACCTTGCCTCCATTAAAAGACAGAGCAAAAAAGCAAAAATAGAGTCTGTAACTTTCAAATACATGTTTAGGCATTACTGCCCCTTCTATTAAAGTCTGAAAAAAAAGTGTAAACTGCTATAATCAATAACTACATGGTGATTCAGGCTCTTTATAGATCTCTTGCTCTGACATTTTAAGCAATTCGGCTGTTTCATATAAAAGGCTGTAGATGATATTAAAGGGGCAGTTAATTCAGCACAACTTGGAGCACACCACTGTAGCATACTCATACAAATATATTGAAATACTTTTTGAATTTTGAAATAGGTGCATTTTTCCATAAAAAATTCTTAAAGAATTGTATGTTTACTTGAGCTCTGGCAAGTCCCTCAGGCAGACAGGCAGCAAAACCTTGTGCAGAGAGCAGAAACAGAAAGTGATTTAACCCTTCTCAAATGCATTAGCGCAGAGAAATCACTGCTTCAAACTGCTAAACATGTGACTTAACCATTCCTGAACCCAAGGAAAAGCTATAACTCTATGGCCCTCATTCAATTGCGATTTGGCCAATTGAATAGGGCTCTAAATAAGCACATAACATATTTTTTTAAAATAAGTTTTTAGTTAGTAAACATCTATCCAAAAGCAAGGTTTTCACTAACTAAAAACTTCTTTAAAAAATATATGTTATGTGCTTATTTAGAGCACTATTCAATTGGCCAAATCACAATTGAATGAGGGCCTATGTGTGCAGTATTTTCTACCGCTCGCTATCGACAGATGTTGTTAATCATGGGGCAGTCAGTAGTCTGTTTGTAAACAGACCAAAGCCCTTACATTTTCAGGCTGTTATTAGTGTTATTTAAAAAAAGCAATAGATCATTTTAACATAGAACTTTGTGCTCTTTCACACCAGGAAACACACTTATGGTGAGGTAACTATTCCTTTAAGGAACCATTACTGTCATGTATTGAAAAACACTATTTTGAAGAAGTACAATTGAAAATGTATTTAGAATGGAAAATAAAATAATAAAACCTCCAATATTAAGTTTTATATGCAATTATGCTGCTGTGGGGTTTACAATTTTGGTCTCTGCTTACCAACTTCCTGAAGTGGGAGATGGGAAGAGATTTTAAATGCACGTGAAGTTTTATATTTGCACAATGTTATCTACAACTGACAGAACTTTCAGTACCGGTAATTGAAAACTGATTAGTTTAAAAGGACACAACCTCCTGAAAAACTAACAGGAGAATCAACAGACAAACGAATAATAATTACAAATGCAAAGGCTGTTTTTTTTTTTACTTTCTAAAAACCTATTGCCCATTAAAGTTTTGTTATCACACTGTAAAAAAAATGGTTCTTTAATGTATTAATATTATAACATATTATATTAGCTATGTATACTAAAATATAATTCTAAGTTAACTTGCAAGTTCATCATCATGTAAATCATGCATCTAATAAAACAGAGACATTAATGGATTATAATTAACTATTTAAAATATATAATATCTCTTGGAGAGACATTTATACATCTAAAAAACAAGCTTGTGGTTGCAATCTATGGGGCTTAAGCTAAACCAAGAATGAGAAATCAGGCATACTGTTTAAATGTTATACATAACTTGTTGGAACAAAATGTAAAGCTATGATAAAGTTGGAACAAGATTTTGGAATTGATTTGAAATTGATTTAAGTAAGCCATTTCAATAATCACACAATCCACTGCAGCCTCATTCATTGCCCATTTTTATACCCCATAGCCAGTATATTGCTATCTTTTGGCCTGCAATACATTTCTACTCACTATCTACTTGTCACGGTTAGCATTTACATGCCTGTGTAGCCTCCCGTAAAGTTGGAGCATGAAGCTCCTAAGACATGACCCAGCAGCGTTCCTCAAGCCAATAATTTTACCAATGGATCAAATACTTCAATCCTGTTCCACAGAAGTATTTGGAATCTAGAATTCTATGTAGCTCGCATTCTTTTTGTCATTGAACATCAACATGAGAAGGAACAGTAGAGATCACTTTATACTGATTTATGATGAGAGGATTGGAAAGACAGACATGGAAGGATTTATGGAAGATGGTAAGCACAATTGGAAGGTAGTAGGGTTAAAGCGGGAAGAAATCTTATAAGGACCAATGTAACAAGGACCCAGTTTATGAGATGGCTGACATAACTTTAGGTTTTTAGTAGATAATGTCACAATAACCCTGATGGGGGAGAAGCTTGTAATAAAGTACTGTGCTTTCTTTTTTCCTCAAAGGCACCTAGCCAGTCATGCTCAAGGAAGATCGTACTCTGGGCTAGTGCAAGATGGACATGACACCACTGGGCTTTTTTTTATTTCTAGCCCGGGACTACTCCTGTGATAACCATGGTTTCCCCTGTTTGGACTGTCTAGGGTCCAGAGACCCTCTTCCTCAGTGAATAACCCTTGTATCTGTGAGTTTGGGATATTGTGAAGTTAACAGCTTGTTATACAGACTGTATCCATGCTAAAAATGTCTGATATTGGTATATATTTTTATGTGTAATTATGTAATTCATATATTGTGATCCTAATATTGTGTGCAAGAACAGGTCTAAGAGGTCCATTGTGAAAAGAACACAATGGGGTGTTCAACACTGAAGACCTCATGCTGAGTGTTTTAGTTAATTGGCCTTCCTATCTTAATTCTGTTACCCTTTCATAAAGTATACAAGTAAGTCAGCTGTATGTATGAGAGTGGGACAGAGATATTTAATCACTTTGCTCCAGTTCAGCTACTAAGAAATCCTTGACAGATAACAGGCCACATCTCTCATTTTGCAGTTACATGTGGCCGTCCCTTATCAGAATATTTATTTTGGAGTTTGGATACTCTTTTTTTACATTTTCTTGTACCTGTAGCCAAAACTGTTGCAGCTTCTGAACTCTTTTATCAGCAGAAGGAAGTTCAGACATAGCTGGAAGCAGAAGAAACATATTGGGTTTGTAGCCTAGAGCTACTTTAATGAATTATTGATATAAAGAATTGTGTGCAAACTCTGCCAAGTGAATAAGTGTAGCCCAAACGTGTTGAGAAATATATAGATTGAGGTATGGCTCCCTCTATCATAAATTATTTCCAGAGATATACTGTGGATACAGGTGCTCTGCAAAAAAGATGTCTGCTAGTTCAAAGTCGGATGGAAGTTTGCTATGTTCTAATGGACTGACCTACCACAGTACATCAGGATGGAGGTGGATCCACAACAAAATTCATGGAAATCCTGCACTAGGGCTTCTGTAGAGGAAATAAATGACTACATGGTAACTTTCTGGGTGTTTTTTTATGAGCACATACATTAGAAGGGGTTAAAAACTATACAACCTTACCCTTGATTGAAAGTCAATGGGAGTTCCTTTCAAAGAGTTTGCATGTCTTAATAACTCATGGATAACTGAACCTGGGTGAATCATGTGACTATTTAATAGGCTTTAAGCAAGGATTTTCAGCCACAAAGAGATTCCCAACCTGAGCAAACAGATTATTGGGAGTCTCTTGACTACAAAATAATGATCATCTCTTTGGAGTCACAGTTTACGTCACCTAGTTCATACTGACATGATAAAGCATTGGCTTTACCTTTTGTGCTGCCAGGACAACACACAATTGCAAGTTAAATCTGACAAATTATAAAGCCCAACAAGTCTGCAATTCAACTGCCTGACAGATTCTGTGATTTGCAAATTCTCATGATCAGTGGTAATATTTAAGGGAACCACAACCCTTTCAAGCAGGTATCTCCACTCCTCCGGTGCCATTTACATAGCCAATAGTTCCTTATTGCCAATATCTTAGTTTGACACAGCAGGGGAACATTTTCATGACATAAATGCACATGTATGCAAAAGACCCATTTCATTAAAGCATTTAGAGAGGATAGCACCAATATCTGAGATATCCACCTCAATTATGAAGGGTTGATTAGGGTCAGGATGGGCCAGAATAGGTGCCGAAGTAAGCATCTTTTGTAATGTTTCATCTGCATGAACAGCTTGTTTGGAGACTTTTTTAGTAAGAGTAGTTATAGGGGCTATAATTGTTGTAGACGTTTTTTTATGAATGTCTGGTAATATCCATAGAATCCAATGAATCTGTGTACCTTTAAGGCCGAACAGACGGGGCTATTCACTGATGGCTGTCAATTTGGAGGGATCCGTGGAAAAACTCTTGGTGGTGATTACATAACCTAAGAATGAAATGTCACTCTGGTGGAAAGCACCTTTCTCAATTTAGGCACATGATTATTGTCACTGAGGAGCTGGAGGACAGTTCTAACCCACTGCTGATCGTCTTCTGGGGTAAATGATGTAAAGATGAGTATATCATCAAAGTGTATGATAACATGGTCTTGGAATATGTATTTATTAAATCCCATGAAAACTGCAGGGGCATTACAGAGACCAAAAGACACTACTCATATGTCCTTAATGGCTATTAAAAGCATTTGCACCCTTTTTATGCGGATTAAATTATATGCCCCTCAAACATCAAGCTTAGTAAATAGAGTGATCCACAATGGATAGATAACAATATTTAATTCTAATCCTATTCAGTCCGCTATAATCAATAAAGAGACGGAAAACCACTGAAATAAACCCACTCCTGCGGGTAGACTTGCAGATTGAAAAGGTTCTTGTTTATATTTCTCCATCGCTTTGCTTTCTGGAACAGACAAAGGGTACACACGACCACTAGGTGTACAGTCCCAGGCAGGAGATAGGAAAGTGTGCAGAATAGGAAGAAATCACAGTACCAAGAATTAAAGGATATAGACATTCTTACTAACACTTATAACCCCACTATCGATTGGCAGAAAGCCAAAATCAGTAAAGTCTTAAACTGAGGTAGACAAGGAACCCCATTTTTGGAAAATGGGAAGCAGCATATGACATCACTCTGGTTTAAGTATGAAAGTTTCCCAGCAGGGTAGGGCAATTCTTTACAAGGTGACTCTTTAAGCCACAACAGAGACATAGGCCCATGCTGATGCTTCATTTTTCATTAGAAAGTTTAGAGGAGTCCTGAATCATGGATTATTCATGTGCCTACAGTCACTTCTGTGGCCAGGGTTATGAATTTGTTGTCTCCCACTGAACAGTTGCCCTGTTTTATACACATACGTGATGATCCAGGGGAGATTGGAAGAGCAGGCACATCATAAACCTCCCTAGATTATTTAAGGAAGGATTGAAGGTCACTGCTACAGTGGACACTATTTCTCCCAAATAGGAGAGGGTCAAGCAAGGGCTTTGTCAATTAGCAGTGACACCTGATGCAAATTGTTGTGTTGAACCTTTAAGAATCCTGCTAAGACATATGTACCCAATTCAGAACTGTAGTAGATGCTGGAAGGCAGGTACAAGCTGGGGGTCCTTGACACTTCTACCTCCCTTCACCTTTAACGTCTCTGTCTTTCATATTGAATTTTATCATTTATGCCAAAAACCAACAAAGGAGCTAGTATTGCATAGCCTTTTTTTTAATTCTCTGAAGCTGAATGTGCACCGCTGAACATGACATAAATGGCTCAAGGGTGCCCTTGGGTGACGGAACATCTAAGGTCGTATAGGAATTGTATGTTGTTACATGTGATATCTCTATAAGCAGTGTGCGTTACCAAGCAAAAGCCACTCATGTCCTGGCCATTTGCATGTCTGAAAGTCATTCTCCCAACAGAAAATGTCCTCTTCTCTCAAAAGATTGAAAGGACACTTGAGTGTTTACAAAGATACTGTAAAGTGTAAAGCCTCTTCTTATACATTTCCATGGTGATTTTTATTATATTCATTGGCTGCTCATTTGTTAGGGAAAGTAAATTCATTAGCATGCAAAAACATTTATTGGTTGTCAGCCTCCAAAAAGTCACTGATTAGGTGAGAAAATAAAAGTGTTATTCAATTTAGCTAAATTGCATGGAAGTGATTATCTAAAGAAATAAAGCAATGATTAATCTAATTCAATGGTGCTTTTACTGTGGTTAAATTAATATTTTGTGTTTTCTGTTTCCCATTAAATGACATGCATACTGCAACCAACTGTTTAGATAAGTATTACCTTTGAGAAATATGTACTAGGGCTACCCAACCTAAGGCCTAATGGTTATAGAAATAATTTTTTGGGCCACTCCACAAACACCAAACAAAAAACTGGACCGGAAACAGATACTGCTTGCATGCAATCCAAATTCCTGGTAAAAAAAACATGATGTTTCTCACTAGTTTCCCTTCCATCTGTCTCTAGTATAGCTCTTCTTCCAATTTTCAGCAAAACAAGATGGACATGTGGTGGGTTTATACAAACACCCTGTCTAGTTGCAACTCACTGAAAGGTGGTTAGGAGAACATTGGCACTTGTTGCAGGTATCTCCAAAGATCAGTTTTAAATACTATCATTTAAATACTATATATATATATATATATATGTACAACCTCTCAAAAATACGACCTTACCGCCCGAAACCTGTGCACATGAAAACATTAAAAACACAATAAATACACACAACAAATACATAGAAAGCTTACCCACAGCAAGGGGGGGGGGGCACCCAGGACCTCGGAAACTGAGGTTGAATCTCAATTTAAGTCGAAATAGAAGAGTTTAGACACCCTAAAAACCCCTAAGCAAGAGAAAAAATGGCTGCCGAAAAAAACGAAAACGAGGCTACAGGACCCTAAAGACGCAAAACACCACCAAACACGGATTTTCTGAAAAAGACGGACCCGATACAAGAACAAGGACGCCAAGTCAGCCACAGACGCGTAAATTTTACAACACTAACTTACACACGGAAGTACACAGCTACCCTAACGGATTTGGCTTGTGCACGCACACTATTTACACTATACACTACACACATTACTGACATTTACACAGCAGCTCCACAGCCCTCAAAACACACATTGTATGCTGCAGCAACATCAAAACAGATTGCCAGCTCTTCTGCACAATGCTTCCTGCATATATTACTTCAAAATAGGTAAAGTATATTCATGTATTATTGTATTAATTATTTCATCAGCATTAGCAAAAAAAAACAATGCTCATAGGAAACACCAACAGCCGCGCAATGAGCGCCGAAGGCGCTCAGCGCGAGGCTCACAATGAGCGCCGAAGCATCTTGGAACACAACAAAATTAATCTCTGAACCAAACACCATTACCTGCCTTACAATCTTATTGCCATAATTTTTTGACGGCAAACTGTTTGTCAAGTCCGTAATTGCTACGTTCCAATTGAGCTATAAACACACCAGTGCACTTTAAAACATGGGGAAAGCATGGAAAGGCATTACAATTACTTGCACAATAACCACACAAAAAATAAAAGCATTTAAAAAATATTTTATTTTTTTATCATATGTTGCAATGGTCATGCAGAGGCAAATATGAAAAGTCATGCTGCATAATGCACAAATCAATTAAAGACACACTACCTGATTAAATTGAACACAAAAAACATCAAACTCATGCCATATTAAACCTTCCTCATTCACAGAGGCTCTAATGTGGACGCTAAAATATCAATAGAATTGCATATACATCTCACTCATCACATCTATATTTGGGAACACAAATAGTGGCCATATTTCACCGCCACATCACATATATCAAGTACCCGGGAAACATTGTATTATTTGTTGTTCAGTCCTTCAGTCGTGTCTGACTCCCTGTAACCCTATGGACTGCAGCACATTTAGCTACAAAGATTGAATGCCAAAGATACTGTAGGGTGTTGCCAGTTCATTCTCTAGTGGACTGTGATTTGTCTGACCTCTCTGCTAATACCTGCCCACCTACACTGGCCCTACATGGTATAGCTCACAGCTTCATTCAGGTACAAAAGCACATTCACCACAACCACTTAGCAATCCACATTAATGTCAATCGATGAATAGCAGAACACAATGATAGCTCACAAAATGGGAATGGCTAAACATCTTGGCACATGGCCATCGGCAATGTTGTTGGACTTACCAGGGTGGGTGTAGCGGAGATTAACCGTGATGGAGGTGAGTTGGCTGTTGATCCACATGCTTCTGCAAGGCCACCATTTCTTTTTGCGGCCCCTCCTGATGGTTTAGAGTAGATTAGTGTGGTGTATGTTCCACTTGTCCCCTTCAGCATTGCTAAATGGTATTGGTGAGGGGGCTTGTGTACTGCAATAAAGCTGTGAGCTATACCATGTAGGGTCACTCTTGGTGGGCACGTCATAGCAGAGAAGGAACTAGCAACCCACTACAGTATCACCTGTCATATTCATTTTAGGTCCTCAGGCAAATGTTCATACTCCACAGAATCACTAATATGACTGTGTATTAACCCTTTGCCATTATTAAATGTGATATTCAGTAATATATGATATTTAATACTATTATGACTATAATCCTTTTTACATGTATTGATCTATTACATATTAACTATGGCTCATTAGTTTACATCTATAGGAATGTGACACTAATGTGATGCATGTGGATGTCCCAGAACCCTGACCATTGAAAAAACACTGACATGGTTAGAACAGTATGACAAAGCATTATTTTTTACAAAGACCACAATCATCATTGATATGATGGGTGTGGTGTGGGCGGATCCCGAGAGAGCAAGAGGCTATCATTGGGGAAAAAGGGGATACCTACAGGCGCTAATGTGATAGTCTAGAATAAGCATGATGCATAGCACCTACCAGGGTGGTCACTACACCACTGCAACCTGATTCTGATGAGTAGTGGGGGTGAAGGCATGGTGGGAGGAGAGAAGGGGACCCTAGCCTCTTGCCCTCTCGACTGTGGACGGGGACCCTGGGCCTCCTTGACCTGTCCCTGAGGCCTGTCCCTTCACCGAACTACCACCCCCCGGGATCAGGCCCCTTTGCCGCAGTCCTTCCTTTAGATGTGCCTGACGCTCGGGCACCCGTTCCACCATCCACCTCTGCACTAAAATCCTCCTCTCCTTCCTCCTCCAACTTCTCTCCCTCCTCACCTCATCCTCCCCAGGACCTTCTGCTGCTCCTCTCTCTCCTCCACAACTCCACCCTCCTTTCCCCTCCTATCTCCTCTGTCCATCATCACCAAATAATAAAATAAGGCTAAATCAATTTAAAAAAGTATGTTCTATGTCTTTAATAAGTGTTGGGGGATAGGATGTGGGGTGTGGGTGTGACCTAACCTATGTTTATTGCAAATATGTGTAATCTGTAAATATGTGTAAATCTTAAGTGTAAATCTGGATGTAATAGAAAATAAATCAACAAAAACGCAATCTACCTCTCTCCTCTTGCTCCTACTCTCACAACCAAAAACCTATCCTCCAAGCTCCAGGACCTGCGTGCTACTTCCAATTAAATTTACAACGCAGTCAACGCATGGGTTTGTGGAACTCAAATTATAAGCTCCCCCTGCCAATCATATTAGTCTAGACCGCTTCTGATTGACTGAGAGGCCTGGGTCGCATTGCATTATTCCGCAATTGGATGGTTACGGGCAGGCGCGGCTCGTCCCTCCCCTTAACAGCTTGAATTGAATAGCTCTGTAACTAGGATAGATTTCAAGCCCAATGCTGTTGCAGGCCTCACGTTGCATTTACGAACCTTGAATTTAATGTGGCTGTGAATGTTTGCAGAAACTGTCATATTTTACGTTACTCAATATAATTGAAGAACACTTCTACTTACCTGCAGAGAAATACAGGGGGTACTTCTAAATACATGACTTCTGGCCATTTAATGGATTTATACCTTATTCTCATTAAAATTAGGGTATAACAAAGAATCAGTAAGCTCTTACTCTAGCTCAGTGTTTTTCCATGGGACCCAATGACTCACTAGGTAATATTAAAGGACTCTTCATAATTTCATTATCATTTGGAAATTGCTCCAAAGACAAAACCTTTTTTTCTGGGAAACAGTTGAGTAAAGACACTACAATTAATCATGACATAATATTTACTCAGTATGCCTCTGACCTCCAACCCATTGTTTTGACATACTTAGTTAGAGGTTCTGGTAGGAGATGGCAAAGGAGAGATGATTACATATGAATTGAACAATATATTATAAAGGTTACACAGCCAAATTACCTTTAAAGAGAACTGATAAATTGGATTTATCTTATTCAAGTCATTTAAAATAAAGTACAGTAATGAAGCTCGTGTAGCTGTGGGTCTGTAATTTTCTCTGGCTTCATTTATTTTAGCTTCTGTTATTTTAGCTTCTCTTACCTGTTAAGAAAGTATAGGGTTAGTAAAATAATATATAAAAATGCTTAAAGGTAAGTCTGGTTTCCTCATGTTTAACCTCTTCCTGTTGCCTTAGGATGAAGGTAGAGTGCAGTGGTTACTGTGTTTAAAAGAAACACAAAATCACTCTATGTAAAAAAAATTACAGATCATTTGGGGATATATTCACTATAATCCAGTTCATATAATTTCATGTAATTTTACAGTGTATTGCAGTGCATAACAGTTAAATCATTTTTAACTCCAGCATTGTATATATATATATATATATATATATATATATATATATATATATTGGTTTCACTTAATATTATTTCTGAAATTTCATGGAATACTATTTCTGTAAGAGCAGTCATTCTACTCATGTGTCAGTAGAAACCTGCATAATCATTGCAATGACGAGACTGTGGTATACTATTTAGCTGGTGTTAAATATAAAAGGCGAATTTAAGATATATGGGCTGCGTGGAGCATAAAATAAACTAATATTACCATTATTCAATGGTCAATACAAGGCTTTGTCAAGTGAACTTTTTGTGCCAAGAGGTTTTCAACTGACAAGAGGACATCCTTTGAGGTTAGAAGTAAAGAGATTCCACCTCAAAGAAAGAAAAGGGTTCTTCACTGTTAGGGTGGATAAACTGTGGAATTCTCTCCCAAAGGAGGTGGTGACAGCAGATTCTATAAATAACTATTAGATGGAATATATTTTTGCATAAAAATGGCATTCAGGGTTATCCTGGATAACTAGAGGAGGAGCATTGATCCAGGGAAGAGTCTGATTGGCAGTCTCTGGGGTCAGGGAGGATTTTTTTTCCCCTTTTGAGACAATTAGTAAAGTTTCACTGGGGTTTTTTCTGTTTGCCTTCCTCTGGAATAATTAACATAGTTACATAGTAATTAAGGTTGAAAAAAGTCCATCAAGTTCAACCTTTTAAGATCTCCTCTGATCGGCAATATGCAGATTAAATATGAATTAATTAATTAGTTGTAAATTATTTATCAATTATTTCATTATTTTATTATTATTTTATTTTTAATTATTAATTAATCCAGAGGAAGGCAAACAAAAAAAAACATAAGTGAGACTTAGCCAATCGTCTCAAAGGGAAAAAAAATAATTCCTTCCTGACCCCAGATACTGGCGATCAGATTTGGATCAATACTGTCTCTCTAATTATCCATGATAACCCTAAATTCCCTTTTTAATTAGAAATAAATCCAGTCCCTTTTAAAGTTGTCTATCGAATCCGCTGTCACCACCTCCTCTGGTAGAGAATTCCACAGATTAACCACCCTTACTGTGAAGAACCCTTTTCTTTCTTTAAGGTGGAATCATTTTACTTCTAACCTCAAGGGATGACCTCTTGTCAGTTGAAAACCTCTTGGCACAAAAAGCTCTCTTGACAAATCTTTATACTGACCCTGGATATATTTATATAAGGTAATCATATCCCCTCTTAGACGCCTTTTTTCTAGAGAAAATAAGTTTAATTTGGTTAGTCTTTCTTCATAACTTAGCCCCTCCATTCCCCTTATTGTTTTTGTTGCCCTCATCTGTACCTTTTCCAGCTCTAAAATGTCCTTTCCATGAAGTGGTGCCCAAAATTGTACTCCCTATACCAAATGAGGGCGTACTAGAGATTTGTATAGTGGCAGAATTATATTGCCTTCCCTTGCTTCTATACCCTTCTTAATACATGCTAATATTTTATGTGCCTTTGCAGCTGCTGCTTGGCGTTGAGCACTGTTACCTAGGTGGTTGTCCACAAGCACTCCCAAATCCCTTTCAATATCTGATACACCTAGATTTGCTCCATTAAGATTATAAATTGCATGGCTATTTTTCCTTCCCAGGTGCATAACCTTACATTTATTCGTATTAAATCTCATCTGCCATTTAGATGCCCATTCCTCAATTTTATGTAAATCCCTTTGGAGGGAAAGCACATCATTATCTGATTTAATTACCTTGCACAACTTTGTGTCATCTACGAAAATGGAGACACCACACTCCAATCCCTCCTCTAAGCCATTAATACATATGTTAAAAAAGGAGAGGACCTAATAGTGAACCCTGAGGAACCCCACTTACCACATTAATACAATCGGAGTATGTTCCATTTACAACAACCCTTTGCTTCCTCTCTTTTAGCCAGCTCTTAATCCATGAGCAGATATTTACTGCAATTCCTGTATCTCTTAGTTTGCACAATAGTCTCCCATGTGGCACGGTATCAAAAGCCTTAGCAAAATCCAAAAAGACTACATCCACTGAGTTGCCTTGATCCAGGTTTCTACTAACCTCCTCACAGAAACTAATTAGATTTGTTTGACATAACCTATCCCTCATAAATCCACGTTGACTCCTACTTATAATCCTGTTCAAATAGACATATTCTTGTATATTATCCATTATTAACCCTCCTAAAAGCTTCCCCACTACAGAAGTGAGGCTCATTGGTCTATAATTCCCTGGATTTGCTCTTGCTCCTTTTTTAAATATAGGTATCACATCTGCTTTTCTCCAGTCATCAGATAGAGACCCTGTGTTGAGTGAATCTTGACAAATGAAATATAATGGTTTGGCTATTACAGAACCCAGTTTCCTCAGTACCCGTGGATGTATTCCATCAGGACACAGGGCTTTATTAACATTTATTTTTTCTAACCTCTTTTGGATTACTTCCTGTGTTAATCAATTATTTGGCAAAGGTAGTTTAGCCTCATTATGTTGCAGTGTCCTAATCACTGGTACCTCCCTTGTGTATACAGAAGAAAAGAACCTATTTAGCTCATCTGCCTACATTTTCAGATGGCCTGTGTCACATTGCAATGTTCCTATAGCTTCCTTCCTCACCTTCTTCCCATTAATATACTTAAAACATATTTTAGGGTTAGTCTTACTCTCTTTTGCAATTCATTTTTCCTTTTCTGTTTTAGCCAGTCTAATAGCGCTTTTGCAAGCCTTGTTGATTTCCTTGTACTCCCGAAAAGCGGTCTCTGTCCCCTCTTGTTTGTATAATTTAAATGCCTGTTTTTGACTCCGTATCTTGATCTTTAAATCATTGTTAAGCCATGTTGGATGGGATTTACTCCTTTTACTTTTATTCCCACATGGTATATGCCGATGTGTATGTATATTTAGTAAGGATTTAAATGATGTCCAACTATGTTCAGTGTTTTTACCTATCAGTTCTCTCTCCCAGTCTATACTTTGTATTGCTGCCCTTAGACCGTTAAAATCTGCCCTTTTTTAAAATTAAGAGTTTTTGTTGGCCCCTTAAAATGTTTTTTTTTTAAAATTCAATCTCAAATGAGACTGTGTTGTGATCACTGTTTCCCAAAGGTTGCCCTATTCCAACATTTGATACTATATCAATATTATTTGTGATGACTAAATCAAAGTTAGCTTCATTTCTAGTAGGCTCTTGTATAACCTGGGCCAGATAATGATCCCTGAGTGTACTCAAGAACCTGCTCCCCTTAGCTGAACTTCTAGTCTTATTTATCCAGTTTATTTCAGGGTAATTAAAAGCTCCCATTATTAGAACTTGCCCATGCTTAGCTGTATTTCCAATCTGTAACAATAATTGTATTTTCTCACTTTCAGCTATATTTGGGGGTTTATAGCATACTCCTACTAATATTCTTTTGGAATTTGCGGCTCTGCTATTTATTTCTACCCACAAACATTTAACTTTATCACTAGGTCCACCATAAATATCTTCTCTGACTGGCTTAAATTCAGGCTTAACATACAAACAAATCCCTCCTCCTCTTTTACCATTGCCTCTATCTTTCCTAAATATGTTATAACCATCCAGATTAACAGTCCAGTCATGAGATTCATCCCACAATGGTTCGGTAATGCCTATTAACTCCCATTTTTCATTAATTGCTAATAATTCTAACTCTCCTATTTTTCCTGGCAAGCTTCTGGCATTAGCCAGCATATACCTTATGTTATGAGTCTGTAGTTCTGAAGTGCATGCCACTGTACTTGAGTTACTTAGTACTACCTCCCTATTGACTATACTACCCCTCCCCCATCTCCTCCCCTTTGAGTTGTTAATTCATCCCTTATACCCTCTACACTTTCTACCCCATTACTTATATCTAGTCCCTCCCCCCCCACCTACTAGTTTAAAAACTCCTCCAGCCTTTCTATCATCCTATTCCCTAGCACAAAAGCTCCCTTTATTATTAAGGTGCAATCCATTGCTGCTGTAGAGATTGTACCGAAGTGAGAAGTCAGCCCAATGCTCTTAAAACCCAAACCCCTCCTTAGTGCACCACATCTTTAGCCACGCATTAACCTCCCTAAGCTCCTTCTGCCTCCCTAGGCTAGCACGTCGCACTATCTCAGAAAATACTAACAATTGACAATTAATCAGAGGAGATCTAAAAAGGTTGAACTTGATAGACTAAAAGTCCTTTTCCAAACTCAATTACTATGTAACTATTCATGTTTATATTAAAAATAAATTTTAACAGTTGTTAAGGGTTTACAAAAATTTATGTCAATCTTTCCACACTGGTGCTGAGTCTATGCTATGACTATGTGAAAGATTCTTACTTTCTCCTCAATGTCAGTTGCTGTGCGTTTTGTTGTTTCCAGGTTTTCCACAAGAGCAGTGTCTCCAAGGAAGTTTCCTGAAGCAGCAGAGAGTCGAGCTAGGAGTGAATCCTCCAGCTCTTTCAGAACAATCTTAAATTCATTTTGCTGTAAGGTTAGGTTAGCCTGTAAGGTTGAACATATAGTGTCACTGAGTTGTACCATAAGAAGGCAGTTTGCATTATCAGTACATTTGTCAAGTGTAATTAACTGTAGTTATACAGGTAAAACACAAATAGTAATTTAAAGGGACACAGTATATAGTGTAATTTAAAAATAGAAGTAGTAATATGTACTCAGTTGAAGTTTTGAAATGTTTTAGTTTCCTGCAGCAAGATTACATTGAAGTTTGTCATTTTTATCTGTCCATCAGTCTTTCGGATCACCACCCTTACGTATGCTTCTTATATTTGTGTTAGAGATAAATGTGAACATGTACAAGTTCTCAGGGAATAATCATTAATTATTTTTACTCATAAGTCTAACACAATATAAGAACAGGAACTAGTGTAGAAAAGCAGAAAGGCTACCTGGCATACAAAATAGCATGTATCAATGCAATTTTACTAGAAAAAAATGCATAATGTCCTTGTTTTGAAACTATAGTTTTAATATATATAAGCCCTCAATCTATTATCGGCCGCAAAGCTGAGATTCCGTGCGGGGCTCCCGTTACCTTGCAAATCAATTATACGGCGGCGCAAGGATATCCCCTTACGGCCGGCCGTATATCTTGCAACCGGCCGTACGCTCAGAAATCTTTAAAAGCAAAAATAAATTCAAGACGACACTGTAAAGCTCTGTAAATGCTAGGGATCATAATGGGGGACATGAGGATTAATAGCAACCCCCTCTCAAGCTTGCACATCAGCCCAAATCCGAGATTACATTACCTTTTTTTTTCTGGCTGCAGCGTGGGCGGGTCTGAGGTGCTCAAAGCTCTCTGGACTTTTTACATGGATATTTGATATAAATTTTAAAAAACATTATTTACGGATTTTAGTGTAGGGGAATGTTGTGCTATGAATGCTAACACCTGCAATCACTTTATAGTCTCCTCAGAGTGCAGGATGGCTTTATAATGTGCTTAAATGTGTGCCTGCGGGACCTTTTTGCTGCAAGTAAGCTGCGGCTCGGTTTTTAGCCTTGCAGAGAGGTTTCCCGGAGCAATTGAATAGCAACCAGGATTTTCTTGCAGCCGAAACTCTTGCGGCCGTTTAAGATCAAAGGCTTTCCTCCGGCGCGTGCGGCCGCAAGGGATAACAAGGCGCCGGCCGCAAGCCTGCCGGAGTCCCCGGCCGGAAGGGAATAGAATAGGCAAATAGCTTGCGGCCAGTCCTTGCGGCCCCGCATCTCCTACGGCCGATAATAGAATGAGGCCCATAGTATTTAGAAATGTAGCTGTTTCCCTTTAATATAATTTTGATGTTCAGTCTTTTTTTATATTTTGAATAGCCAAACACCTTTAAAAGGTGTTATTGGTCTAGTAAGGTTTCATGTTGTTTTCAAATAGCTTTTCTGATTCCTAAGCAATTCCCTGATGCATTTTGCAGTGGTGTGAATAGATTTTCCCAGCTTGACAAAGAGGCTCAATATGAACATGAAAATGCTCTCTACTTAGAGAGAAAATAGCCACCTTAATGAATATAACCCCACAAATCTTCTAAAATGTGACTTTTGCAGGTAGCCACAAACTCTTTATACTATAAATGTTTGTTATTGCTTGTCTATGAGATGAAGCATAGTTTGTAGGGAAACTGGACAAAACCCCATGACAAGAAGATTTATGTATTATAGATTTAGCAAATAATGCACCTTCAGTTCCTCTAGGTCCGGGCGCTCCTTTGCAACCACAGCTGCAAGCAACTGGTCCTCCAGCCCATCCCTGGTAACTAGGAAGTTTATGAGGGTACACTGAGCCTGCATCTCAGGCTTGTAATGCGGGTTGAAGATCTTGGTGTGCAAGATGAGGCGAAAACTTGGGTGATACTCAGCTTCCTTGTCACCTATTCTGATATATCTGCAAAGTGAAGATGGAGAAAGGACTTCAGCTACTGAAAAGGTGAAACAACATTGCAACCATGTCCATACTTCTGAAAAAAACAATACAGACCTTCCTTTTTTGATGGTGTTTCTCCCCAGTAAAGGATCTAATACTGGTTCCACTGTTTCGTCAATGTTTTCAATTATCAGGGTTTCTCCAGAGGACACTGCTGCCTCTATAGTATCCAGGTACCTACCCAGAACACATAATGGTTTGTTAAGATGTGATTAGATCCCCACTTCTCAGCTACACATATAGAACACAATATAAAAAATGCCGCATTCATTCTTGGTCAGAGGTTTAAACCTCCATTCCAGTCTCTAGAAATATGATTTTTTTAATTAACAGCAGAATAGTACTCTGATATATAAATTTTGTTTTTACCTCACACAAACTTCCATAAGGTTTACCTGTTTAATTTTCTGTGCACTACTTATAGAAGGACAATACAAAAGCAACACGCAAATAGCAAAAATAACACTGTATACATGATGATATAATAGATAAAATTATACATATTCACAAGTAAAATACATACAAACCAATATAACTATATAATGCAGTCCAAAACATCAATTTTATTGCTGCTTTTGCCCTTGGATTGTCTGTTATTCTTGCCATCTCAGTGAGCATATAACATTTTTGCCTGGTGACTTATGCACATGTAGACTCATTTTGTTATTGATAGCTTTCAAGTTCCATGTTATTTGGTGATATTATCCAGAATACTGAATGGTTGATTCTGGTAGTTCAAGCATTGTGTGATCATATGCTTTGCAATGTGTAAGAATAGTACAGCATCCTTTTAAACATATTTATTTTCAAATGAGTAAACACTCCCTTCCTGTTTGTATCAGGTGTTTTATATGTTTGTAATTTTACTGTATGATTGCTAAGAAAATTATTTATGGGTTTAAAACGCAAAAGGTTAGCTGCAGGAATGGTGAACTTCAATGCAGGGATTGTGAAAGGTGGATTGCAGGGGTTCCGTGGCTTGGGATGTATGTTCTCTATTTTATGGGAGGAGCATAGATGGATATACACACCCTTTCTGTCCAAGACGGATGACCTTCAGTTCATTTCCAAATCTCTTTTTAAGCCATTTGTTGCCCTGTAGCTGGGCATCCACAATGAGTGGCCAGCGTTCAGTATTACACAGGATAGTGGCATTTTCAATAGACATACGGTCACTCGGAAGGCCTTGGTTATTCCAGGTGGCAATGTCTGCATCATCAGTGAGCATAGAAAGGGGATCCAGACCAGGTGTGGTGGGAATGGGTACCTAAAATATAGGAGTACAGAGGCAGTTTAATATATATAAGATGACTATAATTTTAAGATCTCCTTTCGTTGACCATGGTTTTCAATTTTAAAAAAAATCAAACAAAATCTTTCTCGATCTCTAGATACCAACCAACAGATAATATTTTCTATTATTCATGTGCTGTTTTTTTTAGTTATATAAAGAGATATGAAATAAGCTGAAATTCCCAAGCTGCTTCTAGACATAACATTGTTTTTGGAATATGACTGAATTCCTCGTAAGTGTATGCTTTGCAGGAACCTATATGTGTACTGATCACAGTACTGTAAGTCTGTTCTTCCATATACAACCACTTGGTGGTGCTGATTTACCCTTGCTTATTTTGAGATATACCTTAAATTACAGTAAATATTTATGGGTGATAGAAAACTATACATTTCTTACCTTTAATTCATTGAAATATGGAAGCCAAAATTTTTCCATCAGTTCATTCCTATATTTCTTTGTGAAATACCCAACATAAGAAACAAAAGCAGATATGAGGAGCACATCTCCACACAACGTCTTTTCCTGCTCTCTGAATATTTTCACAGACTCTGCCCAGCGAACATTTTCTGACGCCAATCCACCAACAAGCCTTAAACAGTATAAAATGCACTAGTTAATTATGGAAAAATGTATGGATTTTTTTTTAGGTTTTAATTTAACTAATACCATTTGGTTCTTTGTATTCAATGTAAATATTCTCTGTTTTAAGCATGCAGGTAATACAATACAATACAGTAGAATATTCTGACAATAGCCTTTTGCTTTCTGTGCTACTTTTCTATTTTGTGAGTTCAGTTTTAGTTTGTCTGTACAATGCACTCCATTTACTTGATAACACACTGATGCCATGCTCGTATCTAACATATATTGTATTGAAAGTGAGGACTGGGCCCCTACCTGTTGGCAAGTGAAATCACTCTGCTTGTTGCATCTGCTTCTTGCTGGCACTTGATTTTTGCTGCTGTTGCCCTTTCAAAATCTGCTGTTAAAATCTCCAGGTTTGCATTCAAGATCTGCAGTAATACACCATAGAATTTTAAGCTATTAATGGACAAGATTAAATTTACAGTAATTGCTGTTTCACTGTTATTTTTGTATTTGATTTTTAAGAATGTTTAGTTCCTGTAAATCTTTTACATCCAGAAAACAGCTAGTTTAACTCTGCCTTTCCAAAGCTCTTTTAAATACTCTGATACAAGCAACTATCTGATATGAAAAGCTTAATTAAGTACATATTCTAGAAATTTGTCAATGATGAGTTTATCTAGTTGCAATCCTGCCACTGCTATATTTGTAATATTTATAAAGTAACGACAAAAGTATTGGTATTAGCTTTTTTTATTATTCTTTATTTGTATTAATAGAACAATATAATAAACCCCTTTAATGTGCACCTGTGATTGAGTGTACATGTTTTTCTTTTAAGTCACAGTAGATAATGTTCGACTTCTGTACATCAGCAGGATAAGAAAAAAAATATTAATGCAGACAATGAACAGGTCTGCAATGAAAATGTACTTCAAATAAGTAAAAGAAAACAGTAAGGATTTGCAGCACAACACTTTGATGCATATGTCATCCCCTTGTCAGTTCTCATTTCAACAAAAGATGGTAGCCATAAACCAAGCTCATGACAATATCTAAGACTTTAGTTTACTTAATGGAGCAAAGCACTTTGAAAGCCCTGCAATAGTTAGTGAATTTACCCCATATGTCTCTTTGTATTCAGAGACCAGGACATATCAATGTGTATAATAAAATTCACTATTATCCATACTCAATCAGGGTGACATGATCATAACAATTTTGGAACATTCTAGTTAATTCTTTTGATCTTCAAGGAATAAGTTATGTATCAGGACAGGATTATGATTCCAGGCCCCTATTAGAAATATCCTAGTAAAGTTTATTTGGAAGTCTGAAGTGTAAACTCATCAGCTCTATTTACTAAAAAACAGAAATGATATACCTAAATGCTTAACCAACTCAGTGCTGTAATATGGCTTTCATATCACAAAACTAGGTTGTTTTTTAAGGTGACTGTTACTAGTACAAAACATGACAAACAGCATACATCTTACATTTATCTTAGTTTTCAATTCATCAAGTTTTTGCTGTGCTGCCGCCAGCTCTGCATTTGCCTCTGCTAGTGCTTGTCTCTTGGGAGCCACATCACAGAAAACTTCATAAAACCGAACAATGTTAATACACCAGGAGCACAAACCTGCGGCTGCTATGGATTTGGTGCGTATAAAATCTGGGTCAAACTTTGAGTCTGCCTTGAAGGGCCTGAAATTTAAAGAAAAATCAACTGAAATGTTTATCACATATAGTTATGGATCTTTGCGATGTTGGGAACCTTTAGGATGTTGGTCACGCTTTTGCGTCACTCACAAAGTGAAGGATGCCTGTGACCCTCGTGAAGCGAGCCATTGAGGCACGCATGACTTAGGCTGCAATGAGCGCCGAAGGCGCTCATTGCTTTGCGAGCCTTGCAAAGCGAGCATTTGAAGCATGAGAGACTTAGGCTGCAGAGCACTGCACTGCCTTGAGCCTTGCAAATCGAAGCAAGCAGTTGAGGTACGCGGGACTTAGGCTGCAACACTTACACCAACAACGCTAGGGACGCAGGACTTTGAAAATAAAACCAAGGGCAGTCACCGCGAGCGGGAGAGGCTTGCAATGAAGGCGCTCAGCGTGGGGCTTGCGATGAGCGCCGAAGGTGATCAGTGCAAACCAGGAAAGTTGAAGTACACGGGGGAGAGGCTTGCAATCAGCGCCGAAGGCGCTCAGCGCTCGCTTGCGATGAGCGCCGAAGGTGCTCAGAGGAGCAAAAGCCTCACATTGTGTGTCAAACAGCATTGCGAGCCTTACAATTTAATTCCTGTCATTTTTGATGGGCAAGTTCCTAGTAGAATTATAAAGAAGAGGGGAGTTATCCTAAAAAGCGGATCATCTAACCCTTTAACCCCTCAGAATTCCAGTCTTTTGATTGAACAATATTACAGAGCTACACTCACATATACGCCTTGATGCATGTATCAGGTATATGTTCCTTGTCATACTTTATTAGGCTGTCGAGGAAAGAGTCCACTTTTCCCATCATAATTTTTGCAGCTTTCCAGGACCTATCCTTAGGTATCTTGCCTCCTGGAGCTGTAAGGATCATAACAGCAGCACTAACATTCACTACCGCCTCTGGAGGAGAGCCAAAGGACTTCAGTTCGGTCAGATTAGTCTGAAATAAAATAGAAAGAACATATCAGCATTGCATTGACTGATTTACAGAATACTCAATATCTGCATTATATAAGTATGGTGTAAAGTTACATTAGAACCAAAAATACACATGCAAACAGATGTCCTTTTACTGCAACCGAGGCCGGACTTATATCTGCAGCACCCCTAGGCACAATTTTTTTAACCAACCTATATGTGTATGTATAGATGATAATTTGCTTTGTAGAAGGCTGCAATGGTAATTTCAATAGCAAAAACTGTCATGGCAGCTATTTACCTCTTGGCAGCTATTTACCAAAAACATAGTCTACCTCTATGAAAAGACTTAGAATTACTGTCTGGCTCCAAGAAAATCTAGTTAGCTGCTAAATTATATGTCCCTGCTTATTTCAAAGAACACAACCAATCAATGGCTCCAAACCAATTCCACCTGGTATCTTAGTTTAATATTGTTACTCTATGTATACATACACATATAATATATTACACATTCATATGTATATATATATATATATATATTTATATATAACACTGATTCTATATAAAGCTATTTTTGCCTGACACATGTTTGATTCGATATAATTAAATTTTTGCCAGACACATTTCAGATTAACACTGTATCAATGTTTGAGTATCATTTTAAAGCGCTAAGAGAGATGAAAGGAATTGAGTTTACCTGTGATTTACCCTATGTTAAAATGACCCTGTTTAACACTGTTTTGTTTAGCACTTGGTCTTCTAGGAATGCATCTACGCGTTAAGCGAGGTATGCCTATATATATAAACACAAACAATCATACATTTTTACATATATATAAATATATATACATATATATATATATATATATATATATATATATTTGAGCCACAGACTCTGCAAAGCTCTCTTCCCTGAAATGGTTATCTTTCCTGCTCAGTTAATAAGTGAGTATGAGAGAGGATGCCTTGGGCACATAGTGAGACAGCAGCCTCCAGTTCATGACAGAGTGGAGACCTAGAAATCGGAAGTGATTTTTAACAAACTTTTGGACTGTTTGTTTTGCTCCACCCAGGTATAGCTGGATATATATCTATCACATGAAGAAGAGGCATATATGTAAATGTAGTGATCCCCCAACAATATGGATTCACCATTTCCTCTGCATATAATGACTGCTCTCAGCAGTAACCAACAGCTTCTTCCCTCCTTGAGAACCACCATGTCTACCATATAAACGGCACCCGACTTTCACGTCGGCGCACAGATGACGATGCAGACTTCTCTTGTGCACTAAAGTCGTGCTACCCCATAGGGCGAGCTGTGGTCGGTGCGTGCAGATGTTGGCATGCAGATGACACACGTATTTCTCCTGTGAGCGTGCGAAACTCGGGGTACCACACCATAGGGCGCGCTGTGGTCGGTGCGAGCAGATGACGGTGCGCACTTCTCCTGTGTGCGAAAGTCGTGCTACCCAACATCAGCTGGAAAATGAGGCACCCTTAATAGAGAAGCATCCCTGGGCAGCTGTCAAATTAGCATAATCACAACCCCGTCCATGACTGCGATCAAAAACGGTGCATTATCATGTAGTATTTCTCATAAAACCAATAATATGCATTAGATATTGAAATGACACCTGCTTCACACATTATGCTAACAAGTAAAATAAGACTACCTAGCTGTATTACTTAGTTTAATATTTTGTTAAAATATTCAAAATGAATCAACAACAAAATATGGAGCAGGGTTTGTACAATTTACCTATCAATAAAACATATTTTAATCTCCTATTCCATTCAATAACGTTTACCTTGTTAAGGGTGTTCAGAGCTTCCTGGGCAGCTAAAAGTGCAGGCTCTGCTTTGGCCAAGTCAGTTTCACAAGCCCTTTGTTTCTCTGTTACAATCTACACATAATATCAAAAGATTAATTTTAAACGCTATGAATACCTGAAATCTGAACTTAATTATGACATTGAACATAAAATCCAGAGTGTTGAAGCCTTTGAGCGTGACATAGGGACATTGGATTGTTGTGATGAATAAAGAAATCTGTGAGAACTGGGTGAGCCAATGGAGAGATACAGTATTTTAATTACATATGTAAACACATATATACAGTGGATATAAAAAGTCTACACACCCCTGTTAAAATGTCAGGTTTCTGTGCTGTAAAAAAAATGAGACAAAGATAAATAATTTCAGAACTTTTTCCACCTTTAATGTGACCTATAAAATGTACAACTCAATTGAAAAAAAACCTGAAATCTTTTTGGTAGAGGGAAGAAAAAAATATAAAAATAAAATAATATGGTTGCATATGTATGCACACCCTTAAACTGATACTTTGTTGAAGCACCTTTTGATTTGATTACAGCACTCAGTCTTTTTGGGTATGAGTCTATCAGCATGGCACATTTTGACTTGGCAAGTTTGCCCACTCTTCTTTACAAAAACACACCAAATCTGTCAGATTGTGAGGGCATCTCCTGTGCACATCCCTCTTCAGATCACCCCACAGACCTGAATCGGATTCAGGTCTGGGCTCTGGCTGGGCCATTCCAAAACGTTAATCTTCTTCTGGTCAAGCCATTGCTTTGTTGACTTGGATGTATGCTTTGGGTCGTTGTCATGCTGAAAGATGAAGTTCCTCTTCATGTTCAGCTTTCTAGAAGAAGCCTGAAGGTTTTGTGCCAATATTGACTGGTATTTGGAACTGTTCATAATTCCCTCTATCCTAACTAAGGCCCCAGTTCCAGCTGAAGGAAAACAGCCCCATGATGCTGCCACCACCAGGCTTCACTGTGGGTATGGTGTTCTTTTGGTGATGTGCAGTGTTGTTTTTGCGCCAAACATATTTTTTGGAATTATGGCCAAAAAGTTCAACCTTGGTGTCATCAGACCATAACACCTTTTCCCACATGCTTTTGGGAGACTTCAGATGTGTTTTTGCAAAATGTAGCCTGGCTTGGATGTTTTTCTTCGTAAGAAAAAGCTTTCGTCTTGCCTCTCTACCCCATAGCCCAGACATATGAAGAATATGGGAGATTGTTGTCACGTGTACCACACAGCCAGTACTTGCCAGATATTCCTGCAGCTCCTTTAATGTTGTTGTAGGCCTCTTGGTAGCCTCCTAGACCAGTTTTCTTCTCGTCTTTTCATCAATTTTGGAGGGAGCTCCAGTTCTTGGTAATGTCACTGTTGTGCCATATTTTCTCCACTTGATGATGACTGTGTTCCATGGTATATCTAATGCCTTGGAAATTCTTTTGTACCCTTCTCCTGACTTATACCTTTTAACAATGAGATCCCTCTGATGCTTTGGAAGCTCTCCGTGGACCATGGCTTTTGCTATGGGATGCGACTAAGAACATTTCAGGAAAGACCAACTAGAGCAGCTGAACTTTATTTGGGGTTAATCAGAGGCACTTTAAATGATGGCAGGTGTATGCTGACTCCTATTTAACACGATTTGGAATGTGATTGCTTAATTCTGAACACAGCTACATCCCCAGTTATAAGAGGGTGTGCAGACTTATGCAACCACATTATTTTATTTTTCTTCCCTCCACCTAAAAGATTTCAGTTTATTTTTCAATTGAGTTGTACAGTTTATAGGTCACATTAAAGGTGGAAAAAGTTCTGAAATGATTTTTCTTTGTCTCATTTTTTACAGCTCAGAAACCTGACACTTTAACAGAGGTGTGTAGACTTTTTATATCCACTGTATGTGGAAAATATTGTAAGTCTGAAGTACTGATGGTAGAATATTTACTAGTGCAAATATTCTGTTAGTCTTAAAATATATCATAATAATTAAGTTAACTTAGTTGATATTGACTTTAAATATATGTAATACTTATTTAGAGGAAGTCTTAGCCTATTTACTGAATTGGAAATAATGAAAGCAAAACCACAAAAAATAGTTTTGCAGCAAGTGTGTAGTTATAGTTTAAAGCTCCTCAACATTTTTTTAGACAGCTTGTTGCATGCAATTATAATAAAATAAAATATTATAATTGTGAAACTGCAATTCGTTGTCACGCTTTGCAACAAATCACAGTTTGACGATCGCAAAGCCATGCGCAATGCATCGGGGCGCGTGCATGCGCACTGCGCTCCATAAGACACGCATGTGCACTGTGCGGAGGTTGCCACGCATTGCGCTCCGCTAGCCGCGCATGTGCACTGCACGCCGTTAGCCGCTTAACGGGAGACAGAGAAGGGGGAAGAGACACAGGGGAGGACGGGGAGAGACAGGGGAGTGAGAGGAGGGGGAAGAGACACAGGGGAGTGAGAGGAGGGAGAAAAGACACAGGGAAGGGAGAGGAGCGGGGAAAGACACAGGGGAGGGAAATGGTGGGGAAGAGACACGAGGGACGTGGGGTAAAAGACACATGGGGGAAAGAGACGCATGGGAGGGAGGGGGGGAGAGACACAGGGGAGATGGAAAGAGACACTGGGGAGGGGGAACAGAAAGGGGAGGGAGAGGTGGGGAAGAGACACAAGAGGAAAAGAGACACAGGGGAGGGAGAGGAGGGGGGAAGAGACACAGGGGAGGGGGGAAGAGACACAGGGGAGGGGAAAAGAGACACAGAGGAGAGGAGGGGGGGAGAGACACAGGGGAGTGAGAGGAGGGGGGAAGAGACACAGGGGAGGAAGAGGAGGGGGAGATACAGGGGAGGGGGAACGATACAGGGGAGGGAAATGGGGGATAGAGACACGAGCGAGGGGGGAACAGACACAGGGGGAAGGGGGACAGAGACACAGGGGAGGGAGAGGGGGGGAAAGAGACACAGGGGAGGGGAAAAGAGACACAGAGGAGGGGGTTAGAGACACAGGAGGGGCAGGGGGTAAAAACACAGGGGGAGGAGACACAAGGGAGGGAGAGGAGGGGGAAAGGAGACACAAGGGAGGGAGAGGAGGGGGGAAATGAGACACAAGGGAGGAAGTAGACAGGGGGAGAGACTCACAATCAGTGCCAAAGGCGCTCATCGCAAGGCCAGTAACGTAGACAGGGGGAGAGACTCACAATCAGTGCCAAAGGTAGAGGGGTGGGGGGGGGGGGGGGGGGCAGGGAGGCTCGCAATGAGCTCCAAAGGCGCTCATTGCGAGGCCAGTAAAGTAGAGTGGCTCAGACGGGCAATTCGCTAGTAGTATTATATTAGTGATAATTAACCTGAGTGGCAATACTGAGTGTGTTGCTAACATTTGGCTTAAGAAACATACAAAATCAATTATTTCTTACCATATTGATGACCTGGACTTTTTTCTCTTCCTCATCTGCAACAGCTTTTTCCTTACTCACTTTCTCAGTCTCAACTCCCACAACTTCAATCAGCTTGTCAGCATCTTCATTTTTCTGTTTCAGCTCTACTTCCTGCACTGCTAACTTTGCTTTCAGGTCATCCACCTAACAGGACAAATACAATGGACTAAGCTACAGTCAAATGTGTTAGAAGAAAACCAAAAACACTTGTGTGTTCATTTCACCCACCTGAGAAGATGTATCCTGAAGCTTAGTCAATCCATTCTCAAGACGCTCCATTTTAGCAATAAGCTCCCGTCGTTTTGTGCTGAGAAGATTCTGGTACAGTTTGATGTGCTCCAGGAAAGTCTTTGGAGTTGTGTAGTTGTAGCGCCTCTCTGACAGCAAATACGTCTTAGACATTTCATTCACCGTCTTGTGGACATATGACATGAAGAGGCTGATGGAGGTCTTTACTGCAGGCTTGTATATTAATAAAAAATCAATTACCATACATATAATATGTAATTTTATTGTAATTTGACATATGGATAACTAAAAAGAAATAGGATACATATTTGATGCAACACATCTAGGAGAACACAAGTTTGCTGCATATCATTAAAAAATCTTATAACTAAAGAGACATTTACCTCACTATAAGTGCCCTTTGTGGTGTGAAAGAGGGCAAAATTCTATGTTAAAATGATCTATTGCTTTTTTTAATTACACTAATAACAGCAAAAAATCTGCCCTCTTAATTGTGTTTACAAATACACTGCTGACTATTCCATGATTAACAACACATGCTGACACCGGCTGGTGCAAATTTCTATCTTCATTCAGGAATGTAATCAGCCATCAGTTAACCCACAAATAACATATCTAGGCATTTCCAGCAGTCATTTTCCTACCCAGATGAATTTCGGAAGAGTTAACCCTATTTCTGTCAATCTGCCTGCTGTCAATCTGCCTGGGTACTTGCCAGAGACTCATGTAAACAGAGACTTAATTTATGATTTTTTTTCTGTGAAAAATACACCTATTTAAAAAAAATTCCAAACATGTTCAAAATTCAAAAAGTATTTCAACATGCTTTTAGGATTACTTTACAGTGGTGTGTTCCAAATTGTACTGAATTGACTGGCCCTTTAATTCAGAGTGGTCTCTTCATGGACTTTTCAAGAAACACTCCTCTAATGCCTTCTAAAGCTTCCCACTATGGGATGTTAACCCTATGGTATTTGGTATGATTGTACAAAATTGACAAATGTTTGTTATAAAGGTACTTACTATAGAATAACTTAGAATATCTGTGAGTAAAACAAGTAATTAACAAATTAGAGATTAGTAGAATTCTATGAAGATGATTCTCTCATTTTAAACACCCTTTTCCAACAATCTATATCCAAATCCCTAAAAACTAAACTGCTAAATAGTGCTCCAGTTATTAAAACATTTAACTCATTTCACATGCCAGCAAGTTAATGTTTAAGATCTTGTAAGCTACCTGATGTGCAAGCCGGGTTTCGAAGAGCCAGAGGCACAAGATATCTAATTGCCAATGTCCACCGGAAAATAGAGAAAAAAAAAGACAGTTCCAGAAAAAAACTTTTACATGTGCTTCACAGATCATTCTAAATCCTTTGACTGTGGGATCACAACATAATGTGGCAAGTTCTTAAAGAAATGGGGGTAGTAGACCATCTCATCTACCTCCTGAGGAATCTGTATGTGGACCAAGAAGCCACTGTCAGAACAAAACATGGACAAATTGAATAGTTCAAGTCCTGGGAAGTAATGCAAAAAGGTTGTTTATTGTCACCTTATTTATTCAACTTATAGTCAGAATATATTATGCGTAAAGCTGGGTTGGGCAAATCTGATGATGTAATACTCCCAACATGAGTTGCTGGGAGAAATATCAACATCAGATACACACATGATACTACTCTGGTGCCTGAAAGTGATGGGGAGCTAAAGGGCTTATTACTGAGGGTGAAAAAAGAGACTGCCAAAGGAGGCCTGCTGCTCAACTGTAAATAGCCAAAGAGCATGGTAAACAGCAATCAGATGGTGAAGAAGTGGAGGCAGTGATACATTTTATTTTCCTAGGCTCTAAAATCTCTGCCGATTGAGGCTGCAGCCATGAAATTAAAAGACGTTTGCTTCTGGGTAGGAAAGTTGTGGCAAGTTTGGACAAGCTATTAAAAAGGAAAGATATTACAATCTCAACAAAGGTCTGCATAGTTAGAACTATGGTATACCCACCTGTGGCATATGGATTTGTTGAGTGAAAGATGGATGGGGCTACATAAAGGGATATTCTTCCCACTCTGTGCAGGATTTGAGGCTAGGACGGAGGTTCACCTTCAGCAGGACAGTAACCCCAAACACAATGCTAAAGCAACACTTGAGTGGTTTAAGGGGAAACATGTAAATGTGTTGGAAAGACCTAGTCAAAGCCCAGACCTCAATCCAATAGAAAATCTGTGGTTAGACTTAAAGATTGCTGTCCACAAGCGCAAACCATCCAACTTGAAGGAGCTGGAGCAGTTTTGCAAGGAGGAATGGGCAAAAATCCCAGTGGTAAGATGTGTCAAGCTCATAGAGACTTGTAGCTGTGATTGCCGCAAAATGTGTCTCTACAAAGTATTGAATTTAGGGGGGTGAATAGTTATGCACAATTACTTTTTCTGTTATTTTGTCCTATTTGTTGTTTTCTTCACAATAAAAAAATAAAAAATTCTTCAAAGTTGTGCGCATGTTCTGTAAATTAAATGATGCAAATCCTCAAACAATCGATGTTAATTCCAGGTTGTGAGGCAACAAAACACGAAAAATGCCAAGGGGGGTAAATACTTTTACAAGGCACTGTATAAGCATAAATGTTGCTGCTTACATGTCTTCACAAAATATCTTGTCCACTCTGTACCTCTTTGTAAACTGCTGTAACAATTCAAAGCATTTTCATACACATCCATCCTTTTTCATCAGTATTTAGCATTTTATCTACTTCAAGCACATTCAGTTTTTCATTTTACCTAACTGAATATCTGTCTATTCTACCAAATCCTATATATCTCTGAAGTAGTACTTTTAGGTTTCTGTCTGAGGCTGTACAACAGCTTCTGAGCATATGCTCTTATTGTAACAGTTTTTCTGACGTATACATTTGTTTACTTTGAAGAAATAAGTTTATTTTAACACTACAGTACTTCACAGCTAAAGAGATACTTAATATTCAGAACACATTAAAAAGCATTTACTGGAATACTATCACACTACTTTAAAAACAGGAAGTTTGTGGTATTTAAGCACAACTCAAGGCAGCAAATATGCTGAACATGTAAACATGTGTCTTTTGAAGTCACACACCTCAATTCCTTCAGTTTCCTCTAAGAATCGGCCACTCACTGACACCAGTGCCTCTTCTGGCCACTCGTGGAACCAATCAATTGCTGTGCAATTAACCACAGCTGGAAACTTTCTAGAACGAACTCGTAAAGTTGAACCCACAGGTGAGAAACAAAGGATGACCTAAATGTGAAAAAGAACAAATAAAACTATGCAATGTAAAGCTGCCATTCTTATAACTCTGTAGTTCTCTGAAGAATACATAGTGACTGATTCTGACGTTGTTGATTTCTATCAACCTACCAAATACTTGCTTGTATCTTTGTGGTAGAATATAATCATACCTAAACATTACTATTTACGCCAAGGGGGTTTGCACACATTGTTCTCAAACCCAGAGAACCTTTTTTTTTTTTTTATTGTACACTGTCTACAATGTGTACTGACACTGAAAGAGACTCTAAAGGCTTTATCATCCTAAATGTTAGTGTCACATAATATTTACACATCATTTATGTGCAAGAGTACACCAGTGTAATAATTAATCAGCTTCTGTAAGCTCCCTTTTCTTCCTGTTCATTCTCAGAGAGAAAACCATCTTTGATGTAGGCAACATGGCAAGGGCTTCAAACAAGTTTCATGGTGCTAAATACCAAATATGAGATACTGGTAGTGTGAAGACCTCCCTGTGGGCATAGTCATAGTGCGCAGATGTAAGCAAGATTACAAGATTAAGTCTAGTTATTTATTTTCTTTTAGTTAACATGTTGCATATATTGTTCTCTTATGCCAAATATTAACAGGTCTTAATAAGAAGCATTTCTTACCTTTAAGTCTTTCCTAACTTTATCAATAAAATATCTCCAACAGATTTCCCGACTGTCTGAAAGGCCAAGTAGTTTGACTTGTGGTCTTATGCTGTTTATAATATTCTCTACCTCATCGTCTTGGAACAGCCCAGGTATTTCTCCTGATGCCAAAAGATCATTGATCAGAACCAGGAATTGCTCCTCTGCAACCTGAGAGTCAGTCATGAGGAACACTGAGGGAATATTTTTGATGGCTGTTTTTGTGTATTGTGCAGCAAGGTCAGCCTGAAACGTTTTCAAAAGATTACAATGTTTATTGGTTATTTACTGCCATTTCGTTACCAGAAAGATATTACTTTATTACAGTTTTAAGGATTTCCAACATTATCATTAAATGGAACATTTATATGTTCATACCTTAAGTTCAGGAATTCCATATTCTTTCCTTAAAGTTATCTGGAAAACATCCAAGCCACTGATATACGCTGCAAGACGTGAGAGGCTTTGTTTCCCACTGCCTCCAACCCCAACCAGCAAAGCATTTCCTCGAGGAGACTCCAAAATTCTATTAATTCGACAAATATGAGAAACAGCATCTTCAAAAAGTACCTAGGAAGCAAATGAGATTGATTTACACCAGAGGACTTTTTTTAACATGAATGGAAAAAAAACTAATTGTAATAATTTACTCATTCATCTTGAACCTTACCAAGTTCATTACTGCATTTACTTCGTTGTAGCTGTCCAAGGCATCTCCTAATAATTTATTGAGAGACTTCCAGTTTTCTGCTGGGAGATATTTGGGTTCTCCAATGCCTTGGGCAAAGTGGCAATAAATATTAGGTTGTGCATATAACTGATTATCTGGAAATTCCTAAGTAAAATGATAAAAAAATATAGGAATGTCAAGAAAAAACACAATGTTGAAAACATAACATAATTGCCATCACATTCACAAAAAAAGTTTTTTTTCCCCTCATACTGATTTAAAAGGGCAATGTCACCTGTAACTAAACAAGCATAATAAATATCACTTGCGTATATGTGCTTATTACAACATACTGAGACTTTTCTTTTTGTCCATTACTTTCTTCTATATATCTAATAAGTCTCACTTTAAGAAGTTGAAGAAAGTGATTGATCTCGTGCAACTGAAGAAACAAATCAGAGTATGCTTAGGAAAAAAAGACACACACATATATATATATATATATATATATATATATATATATATATACAGTAAATAAAAAGTACATCTGTGTTCATATCTGAATGTCTAAATCAAGTTAAAAAACCTGCTTCCAGATCTGAGTTCCGAGAAAAACAGTTATTACACTGCATTCTGGGAAGTTGAGCTGGGACACACAAATGTGCCCACAAATGCCTCGCTCTTCATTCCGTAGCCATTATTAAACATGGCTTCCATTAAGCTTATGCATGCTGTACTACACAGCTTTAATGCAAAGCCAAGGTTGGAATAAACACAGGCTGAGTATCCAATCCATGTACAACTGTTTCAAGCTTACTGGTTATCATCAGCATGGAGCAGGATCTCAGCCTGTGTTGTGGAAATTATGAGTAGGTAGTTCACCACAACAATATATACAGTGCATATAAAAAGTCTACACACCCCTGTTAAAATGTAAGGTTTCTGTGCTGTAAAAAAATGAGACAAAGATAAATAATTTCAGAACTTTTTCCATCTTTAATGTGACCTATAAACTGTACAACTCAATTGAAAAACAAACTGAAATCTTTTAGATGGAGGGAATAAAAATAAAAATAACGTGGTTGCATAAGTCTGCACACCCTCTTATAACTGGGGATGTAGCTGTGTTCAGAATTAAGCAATCACATTCCAAATCGTGTTAAATAGCAGTCAGCATACACCTGCCATCATTTAAAGTGCCTCTGATTAACCCCAAATAAAGTTCAGCTGCTCTAGTTGGTCTTTCCTGAAATTTTCTTAGTCGCATCCCACAGCAAAAGCCATGGTCCACAGAGAGCTTCCAAAGCATCAGAGGGATCTTATTGTTAAAAGGTATCAGTCAGGAGAAGGGTACAAAAGAATTTCCAAGGCATTAGATATACCATGGAACACAGTGAAGACATTGGCATTACCAAGAACTGGAGCTCCCTCCAAAATTGATGAAAAGACGAGAAGAAAACTGGTCGGGAAGGCTACCAAGAGGCCTACAGCAACATTAAAGGAGCTGCAGGAATATCTGGAAAGTACTGGCTATGTGGTACATGTGACAACAATCTCCAGTATTCTTCATATGTCTGGGCTATGGGGTAGAGTTGTAAGACAAAAGCCTTTTCTTACGAAGAAAAACATCATTTTGCTACATTTTGCAAAAACACATCTGAAGTCTCCCAAAAGCATGTGGGAAAAGGTGGTATGGTCTGATGAAACCAAGGTTGAACTTTTTGGCCATAATTCCAAAAGATATGTTTGGCGCAAAAACAAAACTGCACATCACCAAAAGAACACCACATCCACAGTGAAGCATGGTGGTGGCAGCATCATGGTTTGGGGCTGTTTTTCTTCAGCTGGAATTGGGGCCTTAGTTAAGATAGAGGGAATTATGAACAGTTCCAAATACCAGTCAATATTGGCACAAAACCTTCAGGCTTCTGCTAGAAAGCTGAACATGAAGAGGAACTTCGTCTTTCAGCATGACAAAGACCCAAAGCATACATCCAAATCAACAAAGGAATGGCTTCACCAGAAGAAGCTTAAAGTTTTGCAATGGCCCAGCCAGAGCCCAGACCTGAAACTGATTGAAAATCTGTGGGGTGATCTGAAGAGGGCTGTGCACAGGAGACGCCCTCGCAATCTGACAGATTTGGAGTGTTTTTGCAAAGAAGAGTGGGCAAATCTTGTGCTGATAGACTCATACCCAAAAAGACTGAGTGCTGTAATAAAATCAAAAGGTGCTTCAACAAAGTATTAGTTTAAGGGTGTGCATACTTATGCAACCATGTTATTTTATTTTTAGATTTTTTCTTCCCTCTATCTAAAAGATTTCAGTTTGTTTTTCATTTGAGTTGTACAGTTTATAGGTCACATTAAAGGTGAAAAAAGTTCTGAAATGATTTATCTTGATCTAATTTTTTACAGCACAGAAACCTGACATTTCAAAAGGGGTGTGTAGACTTTTTATATCCACTGTATATATATGTGTGTGTGTCTGCGTTTGTGTACACATTTATTTTTCTATTTATACTTAATCTAATTTGTCATTATACTGAAAATAATTTAATTATTATATTAATGCTTTAGATCAAAACAGTTTATAACCATTTTTAATGTACAGAGTTTAATTCGGATGTTTGTAAATATTTATTGAAAAACAAATATAAAAAATAGAAATGTAAGAATAAGAGACAGATGGATAATTGTGATAAGAAAGCACAGAATTAAAAATCAGCAGCATAAGAACTCAAAGTTTAAAAATATATTAAACTAACACTAAAAGTAATGTTAAACAATACTCTTTTGACAATATTTTTAGGATATGTTGTGGTAGGTGTTCAAACACAGAAGCAAGTACATTTGAGAACAAACATTTAGTAAAACAGTAACATAGAGCCTCATTCAATTAGAAGCCCACAGCTGCTGATACAGTATCTCACAAAAGTGAGTACACGCCTCACATTTTTGTCAATATTTTATTATATCTTTTCATGTGACAACACTGAAGAAATGACACTCTGCTACAATGTAAAGTAGTAAGTGTACAGCCTGTATAACAGTGTAAATTTGCTGACCCCTCAAAATAACTCAACACACAGCCATTAATGTCTAAACCATTGGCAACAAAAGTGAGTACACCCCTAAGTGGAAATGTCCAAATTGGGTCCAAAGTGTCAATATTTTGTGTGGCCGCCATTATTTTACAGCACTGCCTTAACCCTCATGGGCAGGGAGTTCACCAGAGCTTCACAGGTTGCTACTGGAGTCCTCTAACATCCATCAGCTCAGTGATGGAGGATTGGAAGAGACCTTGCACTCCCCCACCTTCCGTTTGAGGATGCCCCACAGATGCTCAATAGGGTTTAGGTCTGGAGACATGCTTGGCCAGTCCATCGCCTTTACCTTTAGTTAATTAGCTATTCAAAATGGCCAAAAATAGTTGGCCCAACTCCGGAATCGCAAACCCTCCCGTCATATGTAGCATCGTAAAGCTTGATTATGGTTTGCAATGCAAACCCGTAACTTTAGTCTGAGACGGAGTCAATAGGAAATTAGATCCTCAGCATGACGTACATCTGACATCGGGTTTAGAAGCCTGATCTGGAATCATACCCATAAAACATCAATGTGCAAATCAATAAAAATGTATGAACACAGCAGTCTAGTTCATGCGGGTGGCCTGATGTGTATTAACCCCTTGATTCCCGAGATTGATAGAGCACAGAATAAAACACGTAAAATATATTTTTCCATTGCCTATTTGCAGGTTTGAGACTGTAGTGCAATTAATCCTAATGTCATTCATCGCTTCCCCGTATTTTACAGTACAGTATTGATTATATATTTGCATTTACAGTGCTACGGTTATCTCTTTAACCCCCTTGCGAGTCCTAGTTGGAACCCGTCGGATTTTCATCTACAGTTGCTGTTTACGAGTTTGAATGCATGCGGAAGTGCAGCCATTAAATAGCGATTTGCGATCGTAACTCTTGCATGATTGACAAATCAAAGGATTTAATTGTCTCGCAGATACAATGTTACCATTCACAGCGGTTTTCAGCAGAGAACGTGGAAATCGTTTACAGACAGCTAAGACTCCAATTGAATAGCAAATTATGATAACAGTATAACAAAGCTTTATTTCATACACAGAGCACAATCAGAAATGTACAAGACTGTGCATTAATATAATGGGTGTGCTGGGTGAGGAGGTGGCGGGGGTGGTGGCCCTGTGGGGAGGGACTGTGGCCTGGCTGGAGCTTGGCTCCATTAGGGTGGCGGTGTACCTGGTGGCCAGACCGACGTACTGCTGGGGGGAGGAGAAGGTGGGGGAGACATCTGACATCTAGCCTTGGACCTGGATGATTCTCTTAATTGCAACTATGAGTAGCTATAATTTGCTAGATGTGATATATTATTTGGTTCTTGATCTTGATTGTTCTTAGCTCTTAACGCTATCTTGATTCTGTCTGCGGTCTGTAACTGCATATGCTGCAGTGGGCACACCAATACATGGAGTCTCTATTGGTTGCTTACTGTTGTTGTGTCCACGAATGACAGTGATTTGTTAGCTTCATGGATTTAATGACGCATGACTGATCCATCACGTTGGTCATCATGTACATGTGTAGTGTGTGTGTGATGTACATGTGGCATGTTGGTGTATGTGATATTCACCTGACATGGTGGTTGGCTCCTGCTGGGCCACCAGGCCTGAAGCTCCACCGGCGTGCAACTGCATCAGAAGGTCCTTGCCCACACTCTCCCACTTGTTGTACTTCACTCTGGGGCCCCCACATGGTGATGTGGATTGACTGCACTCCTTGGCCATCATACTCCTCAAGTTGGTCTGGAAGTTATCAAACGGGTGCTTCACAGACCTCACATCCCTTTCTGCTGCCCACGGCTGTTACTGCGGCCACTACCTCCTTCAATACTTGGGCCCTAGGCCTGGGCCTAACTCCCCCCCCCCCACCCCTGCAAGGATAGTGGGGCACTGATGAATTGCACAAAGGAGGACCACATACTCCTTGTGCGTATAGTTTGCAGCCCTTTGCCTGCCCACAGCCTCTTGCCCTTCCGACTGTGGACGAGGATCCTTCACCCCCTTATCTGCCCATAAGGCCTATCCCTCTACCGAACTACAACCCCCTAGGATCAGGCTCCTTTACCTCTGACCCTGAACTTGGAGTGCCTATCACTATGGGAACACTGTCACCACCCACTCTCCTCTCCTGCACCACTCCTCACCTCCTCCTCTCTGAAGTGGTTAACATATTTTGCTGTTGAAGGGATTAACATATTTTGCTGACATATTCACATGAGATATAGGCTAACCGCAATAACATGTTCTTGTCCTTAGGACATCTTGCGACCTTACTCACAGTACTAAAAACACAGACATTTCTTAGTATTGTTATTCTAAGAAGCAGAAAACACCTTATTATTTGTCCTTGTACCGACTAACGTCTATAGTGTAACTTGCCTCTAATATCCGCCTTCTTTAGCAAGTATATAACCAATGTTATGACGCAGCAATAAATAAGCTCTGTACTGAGAACCTTTTTGTGTGTGTGTTACTTCCAGTACTGCTCCTCAGAATTCTGACTGAGGCCTGTGGTCCAAGCCGCCAACTAAGTATCAGGAAGCCGCAACAAACTGGTGTCAGAGAAGTTGGATGCAGATCAAAGTACGACGGGGTGGTGAGTAGAGTGAATTGTGTCTATTTACACCTTCCTTTGCTCCCACTCTCATCGTCCTTTGTAAACTGTATACAAGTAAATAAGTTGGGCACCGTCTTAGGAAGACTGGGAAATCACTCTCTCAGGAAGAGAGGGTTAAACCTTGGAAGGCTAAAATTAGGCCTTTGGAAGGCCATATATATATATATATATATATATATATATATATATATATATATATATATATATATTTATTTATATATATATACAAATTAAGCCTTTGGTAGGCAAGGAGATATATATTATTCCTAAGGTGGGAATAGAAAGGATAAATTGATATAAATATATACTTGACGGCTTGGTTGACAGTGCCCCAAATCCGCTTTTGGTTGCTCATGAGTTTTGCTGTATTGCGGGGGGCGTTACAGGAAATGGTTGATACGTCAGCGTGAGGCTGCCGTTAGGATGGTGTGGAGATTGGCGCGCTAGCCGAAATTGGCTCCCTCCACCCTAAACCGTCCCTCAATTAAGATGCGCCATTTCCCACTCTGACATCCAGACTGAACCCCCCTGCCTCCGAGACAGCACAGACCAGTAGGAGAGGTCGCGGCTTGGGCTATATCGGAGCCATCTGGAGAGAGCAAAGAGGAACGTGAGATTCAGCATGACCGGCGGTTACCTGCTGCAGCTCCTGGGAGCCACGAGACTTAAGACCTGAGCATAGTGCGATGGAGCCGCAGTGCACGACCTGGGCGGCATCATACAGCACGGTTAAGGGACTCACAGAGCTAGTGCTTCAGGTACACCTATATTATATTTAAAGACAAGCCAAGAAAAGCCTGAAGTGTCTCAAGATGGTCGGCCTGAGGATTGGAGGTAGGGGGGAATAGACATATAAAACTTTGTCTGGTGCTATGTAATATTGTCAAGAAGGAGGACAGTATACAGACCTCATAGAGGGATATATGTATATCATCTGATTTTAAAACTGACAAGAAACAAGAAAATGAAATCACCATTTAAACAGTATATAAGACACAGTCTTTAAAGGTGGATAGAAATGGACATGAATTCTATATAAGGAAATATACAATCGTTGGTAAAGTGTTATCTAGTTGAGCCCAGGCAGAGGCTATATGTTTGGGGCCTTCTCTTGTGCACCTTGCAGTGTTCCTTGAACATATTTTTTTTTCACTATAACAAGCATGAGTTCTAAATCTGATGAGAGGATATACAAATTGGCCCCCTATGCCTTATTCTGATAAGGAATATTAGAGCTCCTGTGAGAAGAGTTGAACAACTAACTGCCACTTAAATTATAACAGGAGACTCCCTTTTTCTATTGGACTATGTATACGTATATCAACCTATCTTCCTTCTGATAAAAATAAGAAATTTAAATTTCCATTTAATCAGCATGCTTTCAAGACATAGTCTTTATAAGTGGATAGAAATGGATATGAATTCTCTATAACGAAATATACAACAGAGGGGAAAGAGATAAGGGGATGACCCCAGGGAGAGGCCGCATGCTTGGAGCCTTCACTTGTGCATCTTGTGCATTTAGCAGTGTCTCCTAAACTTATTTTCTTTATACTATAATAAGTATGTGTGTAGCGGAACCCATCACTGTTTTAGTCTGTTTTATGATTATTATGGTTAAAATATGATCCTACTATTATACTGCATGTATGTTGGTTGATGCTCTGCAGAATATTGTCCCAGACATTTGCAGCTACTTGGCATGGGAGATAATCCTCTTACAGCGACTCCGCATAAGATAAAGGAAGTCTATTGTATACAGTGTTTTCATTCTCAGATAAGAACAAAGAAGTGTAATTGAATCAATGTCTGATTGTATCAAAGTTGCCAGGGAGCCTCGGAGAGGTGTGACCCACCTATTGTTCGCTTTATGTGTATTGTGCGGCCAAATATGGGCATGTGTATTGCCTGTGGGAAGAGATGGGTATAAATATTTCTGCAATAACAAAATAAAGTCAGTATTCATTTGACTCCCAAAATGTGTGTCGTCCAATATGGGAGGTCGGGAATGGTGAAACTGTAGTGCCTCTTGGGTATTTGACCGTATACCAGCGGAGATATTGGACTGCGTGTTCCAGCTCCGTTACAATGTGATTTAAATCTGACAAGAGGATATACAAATGGATTGCCTATGCTTCATTCTGATAGGGAATACTAGAAACCCTATGAGAAGAGTCGACCAACTAATTGTTATATGAATCACAATAGGAGACTCCACATACTTACTGGACTTTGTATATACTGTACACTGCTACATTGTAGCATAACTTTTTCTTTTTCTTCCTACCTAAGGGCATCTGTTTCAGGAAACTTCCCTCATATTTTATATAACATGCCTACTAAAATGAAATCAAAGGAAAAAACAAAAATTGAGCCAATAAAGACACCCTCTATGTTTTCACCCAGGAAAAAGGGCTCGACTACCAGCTCTCAAAATGATAGCACTTTATCAACTTCGACTCTATCACCAGAGAAAGCCCCTCAAACAATAAGATCTGATAATACATTGACAGATGAGGAGGAAATCCTCACCTGCTCTAAAATGCAAGAAATGTTACAGGACTTCCAGACAAATCTAATTCTGGACTTGACAAAAAAAAAGAACAGAAAATACGTTATTTATTAAAGAAGTAAACCAGAGAGTTGAATTAGTTGAAAACACCTGCAACAATTTCATTACGGATAATAATAATCTTCTCAAATATATAACGATGCTGGAAAATAAAATCGAGGACATGACGAACAAGATATCAGCTATTGAAGATCAAAGCAGGATGAATAATTTGCGCCTTAGAGGAATTTCAGAAATAATACCAGATAACAATTTTAAATCTTATGTCGAGGACTTTCTGAGGACTTTGGTTCCAAATGCTTTCGTAAATGAAAGTACCATTGATGTTATTCATAGAATACCCCTAGCGAAACATCTAGATAAATCTATACCTAGGGATATTATAGTTAGAGTCCATTATAGATCATATAAAGATGATATTATGAGGGCATCATTTGTTAAGCAAAACTTTTTCCCCCCTTACGGTAATATTAGAATTTTTTCAGATTTATCTGCCCGTACACTAGTCAGAAGAAAAGAATATAGTACAATAACTCAAGTCTTAAGACAAAATGAAGTTAGATATAAATGGGCTTCTTCAGAAGGTTTATCCGTATATAAAAATGCAAAGTGGCATTGGATAAAATCAGCCCAGGAAGGGATAAAACGGTTGCAAGAGTGGCAGTTTGATATAACAGTTACAGATAAAGAGGTTGGACAAATTGTTCTATCCGCTAGTGATCGAAAATGGTAAAAGAATTAGGAAGGAGGGGAGCGGGAGGAGGAGAGAAGGGGAAAGCAGGGGGAGGAATTTTCTATTTCCCCCTACTCCCCTTGTAACATCTTCAATCCTATTAACTCTCTTTAGGATGTTGAAGTTTAGGCTAATGAAAAGACAGGAAGTGTCTTGGAGGATTAGCTGGTTCTATTAATAGTAGGACAAAATAAAGGGAAAGACAGAAGAATAAACAGATGATGATTATAGTCCTTTGGACTGATGGTTTTCTGCACATAATGATATACTCTGTAAATCTTTATGGTTACTTGAGAGGCAATGGAAGTTAAGACCTATAGAGATATAATTGGAGTTGAAGAGAAATGAGACACAGAACACTATGTAAATGAGATTAAAAAAAAAATCTGATATGTTTATATATTTCTCACGATAAATTCACAGTAACAAGTAAAGTATAAGACAAGGATTAGTGGGGAAAATAAAGTAAAAGAAGTTGAGCAACATATACACAATAGTCATTATTAGAGTTAGAAAGACTGTTTTTTTTATTTTGTTTCACACCAGATATGTTTGATCCACAAAAAATTATATGGAAGAATTTACATATGAGTATAAAGTAATGGAATTGTGTTTTATATGGGTATCTTAGAAGATCACATAATAGACAGGTAAATATTGATCACTTATTGATATATCTCTTTAAAACCCTTTTTTCTAGGGTCTAAAATGTTGTATTGCAGAGAAAACTTATAAAGTAACATGAAAAATGGATGAAAAAGTATTAGGAGTTTTACAAGAGCTATGATATGGAGGAAGCCAGACAGCTTAAAATCACAACCGCCAATCTCCCTACTTTTAAGGGGGAATTATTCCTGCCATTTCCCAACATCAAGTATTTGCCCTGTAAACAGAGAAGTTATGTTGTATGTATGGGATGTTCCCTTGATTTGGTTTAAGTCCAAACATGGTAATAAGAATATATTTGATAATTATTTTTTAGCATGTCAAGGGAGGTGCGTGAATCTCGAAAGTCTGAGGAAGGACAAGTATGTTTATAGGATGAGGAAGTTATTGGGTAGGACATATAGATCCATGGGATGGGCAAATGAATAAAGGAATAAAAATAATTTCACATAACGTAAATGGATTAAACTCACCGACTAAGAGGAAAAAACCTTTTCTAAACTACAATAAAATAAAAGCAGACATTCTATGCCTCCAGGAGACTTATTTGAAGCAAGAGTCATTAAAGTATATGAGTAATAGACAATTCCCAATAAATATAAACTCAACATTTTAAAGTAAATCCAAGGGAGTATCTATCCTCTTTAATAAAAGATTGATGATCTCTGATGTATTTACTAAAAACTGACAATTGAGGTAGATATATAATATGGACTGGATATATAAATAAAAGACTGATAACCATTGCAAATGTATATGTGCCAAATAAAAATCAGGTTAGATATTTAAAAACTTTTTTACGAGATCTATATAGATTGAAGAGAGGGTCCCTTATAATAAGTGGAGACTTTAACATGGTGATAGATGCCCAGATGGATAAAATGAGAAGTCATAAGATAAAATCTGAGGCTATAAATAATAAAATAGCTTTAGATTTCTCTAATATAATAAACAACTATGAGCTCTATGACTTATGGAGAGTTTTTCACCCGTATTGTAAAGAGTTTACATTTTCCTCAAATAGATTTGAATCATTTTCCCGTATAGACTATATTTTTTCAGATCTGAATATCATAAAATTGATAGTCGAGACCGATATTGTCCTGACTCCTTGGTCGGATCATAGTATGAATAGTATTACTCTGAAGGATTTATTTGAATGTAAAACTCAAAAAAGGTGGAAAATTAATCCGATAATATTTAAAAATATAGACAATCTAAATAGATTGAAAAAAGATACTCAGGAATTTTTTGAGAATAACATGGATTCAGTGACTTCTAGGAAGACATTATGGTGTTCTTATAAAGCTTACTTTAGAGGAATTCTGATCTCCAGGATGGCAGAAATTAATAAGCAAAAAGGAAAACCCTTAAAAGATGTAAATATTGAGTTAGATAAATTACATCAGATCCATAAAAAGAGTCCAAATAAAGATATAGGTATTAAAATTAATACAATAAATAATCAAATAAATCGTACACTACAATCTCAGGCAGATAATCTTTTATGGAGATAGCAACAATCCAATTTTCTGTATGGTAATAAAACTGGTAAAGTTCTGGCGAACAGATTAAAAAAACAACGTATACAAAACAGGATTCTAAGAATATTAGATGCAGAGAAAAAGATCCAGATGAACCCTGATAAAATTGGTGAGGTGTTCCAGGAATTCTACGAAAAACTATATAATATTGGTAAAGATCAGCAATTCAAGACTCCAGATAAAGCAGATAATAATACATTTTTAGATAATATTCAACTCCCCAAAATATCACATCAAGAATCAACTGATCTAAATAAGGAGATTTCATGTGAGGAAATAATTCATGTTATAAACAGTGGCAAATCAAATAAGGCCCCATGTATTGATGGCTATGACCATATGTTCTATAAAGTACTACAGTCCGAACTTCAAATACACTTGTGTAGTCTATTAAATGAGATTAAACTCCTGTTGGAGCTGTCTAATCTAAAATTGTGAATATATTGAAAGAAGGGAAAAACCCAGAGGAATGTAGTAGACCTATATCACTAATAAATATAGACATCAAAATATATTCTAAAATCTTAGCAAATAGATTAAAGTCCATAATAGCTAATTTAATTCACCCGGATCAAACGGGATTTGTCCCAGGCAGACAGACGTAGGATAATTCAAGACGACTCTTAAATATTATCTCTTATGTTAAAGATAAAGATATTCCTGCTATGATATTATCATTAGATGCGGAGAAAGCCTTCGATAGAGTTAATTGGGAATACCTACTAAATGTATTAAGTAAATTTGGACTGGGTGAATTTGCTTCAAAATCTGTTAAAGCGTAATATAGGAATTCAATTGAACAAGTGGAGAATACAGATTTTGAATCAAAGCACTTCAAAATAGGAAATGGCACCCGTCAGGGCTGCCCTCTATCACCGTTGCTGTTTGTACTATTTATGGAACCACTAGCAATTTATATAAGAGAATGTAAAGAAATTAAAGGAGTCTGTATTGGTAAGGAAGAATTTAAATATATGGCATTTGCTGATGATATTGTTATAAATCCAGGGAAGGATTGCCAAAAACTTCAAGAAATTCTATATGAATTTGGCAGAATCTCTTTCTTTAAAATCAACCAATTAAAATCAGACACCCTAACGAGAGGTATATCCATTGAACAAAAAAATAAGTTGGAGAAAGATTATAATTATAAATGGAAATCTAAATATATAACCCATTTGGGTATTAAATTCTCCTGGGCGGTGGATAAAATTCTTAAAGATAATACCAACGAAGCAATGGAAAAGATTAGACCGATATTGTCCGATTGGCGACAACTTAACTTGTCTTGGTCTGCAGGAATTGCTGCACTAAATATGACTATAATTCCAAAAATTGCATATTCCCATGAGAACTATACCGGATGTCCTGGCTAATAACTTCTTAAAATCTATCCAGGATCAATTGGATAGATTTTTGTATGAGGGAAGAAAACCTAGAATTAGGAAAAGTATAACATATAATAAATTAATAAATGGGGGCCTAAATGTACCATGTCTAAAAGAATTACATCAAAAGATTATCTTAGCCCAACTAATAAGTTGGAATATTACCTTCGACAAACCAAGATGGTTAATCCTAGAAGATTCCTTAGTTAGGGATTACTCCATTCATACTTTATTGTGGTTTCCTAAGTTTAAGAAGACCTTGTTTAGTAAATTACCAAAAAATATTAAGGCTATTATAAAAATTTAGTATACTTATAAGGAGAAAACTAAATTGACTAGATACCCTTCTTTGGCAGCTCCGTTAGAATTTTTAAAATCACAGGCTTTATGTCCAACAATCAAAATGTTAATGGATCAGGGCTTAATCTATATATTTGAACTATATTATAAAGGTAATCTCCTCTCTTTAGAGGAATTACAAAATAAATTAGAATAAAAAAAAAATTATTCCTGGATAAACTATGAAAGCCTTAAGAAAAATTCGATGGATAGAGGCTATAGAATTGTAGGGATGCACTCCTTAACCAAAATGGAAGAAGTTATTATAAAAATTTTTTTTATACATATCATCTCAAAGTGTGAAAGAATTATCAACAATTATATTCCTTTCCCTAAAAGTATAGGTATTAAAGGCTGGGAGACGGATCTTACAATTAATTTAGATGATGTAAATTGGAGGAAAATTGTATTAACTACAAAGAAATCTGCTGTTAATATTGCATATACTGAATTATTTTTAAAAATGATTCATAGATGGTATTTGACCCCGGCAAAAATGTCTAAATTTGATATCAAGGGTGAAGAAGCTTACACTGGCAGGTGGTGGAAATCATGTGGTCAAAGAGGCTCTGAACTTCATATATGGTGGATTTGTCATAAAATATATAGCTGGTGGTCAGATATTGGCCAGATGATATTTAAGGTTTTGGATAAACAAATTGCTTGGTCCCCTCAATTGGCCATTTTGCATATGCATTTGATAGATTTGCCCCTAGCAGATAGATATCTGACATGCCATATTTTGTTGGTTGCAAAGTGGCTCATTGTGAGATATTGGAAGCAATCTGAAGTACCAACAATGAGTGAATTGTGCAACACTATCAATCTAAATAGGGAATTGATGCACAACAGAAGCTGGTTTGCACTCCAGAATTTTGTATGCCGTATTAATTGGCAGAAATGGGATAGATATTGGGAATCTGTCAAATCATGCTAACTTTCGCCTTTTTGTAATAGATTGAAATCTGTAGGAGGCTTTGGAAATACTATTTGGTATTGTTTTATGTTGCATATAGATTTATTTTATTTGAGCTAATATCTGGCTATATCTCATTGATCCAGAAATGTAATCTTTGATATTACAACTCTGATAGTAGATTAATACTTTTTTAATATTTCTAAAAGATCAAATGAGGTAATTTTAAACATGACCCATGTCAGCGTACAAATTACACTACACTTTCCTTAGAAATTAAAAGGAAATTATGAAATGATCCTTCTTTCGAAGGCATTGTTGATTTCGAAGGTTATACTCTATTAGCCGAAGATGATTGTATTTTGATAAATGTATATCGGTTTGGCCTGCCTTCGTTTCCCTATTTTATTCTCTCTTTTGTGCTTTGTCCTTTCGTTATGTTAATGTATGTAATGTATTACATTTCTTAATTTAAAAAAAAAAGAGTTTTGCTGTATTGCTGTGCTGTTTAAGATAAGAAATTTTTGTTATACTGTGTAAAAATGAGGAAGTGAGGTCTCTGGAGACTGTAAGACGCACCGTCTCTGTGTCTAGGGGCAACCCATTGACGCACAGAGTACGAACGCAAAGTGACAGTCAAAAGGAGGCAGGAATAGGAATTTGGTACCACGTCCTGTTTTAAGTAATTATCTCGAGAATAACTGTCGGAATTGTCGGAGCTCTCCAGCTCAGTACAGCCGCTCTTGTTCTCTGATTAACAATCGTGGTAACAAATAAGGTTACGTTGTCTATTGAGACAACCACCTAAAGTTTTTAAGAATAGAAGGATAGTTGTAAATGGGTACTTCCCAGTCTAAGCAATACCCACCTCCCAGCCCGGGAGAATCAAGCAGGAGCTGTGAGCAGGAGACACAGCCCCCCCTTCCTCCTTCCCCCGCAGATAGCACTACACAGATGGAGAGCCAACGAGATAAGGAATAATAAAAGAAATAGGAACACAAAAATATAAAGGAACTTTTTCTTTACATATATGTATATAATATTCTGATTGCTTTTTTTATGAAGTAGATGGATTGTCTTGTTTTTTGCTGCAAATGCATTTGTGAGTGTGAGTGCTGTACGAGAATTTCCCTCTGTGTCTTTAAGGCTGTAGAGATCGTGTCCACCACTGAGATATATTTCTAAAGCAGGAATAAATATAAAAAAAGGGAAATCTTTTTCCAGAAATATGTAACAGTGGAGGATTTATGGTCTGTCTTGTAATGTTTGTAAGTGTAAGACTTGTGCTTTTACTTTGTAGATCAGCTATTTGTACTTTCAAAAAATATCTTTATTTGGTTGTGGTAATTTAAAGACAATGTGTTCTTTCTGTTAGTTAAAGCTTGCTAACACTTATCTCCTTGTCCCGGAGAAAAACTGTGAGTTTTTGTGACAGGAATTCCCCCTACCCGCAGAAAATTCTTAAGGTCTAATTTAGTTTGGATAAGAAAACTGTCATGTGTATGGAATGCTGTTGTTGAACGATTCCAGTATTTGTAGTTAAATGTTTGTGGAGAAGGTCTTGGGAAGCGGAGTGTTAGTTGGGAATTATTATAAGTTAAGTACGGAACTGAAGGGAAATAGATCCTAGAAATGTGTTTAAAAAAGGACATTTTGCATGTGAATTGATCCAAAATGGGATCATAATAGTTTGTTTTTTAATAGATTGCATATAGTAAATAAGGAAAGAGAAAACAGGCAGCCCTCATTATTATAGAGAAATTGTGGTTCATCCCTGTGATTACAATTTAATTTTGTAGAAAGGAACTTAATTTTTTAACCGTAGGTGACCAACTAGTTATGAAAGCCCATAACCCCCGAATTAATCCTTCTACATATACGTGACAATGACTTTAGATTTGTCCAGGATTTAAGGGCAATTAATTACTTAGTCATCCCAATTGCCCCGATTGTCACTGATATCACTGCTCTCATTACGGCCATTCCCCATGATGCCACTATATTTACTGTTATTGATTTATCAAACGCATTCTTTTCGGTCCCATTGGACCTTGAGACACAACTACTTATGGCTTTCACTTTTGATGGGAGCCAATTAACATGGACCCGTCTTCCCCAAGGTTACATGGACTCACCAGCTGCTTACTCACTGGTGCTCCAACATACCTTGCAGTCATGGACCCCATGTCATGGTTCTGTCCTCCTTGAGTACGTCAATGACCTACTGTTGTGTAGTGCTAACGGGGAAGCCAATAGACAGGATTCACTCAGTTTGCGACAGCACCTAGCAGCTGAAGGTCACAAGGTAACTAAAAACAAAATACAAATGGGGCAACACATGTTGATGATTAATTATTGCACGCAATGGATCCCTGAATGCTCACACTATGACTCCATTTTACGTATGGCTGCTAAGGGGGACAGCCCAGAATATATTCAGTGGACTCCAGACATGACTAAAGCTTATGTGACCTTAAAAGTTAGCATTATGCAGGCCCCCGCATTGGGACTACTTGATTATTGTAAACCATTCCACCTGTATATGAGGGACAATTGTAAAACCATGTTCTGCGTTCTTTGCCCATGATCACGGAGGTAGTATGCGTCCCGTTGCATTCTTTTCCAAAGTAGTCCCTACTCCGGTCCAAGGGATGCCGGCGTGACAGACAGCCAGTGCTATTACCTTAGGACATTCTACCATCCTCCACACCAGTCACCAAGTGTTACAGTTAGATAAAAACCTAACCACGCAACACATGACTGCACAGCGCCTCAGTGGCTATGAATGCATACTACTTAATCACACTACCAGACATACATACAAAGATGTTTACAATGTCTACAGAATAACTCTACAGTACCTAACAAAGCATTACATGATCATTTGCCTCCACCCACAGCTCCATTCACCCATTTACAAATTGATTTAACTCATATCCCAAAGACAGGATCAAAGCAATTGTACCTGTTGGTGATAGTAGGCCAGCTCTCACGGTGGCCTGAGGCCTTTGTAACACAAAGAGAGGATGCTAAGACGGTAGCTAAAATATTAACTACCGAGATAATAGCGAGATATGGATGCCCATTGCAAATTAACTCTGATAATGGACCAGCCTTTATTAGTGCGGTAATTAAGGAACTGGTACAATGGCTACAGATAACCTGGAAATCTCATATCCCTTACCATCCTCAGAATTCAGGCATAGTGGAAAGAATGAACCGCACTATTAAGGAGAAACTTACAAAGGCCACTGCAGGTACATGGGTGAACTGGCAAAAATACTTACCTGCCATTCTAGCAGAAATTAGGATGACTCCTAATAAGTCTACTAAATTGTCCCCTTTTGAGATTCTAATGGGAAGACCATTTCCAACTCCTTGGGTAAAAGGCCCACTTGTAATTATGCCTGGTGATCGTGATCTTATAAGAGAACAATATGTGCAACATTTGATTGATAAATTGAATGGCATCTATGGTGATGTGTCTTCTCGCTTTCCTTTTCCCTCACAGGAACCAACACATCCGTTCCAACCAGGTGACCTTGTCTGTGTCCGACAACTGAACATAGCAAAGAAGGGAGGCTTCCAATTCGGACCACTGACTACCGGTGTCAGCCTCACTGACTCACAGGACATCTGGATCCACGCATCACGTCTGAAGCTGTGTCCAAAGAGGGGTGAAGCAGGTGACAAAATGCCCGTGAAAGCGATTAAAGACAGCGATAATAAAAAAGTCAGACCTACTCCTGCATCCACAGAATGAATGGAAGAACTTTCTTCTTTTGATGGGCATTATGCTCCTGATTTATTTGCCCTTATGGACATTTCTTAATTGCCATTATGACCGAGACGAACTGGGACCATTAAAGTCTGTTTGTGGTAAACACAATAACACTCACACCAATACTAGTTCACCTCATAGGCACAAGAGATCCACACGTGATAACACAATTATAAAAAAATCATACCTGGGAACACAATACATTTTCCGTAATGTTTCAAGGATATGCTCACTCCTTTAACCTTTCCAATTGCTGGGTATGTGCGCATGTCTCTTCACATGGGGAAATGGGTATGCCCCTATTTGGCCTTCCAGCAGAAAACTTCACCCAGAGTCACATATATTACAATGGCAGTACACAACCCTGCAAATGGAATTTCTTTACTTATGTACAGTCGGCCACACCACTTAACTCTATATGGATGCAACACCTCATACGCATGTATTTCGCATCGAAATATAATAAGAGTGTATCATTTATGTTAGCCCACACTAACCCAGAGTATAACTGTTTTATGGCTGTACCCTAATTGGGTGGGCAGTTGTTATTAAGGTCAAGTAATCCCATCTATATACACAACCCCAACACTTCCACAAGGCTGCATCAGGAACATGAGGGATATAGAGCAGGAAAGCGGGTGGGAAAGATTCCTAGACATCCTAGGTATAATCTTCACAAATGTAGGCGTATGGAGACTACAGGAAGAACTATCCATCCTTTCTCTACTAGTACAGAAGGGCTTGAATAGCTCTGCTGAAGCAATTGAGAAATTAAACTAGGAGCAGGTGCAAATTAGAATGGTCGCATTGCAAAATAGAATGGCTTTAGATTATGTTTTAGCTTCCAAAGGCAGTGTGTGTGCTTTAATAGGTAAAGAATGTTGTTCTTATATTGATGATAATTCTGTTTGCTCTGTGTCATTGCTTCCCTTGAATTCCTTTGTGTTTTTATTGCATGTTGCAAGGCTTTATTCCTAAGAATTTTCAGCTAAATACTGTGACTTAACACCACCTGGTCACAGGTATATCTCATGCACTGATACCCTTGAGGGTCTATAGCCTTCTGGTGTCTCAGTCCGCTTCCTATAATATATATATACTACTACTTACATCCCAAATAAAGATCACATTGTGATCTAAGAGGGGAATAAAGGGGTTAACATATTTTGCTGATGAAGGGGTTAACATATTTTGCTGACATATTCACATGAGATATAGGCTAACCACAATAACATATTCTTGTCCTTAGAACATCTTGCGACCTTACTCATGTACTAAAACAGACCTTTCTTATTATTGTTATTCTAAGAAACAGAAAACACCTGATTATTTGTCCTTGTACCGACTAATGTATATAGAGTAACTTGCCTCTAATATCTGCCTTCTTTAGCAAGTATATAACCTATGTTATGACATAGGAACAAACAAGCTCTGTACTGAAAACCTTTTTGTGTGTGTGTTACTTCCAGTACTGCTCCTCAGAATTCTGACTGAGGCCTGTGGTCCAAGCCGCTAACTAAGTATCAGGAAGCCCCAACACTCTCCTCCACCACTCACCAGGGCCACCTCTCTCTCCTCCTCGCCTCTTCTCCACCTCCCTACTCCATAATTATCCCAAAAATAATAAGGATGGACGAAAAAGGGTATTTCTGTATATATATGAGGGTGAAAAAGGTGTGTTTTATGTGTATTTATTTACTGTTGGGATATGGGGTGTGTATATGGAGTGACCTAGCACTATGTGTATCTATGTGTGTTGTTTAATATATGTGTATTTGTATTATGTGTAATCTGTAAATATGTGTAATCAAAATTAAAGTGTAAAATAGTTGTTAGAACTACTTTAGTTTTACTTTACTATAGACTGTAAGTCTGGGAGTTTCAATCCTACAAGGTGCTTTGGGGAAGCACTATGGACAACGGATTCCAAGCTCAAAGACAGGACCCTCCATTCTTTGCTAAGTGTTAATTTTGAATTTGTTGTTGCCTGGAACTTAACTTATGTATAGCACTACGTAATATATTACAAATAAACGATAATAATAATAGAATAATGTAAAAGAATAAAACCGTAACTTCCTGCTTTGATAAACCTCTATCACCAACTCCGGGACCTGCGTGCTACTTCGTGAGAATCTACAACACAGTCAACGCATGGGCGTGTGGAACGCAACTTTATAATTTCTCTCTGTCAATCATTTTCCGCTAGCCCACTTTCTGTTGGCTCAGAAGCCTGTGTTGCACTCCGTAATTACGGGATTGGATTGTAACTGCGGACCGCTTCTATTCCATCCCACTAACAGCTTGTGGGCGCAGGAAGGGTTTACAGTCTTGAGGCTTCGGTCCTTAAATTGAAGCCTTGTTGAATTGAATCGATCTGTAACTGTAACACATTTTAAGCCTGCAGATTTACAGCCGGTATAAAGGCAACGCAATTGAATAGGGGCCATAGTGTCTTCAACAAACATGGAGACATTACATTCCAGTCCTATTTCTAAATCATTGATCGATATGTTAAAAGAAAAGGACCCAATATGAATCCTTGACCTAAAATCCACTTATCACAGTCAAATTTGAGCATGTTCCACTTTCATTCCTATCTTTTAGCAGTTTTCTATCCATGTACATACTGTTACTGCAATTCTTTTATCTCTTAAAAACTGAACTTTGGGAATTAAGAATACAAACTTACTTCAAAGAATCGTTTGCAAGTCATTGAAATAATATTTTCAAATGTCTCTCTGTCTTTCTCATCAATCAGTTTATCCTTGTAAACCCTGTCTGCTTCGTGCAGCCACAGGCGAATCAGATCCAAAGGAGCCGGTAGACATTCTTTGCTGGAGAACAGCAGACCCTGAGAGTAATATACACCATTCAAAAAAACACAAAAAGTTAGGTTACTTATCCATAAATATATGTTTGACAGGAGATAATAACCAAAAATGCCCATCTACAGTGCCAATTCTATCTACATAATAGCTTGGCTAAATTAAAGGTCCGCTGTGACCAGTCACCAAGATCATAACATTATGGTTATATTAATTGTCATTCAGTAGGATTAGAAATAAAGGAAATAGTAAAATAATAAACTTTACCACCAAACCCACAAATGAAGAATACATAGAAACATAATAATTGAGGTTGAAAAAAAAATCTATCAATCCATTACGTTCAACCCTTTTAGATCAGCTTTGATCTGTGTATTATGTGCTCTATTAATTGACCAGGAGAAATAAAAAAAATATCTAAAAACAGAAAAAACACTGAAACAATTCCAATTGTCTTATAAGGGTGGGACATTCCTTCCTGATCCCATTACTGGCACTGATTCTTCCCTGGATCAAATTCACTGCTATTTTAGTTATATATATATATTTGTACACATACACCAGATTTATAGTTAGTAAAAATATTCCCTTTTGGACAGCTTTCATTTGGTTAATCTCTCTTCATAGCTTAATCCCTTCTACTTCCTTATTAAATTTGTTGCACTTTTCTGTACCTTTTCTAGCACTACAATATCCTATATTTGAAGTAGTGTCCAAAATAAAATCCTACAAATTATATTACAAATAAGTTTATACTAGAAATGTACATAACAATGGAATTATATTTGCTTCCCATGCTTCTATACTCTTCTTAATGCATGCTAATATTTAACTTCCCTTCGGGGCTGCGGCCTGGCATGGAGCACTGTTAAGTACCGTATATACTCGAGTATAAGCCAAGTTTTTCAGCCCTTTTTTTAAGGCTGAAAAAGCTTCTTCGGCTTATACTCGAGTCAGCCTGTGTCGCTTCCCCCCCCCGTATCTCCCCCCCCCTCTCCCTCCCCTGTGTCTCTTCCCCCACCTCTCCCTCGTGTCTCTTTCCCTCCCCCTCCCTTATCATCCTCCTCAATCTCCCTCCTCAAACCTCATCCTCAACCCCCCTCCTCAACCCTTCTCCTCATCCTCAACCCCCCTCCTCATCACTTTACTCCTCTATAATTACCTCCCCCTCTACATTTTCCCTCTCTTACCTTCCATCAGCTGAACATCCGCACGTCTTGCGGCTGTGTTGGGACCCAGCATATGCTAATGATGTGTCGTCACATGCTCATCACGTCATTAGCATTGGCCGGGTCCCGACACAGCCGGAAGACGCGTGGAGGAGCAGCTGATGGAAGGTAAGAGAGGGGAAAGGGAGATGGGGAGGTAATTAGAGAGGGGTAAAGTGATGAGGAGGGAGGATGAGGGGTTGAGGAGGGGGGTTGAGGTTGAGGAGAGGGTTTGAGGATGAGGAGGGGGGTTGAGGAGGCGATTGAGGATGAGGAGGAGGGGGGGTTGAGGAGGGAGGATGAGGAGGGAGGAAGATGATAAGGGAGGGAAAGAGACACAGGGGAGGGAGAGGGGGGAAGAGACGCAGGGGAGGGAGAGGGGGGAAGAGACACAGGAGAGAGAGAGAGTGGGGACACAAGAAAGGGGCACAGAGGGCACACAAGAGGGGGACACAGAGGGCACAAGAGGGACACGTGGGGCAGCACATTTCCCACCCTCGGCTTATACTCGAGTCACTAAGTTTTCCCAGTATTTTGTGGTAAAATAGGTGCCTCGGCTTATACTTGGGTTGGCTTAAACTCGAATATATATGGTAATTCATTTTACACATGCAAACATAAATCCTTTTCTGGCCCTCATATCCCTAGATTTGTTCAATTTAAATCATAAATTGCATGCATATTTTTCCTTCCCAAATGTGTTTACATTCCTCAGTGTTAAATTGAATTCTTCTAATTTAAACAAGTGCCTTTGAGAAATTTTTATTTCACCTGATTTAATTACCTTGCACAATTTCCATGTCATCAGAATATATAGAGACAGTACTCCCCATACCTATCTCTAAATCAGTAAGTATGTTAAAAAGAATAGGAACAAGCACTGAAACTTGAGGAACCCCACTTACAACATAGGTCTAACTTGAGTATTTACAAAAATTCTATGTTTCCTGTCTTTTAACTGGTTTTATTTTTATGTGCATATACTGTATTTAATGCAATACCAATTTTGTTTTGTACAATAGCGCTCCTTTGTGTCACTGTATCAAAAGCATTTGCAATATTAAAATAGACTTCATCAATAGAGTTGCCTTGGACCATGTTCCTACTTACCTCCTCATAGTTGCTAAGTAGATTAGTTTGACATTACGTCTCTCTCAAAAAAATGTGTTGACTTGTACTTATCCCTTCTAAGAGCTTTCCTACTACTAACCATTTTGCCCATTATTATGTTTAGTTAATTAAATTAATATTAAGAAAGATGTTACCACAATAGTCTTTAAATCTCAGGATGGCCTTGTACTTACACTATGCATGCTTACATTCCTTAACTGGGTTTCATTCTACCATTTCCACACCTATCTCTGTTTCAGTAAAGTAGTACATAACCTTCTCTCCAAGTTCAAATCATGGCATCTGGTTCTTGCATTTCTCTTTTTTCTTGAAGAGTCATCCCTTCTAAACTGATTAAATCATTTAATATATTTGATGGTTTCTATTATATCACCCTTTTAACTGCCCTCTAAACCTGAGGATCACAAACTTTTTTTCTGGACCACTTTATTACGACACCCCCAAGAACGAGACCACGCTCCGTGTTGAGGGTCAAAAAGTGAACTTTTTTTTATTGAAACAACACACATTTTTAAACACTTCACATACACAGTAGGGGCAATGACAACCTTTGGTCAACCCCTAATTACCTCTGGCCAATCAGACAGAGTTAAGGCGTGGGAACCAGGAGACCCCTCCCCCAGGAGCCGCCCACTAGGCGTGGCTAACTGCTCATTCTACCTCTGGTGGTGGGGAGAGTAACATCTCTTTGAGTCTGAACTTTTGCCTTGATTTTGTGAGTGGGACAACCTGTAGATTTCATGGGGTTAAGGCGCCTCTCTGTCTGTTAGGACCTTATTGTTCCTTGCTGCTATCACTTAAGTGTGTGTACTTAAGTGATTAGCCTTTGTGTCCAGCTGGGTGCCCTTCTCATATTCCAATATGTATGTTGCAATGTGTACAACAGGACTACCCCATACTATTATATACATCCATATATATTATTCCATGGACGGAGGCAAAACAGACGAACCAGCAATATCAGTCCATATAGATGGATCTGTCACACACTTAAAATAGGTGGATCACCTGTAGACTGTTGAAGGTCTTCATGGACCACCTACAGAGGTTTCTGCCTGCTTATTAATAATTGTAACAGTATGTTAGAATATGGTGTGTGCCTATAAACCAAGGAACTGGTGATCTGTGGACAACAGTTTTGCTGTAAGCTATAAGTTTTGTGTTTTAGACTCCACACCATTTTAGTCGCCCTCCAGTTTATTGTTTCTAACTTGTTAATAACCTTTTGGAGATACAGTATCCAGCACTGGATGCCCTATTACAGGTTAGGTTGAACTAAGGATTTATAGAATGCCTAAATTATCTCCCTGTTCCTGCTGCTCATTCCTCTTCCAATACAACCAATACTTTTACTTTTAAAATCCAAACAAAATCCAAGCACAATGTGTACCAAAGAGTGAAGCATTGGAGATGTTCAGAATGGCCGACCAACAGGTAAATACCACATACCGTATATACTCGAGTATAAGCCGACCCGAGTATAAGCCGAGGCACCTATTTTACCACAAAATACTGGGTAAAATGAGTGACTCGAGTATAAGCCGAGGGTGGTAAAAGTGCTGCCCCCTGTGTCCCTCTTGTGCCTTCTGTGTCCCCCTCTCTCTCCCGTGTCTCTTCTCCCCTCTCCCTTCCCTGTTTCTCGTCCCCCTCTCCCTTCCCTGTGTCTCTTCCCCCCTCTCCCTTCCCTGTGTCTCTTCCCCCTCTCCCTTCCCTGTGTCTCTTCCCCCCCTCCTCATTCTCAACCCCACTCCTCATCCTCAACCTCCCTCCTTATCATCCCTCTTCATCCTCAACCTCTCTCCTCAACCCCCTCCTCCTCAACCCCCTCCTCAACCTCAACCCCCTTCCTCATCCTCCCTTCTCAACCTCAACCTCCCTCCTCATCCTTAACCTCCCTCCTCATCCTCAGCCCCCCTCCTCATCCTCAACTCCCTCCTCAACCTCAACCCCCCCTCCTCATCCTCAACCCCCCCTCCTCAACCTCAACCCCCTCCTCAACCTCCCTCCTCAACCTCAATCCCCCATTCTCAACCTCCCTCCTCATCCTCAACCCCCCCATTCTAAACCCCCCTCCTCATTCTAACCCCCCCTCATACTACCACTCTAAATACCCCTCCTCATTTACCTGCTCCGGCCTCCGCTCCTTCCGGATCTTGACGTGGCGCGCATGTGACATCACGTCATTAGCATATACCCGGTGCTGGCACCCGGTATATGCTAATGAAGTGGGGTCACATGCGCGCCACGTCAAGACCCGGAAGGAGTGGAGGCCGGAGCTGGTAAGTGAGGAGAGAGGGGGGTATTTAGAGGGGTAGTATGGGGGGGTTAGAATGAGGGGGGGGTTGAGGATGAGGAGGGAAAAAGACACGGGGGTTAGAGAGACACGGGGGGTAGAGAGACACAAGGGGGGGGTTAGAGAGACACAGGGGGGTGGGGGGCAGTGACTCGAGTATAAGCCGAGGGGGCCCTTTTTAAGGGCTGAAAAACTCGGCTTATACTCGAGTATATACAGTACTTTAATGTTAGAAAATATGTATATTTATAACATTCAACTGAGAGACTACATTCTGTGTCCTTTTGATGGTTCTCTAGCAAACAATTGTCTAAAAATATAATAATGTTAAAGGGACACTTTAACACTGTAACTATATTATCCCTTCTAAAATAGAAAAAAAATATGTATGCTGTCACATGAAAACATTTTTTTATTACTTTTTTCTACTTTTTAGCTTGCCTCTGAGGGAGTCCGTTTTCTTTCTCCTTCAAGTCAGAGGGCTGTTTGTATGTGTAAAGGGCAGGAAGTACAGCATGCCCACCTGGCTTCCAACTGGTCTTTTATTACGAACCATACAAATCAAGGTTAAAAACTACAAAAAATCTAAATGGGAATCCACCCCTAAAAACAAGCATTTGGCCCTGCTTTATCCATTTGCAACAAGAATTTACAATATTAGGGAAGCAAAGCATGAAAGGAAGCGAGTATATGGCACTAATTAAAATATATTTATAAAGTTACTAATAACTGCAATAATATGTGATTATTTATGTTATCTCTGTCTCTATCTCTCTCTCTATATTTTGTTGTTGTTTGGTCATTCATTTGTGTGTGACCCTATAGACTTCAGCATGCCAGGCACATCTGTCAACCACTGCCCCTCTGAGCTCCCACAAGTTCATGTTCATTGCCTCAATTAGGTAATCTATCCAACCCCGCCTCTGTAGTCCCCTTCCTTGTGTGCTTTCAATCTTTCTCAGCATCTTCTCTAGGAAATCCTGTCTTATGATATGGTCAAAATATTTGAGCTTCAGCTTCATAATCAAACCTTCCATTGAACAGTTCAGCTTGATTTCATGTAGTACGATTTATTGTCTCTTCTTGCAGTCCATAGGATGCTAAGCAGTTTTATTGCTAATAGTTTAATATCTTTTTAATAGCTTTTCCAGACTTCCCATAGCTGTACTCCACAGAAGCAAATGCCTTTTAATTTCATGCCTGTAATCACCATCTACAGGTCCACTGAATGCATAAGAGCCTTTCTCACAGCTTGAACCCCCTGTTCTGACGCAACATACCTTATATTGTCTCCTACACCCTGCTACCCCATTTTTATGGGACTATGCTGCAAAAATTCACCTGATTGGTAGAGTATCACATATAATAGAGTTTGTGTCAGAAAAAAAAATCTTTCTATCTATTTTCCACCTTCACAGTCAGCTTCTCCACCTTCAAAATAACCTCTACACCATCATTTACCAGACTACATTTACCTACTAGAACTGCTGACAAAACTGCACAAGGTATCACAACCAGGCTGCAAGCATCTAGACCGGTTGGAATCCCAGATCAATTGTTCATTTCAGTATGAGTTAGACAATGGCATTTGAGAACTACTTAAAGATACCAAAAGCTACATTTCTTGTACCACTAAACTTAAACCACAGACAAAATAAATGCAACAACACCAGGATATAGTAAAGGATGACAAGAAGACTTTCTGATGATGTTTTGGAATTGTGTGAATTAGTACAAGAACCATAGTCACAGGTCGAATATTTGAATCATAGACATTCCTATGGGAAGGGAGGACTTCCTATCCTATCTTCACAGACTATTCTCACGTGTAGTCTCTGATATCCCAAAAGCTGACCTCATGTCTAGAATTGGCCCAGCACACCCCTGGACCTACAGTGGATATAAAAAGTCTACACACCCCTGTTAAAATGTTTCTGTGTTGTAAAAAAATGAGACAAAGATAAATAATTTCAGAACTTTTTCCACCTTTAATGTGACCTATAAACTGTACAACTCAATTGAAAAACAAACTGAAATCTTTTACGTGGAGGGATGAAAAAGAAAAATAATGTAGTTGCATAAGTCTGCACACCCTCTTATAACTGGGGATGTAGCTGTGTTCAGAATTAAGCAATCATATTCCAAATCGTGTTAAATAGGAGTCAGCATACACCTGCCATCATTTAAAGTGCCTCTGATTAACCCCAAATAAAGTTCAGCTGCTCTAGTTGGTCTTTCCTGAAATTTTCTTAGTCGCAGCCCACAGCAAAAGCCATGGTTCACAGAGAGCTTCCAAAGCATCAGAGGGATCTCATTGTTAAAAGCTATCAGTAAGGAGGAGGGTACAAAAGAATTTCCAAGGCATTAGATATACCATGGAACACAGTGAAGACAGTCATCATCAAGTGGAGAAAATATGGCACAACAGTGACATTACCAAGCACCCTCCAAAATTGATGAAAAGACAAGAAGAAAACTGGTCGGGAGGCTATCAAGAGGCCTACAGCAACATTAAAGGAGCTGCAGGAATAGCTGGCAAGTACTGGCTGTGTGGTACATGTGACAACAATCTCCCGTATTCTTCATTTGTCTGGGCTATGGGGTAGAGTGGCAAGACGAAAGCCTTTTCTTACGAAGAAAAACATCCAAGCCAGGCTACATTTTGCAAAAACACATCTGAAGTCTCCCAAAAGCATGCGGGAAAAGGTGTTATGGTCTGATGAAACCAAGGTTGAACTTTTTGGCCATAATTCCAAAAGATATGTTTGGCGCAAAAACAAAACTGCACATCAGCAAAAGAACACCACACCCACAATGAAGCATGGTGGTGGCAGCATCATGGTTTGGGGCTGTTTTTCTTCAGTTGGAATTGGGGCCTTAGTTAAGATAGAGGGAATTATGAACAGTTCCAAATACCAGTCAATATTGGCACAAAACCTTCAGCATGACAATGACCCAAAGCATACATCCAAATCAACAAAGGAATGGCTTCACCAGAAGAAGATTAAAGTTTTGGAATGGCCCAGCCAGAGCCCAGACCTGAATCCGATTGAAAATCTGTGGGGTGATCTGAAGAGGGCTGTGCACAGGAGATGCCCTCGCCATCTGACAGATTTGGAGTGCTTTTGCAAAGAAGAGTGGGCAAATCTTGCCAAGTCAAAATGTGCCATGCTGATAGACTCATACCCAAAAAGACTGAGTGCTGTAATAAAATCAAAAGGTGCTTCAACAAGGTATTAGTTTAAGGGTGTACAAACTTATGCAACCATATTATTTTATTTTTAGATTTTTTCTTCCCTCTACCTAAAAGATTTCAGTTTGATTTTCAATTGAGTTGTACAGTTTATAGGTCACATTAAAGGTGGAAAAAGTTCTGAAATGATTTATCTTTGTCTATTTTTTATACAGCACAGAAACATGACATTTTAACAGGGGTGTGTAGACTTTTTATATCCACTGTACATATAGGAACCTAAATCAAACAAAAAATGTTATAGTCATGTTCCTCATTTTCCCGAAACAAGAGAGTGTCCTGCACTTGGCCACAAACAATGGAACCCTCATCTTTGAGGACGCAACCCTTCAATTATTTGATTACTTATCCCTAGAATTCTTGCACAAAGTTGAGACTTGAAATGAGTTGTTTATGTCATGATAGTCAATGACATTAGGTATAGATGGGGTCAGCCTTTCAGGATAATTGCATTTCTCAATGAAAGGACCTACAAAACATGATACCCGGTAAAAGGAGAGGAATTTATCTCTAGTTTAGGCTTTTCCACAGAAGAAGATGAACAAGAGTCCACTCTAAATCAAGAACCATTTGACTTACCCCAGCAAGTGAAAGATCCACCTCCAGACACCACTTCATCTCCATTTCAGGATCTCCAACATAAAATGATGTCACATAAGGCTGAGAATTTATGAACTCTCTAACAATGCTCCACCAAGTCATGTTATAGGGGAAGGTGGACTGGTCCAATCTCACTAATACCTAAAAAGTTTGTATTCTCCAGTTAATAGCCTCCTAGACAGTCACCTTCTAACCCTCCACTACCCTGTCTATAAAGCTGACTTTGTTGGTTTGCATCTTTAATATACTCGCCTTCTCACCTGTCCTTTAATCCTATACTTGACCCCACTTTTTAATCATTCTTCCTCACAGTGCTGTTCCTTGGGTGACCAATTTAACACACAAAGCGACAAATTATTGTTGCTGTATGTAGATAGTGGCTAGAACCAAAATGTGAATTTTATTGGCCATAAATATTAAAAGCCTACACGCCCATCAAAAATGCCACAAGCCTTAGGAACATTCAGGCACTTAAGGCATATATCTTCTTTATTCAGGAAACACATTTTCACTGGCATCATATAATGCAATTTATCAATAAACATATTCCCATATCATAGCTTTCATTCCTCAAGACTTTATGCAAACAGGAATTCCCAATTCTTATAGTAGCACGAGATTTGAATACCCTTTTTGATCCCTATCTTGATCATTCACCACCTCTGTCACCAAAATGAGAACAACGAATTGCAACTACAAGTTAAAAAGTTGCTCAATTACTCACCTCTTAGATATTTTGCTCCAATTCACTGGTCCGTAAATATCTGCCTTTTGAGCCAATTGCAAACAATAGAAAATCAACTTAAACAACTACTTCCGAGACAAGAACAACACATGCTAGATTGTGAAATGGGAAGCACACAAATCTGTTATCTGTGAAGTCATGATCTCTATTGTGCTATTTTTTTACCAAAAAGGTAAATCTACAGAAAACACAGCAAAACGCACATTATGTATGAAGACCCTAACAACAAGGTCATAAACTCAACCCTTCTAACTGGCTACATAGGATATGCAATCGACCAAATATTACATCTGTAAATGTCTGCAACAAGACCTTCTTTGGTCCAAGCAACTTTTCTGGTATAAGGCAATAAGACCCACTCTCTCCTAGCAACTAAACTTAGAGGAATAAAAACAATATAACAAATGTAGGACATCAGATATGAAGATCTCTCCATTTTATAGCAAAACTGAGAGACAGAAATAAGAGAGAATCCATATAATCATATGATTGTCTTTATAATACATTTTAACTATATTTTAACGTGTTAATTTCCATACATTTGCTTCCTTTCTGTTTCCCTAATATAGGAAAATTATTGTAGCCAATAGATGGCAAAAGTTTGTTTTTAGGAGTTGTTTATTACTTTGATCTAGGTGTTGTATGCCTTATATGTATTTGTATGGTTCATAATAAAGGATACATAGGAAGCCAGATGGGTGTGCTAGTTTGAGGGCATGCATGTGAGGTTGGTGTGCAGATTCAGAGTTTCTATTGCACACCTAAACATATCCAGCCATTCACACATACAACCCTCTGACTAGGCATAGCTAAGGGGTGGCTGCAGGGGCTCGCCACCCTGGTCTGCACTTTTCTAAGGGTGATAAAAAATGCCCCCACCTGCCCCTTCTCCCAGGCCCGTACAACTCTCTGCATCTCCACAGCCGCAGCCTCTGCTCTCACTTCCTAGTCATCTGACTAGGCAGAGCAGGGGCTGGCCCAGGGAGGAGTCATCAGGGGGAGGATCACCCACCGGCAGCATGAAGGCAAGGTAAGGCTAGGGGGAGTGAGGGAAAGAGAGAGACAGACAAGAGGGAGTGAGGTAGATAGACAAGGGGAGTGATGAGAGAGAGAGAGACATGGGGGAAGAAAGAGAGAGGAAGAGATAGAAAGGAGAGAGAGAAATGAGAGATAGGGATGGAGAGAGAGAGAAAAGAAGGAGAGAGAGAGAAAAGAGGGAGAGTGAGAGTGAGAATAAGATATAGAAATGAGAGAGAGGAAGGGGAGATAGGGAGGGAGAGAGAGAGAGATGGAGAGAGGGTGAGATAGGAGAAAGAGAGAGAGAGAGAGAAATGAGAGGGAGAGATAGGAAGGGGGGAGATAGAGATGGAGATAAATAGAAAAAGGAGAGGGGGAGAGAGAGAAAAAGAAGAGATAGGAACGGAGAGAGAGATGGAGGGAGAGAGAAAGGAGAGGAAGAGAGAGAGAACAAAAAAGGAGAGAGAGAGAGAGAAAAGAAAGGGAGAGAGAGAGAGCGCAAGGAAGGAGAGGGAGGGAGAGAGAGAGAGAGAAAGGAAAGAGAGAAGACAGAGGGAGGAAGAGAGAGGAGAAATAGAAATGAAGAGGAGACAGAAGGAGAGCAAGAGAGGATGGAGCGGGGGAGATAATGAAAGGAGAGAGAGGAGAGAGAGAAGAGATAGAGAGAGGAAGAGAGATAGGGAGAGAGAGTGAGGAGAGCGATAAAGGAGAGAGATGGGAGACAGAGTAGGAGAAGTGTTCAGTGTGGCCTTGAATATACAGGCAGCAGGATTGAGAGGCACTGAGAAGATAGTGTTCAGTGTGGCCTGGAATATACAGACAGCATGATTGAGAGGCACAGAGACGAGAGAGTTCAGTTTATCCTGGAATATACAGACAGCGGGATTGAGAGACACTGAGAAGAGAGTGTTCAGTGTGGCCGACAGCGGGATTGAGAGACACTGAGAAGAGAGTGTTCAGTGTGGCCTGTACCATGTTATGGGACTATTTGTTGGACTAAAGTCTGTTTGAGAGTAGCGAAGCCTGCAGTTGGAGTTTTAAAGAAGCTGCAGTCTGGAAGTGTTTTTTTAGGTTGCCAAGACCCTGACGGTGTTCACACAGGAAGAGCAGAGTCCCAGAGAGGTCTGAGACTACAGTTTCACAGTGAATAACTAGAAGAAGTAAGTATTTGGACTGTGCATTTGGGTATTTATTTATTTATTTGCTGGTGGTTAGTCATTAATAAAGAAATTAAAATATTTAAAAGCCTCCTGTGCTTTCCCCCCTTAAGAGAGTTGATTCATACAGGACAATGATCCCTCTAGTGGCAGTGCATTGTCACACACAATATATATATATATATATATATACATATATATATATATATATATATATATAAAAATATATATATATATAGTCCCATTTTTATTTTTTCTCTGCTGTACCCTCCTGGGTCCCTCTCTGGTGCCAACATCATGCACTATATATATATATATATATATATATATATATATGGAATGTTGACACCTGAGGACCTGTTCGGGGTGAAGGTAGACAGGGGCCAGGGGCAAGAAAATGGATTCCCCGAAGAGGCAAGTTAAAAGCAGAAAAATAGTGAATAAATTATAAAAAACTTCTCTCTATAAGATAGCATACCTATAATTTACTTTATATACTGTTTAAGAAAGGAGAAAAAGTTACAATATTAAAGGGACATGAAACATTCATATTTGTATCATACATTTAAAATAGCATCTTTTAAATCATAGTTTTTTTTTTTTGAATAGACAAAAATTATTTGTCATCTTGTAACTGCAGCCTAGCTTTGCAAGCACTGCTTCATCCCTTCTCTAATCTCACAATAGGGATTTCTTACTTCTTGCGGATGCCCAGTATTAGCTGAACAAAATGGAACTATGTAATTCAGTTGAGGCACAGTGTATTTATGTAATGTTTCTTCTGCAAGTTAAAAGTAAAATTTAAAAACTCCTGATCATTCATTTTTCAAAACATTTGTAATATTGTTTTAAATGTATGATAGAAAACTCATAAATATGTAAAACCACTATAAAAGAACAAAATCAGTACCTGGAATATATTAGAGAGATCTCTTAGGTTGAAAACATAGTGAAATTTAATAGCTGTGGGGAGGAATGAAGATGCAATCTTCTGGTGTAAGGCTGTAAAGGAAAGTAAAAAAAAAGGACTCATATTAAGGATAAAGGTATATATACATAATCAACCAGCTGACATATAAAATTAATAGGTGGTTGAAATAACAAATAAAAATTAAATATAATTGTTATTCCATATTGTACAAAATGAGTTAAACTAAAACACAGTTGCAGAAGGAAGGAGAAAATCATAAATAAAGCAATATTGTACTGTTAGAAACCCTACACTATTTGGTAAAGGAAATGGAAAGGCATGTGACTAGAGATATATATTAAGTACGTGGTCATGTTCTCTTTTCTCCCTAGATCACACAGACCAGTTCATCTCCTCTCTACGATCCATAGAACTACTACAGCACAATTCAGTATTGTAAAGTGCTTTCTATAAAAGCACTATTTACTATAGCTTGTGAGCTCAAAAACAGTCCCTCTGATCTTTTCACATAATCTTCCAACTGTATTTTTATTTATTGTATCCTCTGCATAAAACTACATAACTTTATATATATATATATATATATATATATATACATATTCATATATATATTATAAATAAATAACAATAATAATAAAGTGAACTACAAGAGGTTTCTTAGATATCCATGACACGTAAAGGATATAATATGTCAAACAGTATTATGTACATCTGTTGCTCTACCAGAAGCTGTAGGTCTAACAAATCAGATGTGTTGCGCCAATTCTAATATATAGCCACCAGGTTTGCACACATATCAGGAGGGATTTTGTCCCACTCCTCTTTGCAGATCCTCTCCTGGGGCCTCATTCTATTAGCGGCCGCAGCCGTTGCGGGGCCGCAAGGACCGGCCGCAAGCTATTCTATTCCCCTCCGGCCGGAGATTCCGGCAGGCTTGCGGCCGGTGCCTTGCTATCTCTTGCGGCCGCTCGCACCGGAGGAAATCCTTTGATCTTAAACGTCCGCAAGGAAATCGGCCGTAAGAAATTCCTATTTGCAATTCAATTGCTCCGGGAACCCTCTCTGCAAGGCTAAAAGCGAGCCGCAGCTTACTTGCAGGAAAGAGGTCCCGCTAGCACCAATTAAGCACATAAAATAGCCCAAATAAAGCCATCCTGCACTTTGCAGAGTCTATAAAGTGATATTCGGTGTTAGCAAAAATAGCACATAATTACCCTATACTCAAATCCGTAAAATATATATTTTTTAATATCCGTAAAATATCCATGTAAAAAGTCCAGTGTGCTTGGAGCACCTCAGACCCGCCCACGCCGCAGCCGGAAAATAAACAGTTAATTTGAACTCGGGTTTGGGCTGATGTGCAAGCTTGAGAGTGGGTTACTTTTAATCCTCATGTCCCCCAATATGATCCCTAGCATTTACAGAGCTGTACAGTGTAGGCTTGAATTTATTTTTGCGTTTTTAGATTTCTGAGCTTACGGCCGGTTCCAAGATATGCGGCCGGCCGTAAGAGGAGATCCTTGCGGGGCCGTATAATAGAATCGCGAGTTAACAGAACCCCCGCAAGGAATCGCAGCCTTACGGCCGATTTACGGCCGGTAATAGAATGAGGCCCCAAGTCATTAAGGTTTTGAGGCTGATGTTTGGCAACTCGAACCTTCAGCTCCCCCCACAGATTTTCTATGGGATTAAGGTCTGGAGACTGGCTAGGCCACTCCAGGACCTTAATGTGCTTCTTCTTGAGCCACTCCATTGTGACCATGGCTGTGTATTTTGGGTCATTGTCATGCTGGAATACTCATCCACGACCCATTTGCAATGCCCTGGCTGAGGGAAGGAGGTTCTCACCCACGATTTGACGGTATATGGCCCCATCCATCGTCCCTTTGATGCGGTACAGTTGTCCTGTCCCCTTAGCAGAAAAACACCCCCAAAGCATAATGTTTCAACCTCAATGTTTGATGTTGGGGATGGTGTTCTTGGGGTCATAGGCAGCATTCCTCCTCCTCCAAACACGGCGAGTTGAGTTGATGATAAAGAGCTTGATTTTGGTCTCATCTGACCACAACACTTTCACCCAGTTCTCCTCTGAATCATTCAGATGTGCATTGGCAAACTTCAGACGGGCCTGTACATGTGCTTTCTTAAGCAGGGGGACCTTGCGGGCGATGCCGGAATTCAGTCCTTTACGGCGTAGTGTGTTACCAATTGTTCTCTTGGTGACTATGGTCCCAGCTGCCTTGAGATCGTCAAGAAGATCCTCCCGTGTAGTTCTGGACTGATTCCTCACTGTTCTCATGATCAATGAAACTCCACAAGGTGAGATCTTGCATGGAGCACCAGACCGAGGGAGACTGACAGTTATTTTGTGTTTCTTCCATTTGTGAATAATCACATCAATTGTTGTGCGTGGTGATGGTCATGTAGCCCATTCCAGCCTTGTGTAGGTCTACAATCTTGTCCCTGACATGCTTGGATAGCTCTTTGGTCTTGGCCATGCAGAGAGTTTGGATTGCTTCTATGGACAGGTGTCTTTTATACAGGTAATGAGCTGAGATTAGGAGCACTCCCTTTAAGGGAGTGCTCCCACTCTCAGCTCGTTACCTGTATAAAAGACACTGGGAGACAGAAATCTTGCTGACTAATAAAGGATCAAATACTTATTTCACTCGATGACCTGCAAATCCATTTATAACTTTTTTTAACATGCGTCTGGATTTTTTTCTGTTATTCTGTCTCTCACTGTTAAAATACACCTACCATTAAAATTATAGACTGATCATTGCAACATTCAAAATCAGCAGGGGATCAAATACTTTTTCCCCTCACTGTATATATAGTACCACACGCAAGTAACTGTTCATAATATAACTGTGGACTCACCGGTACTTGTACCACCGTGGACATCATGTGTCTAGAACAGATGAGACTAGTGAAGGTGATGAGAAAAAAACTGCGCTACTGGATAATGATGATTTTGGGTTAGTAATGTTTAAAGAGAATTTTATTAGAAGATTTAAAAATAAATCCTGTTATCTTTTATACTGGAAAGGACAATTTATAGATGTTTTTCAAAAGAAATAGAACAGGAGCTGGTTTAATTGTTAAACAAGATTATAAAAAAGAGAGAAATGTATCTTTAAAGGCAAAAGAGGCTTTAAAAGGCTTAAAAATAATTAATTAATAGTGATTTGAAAATCAAATAAATGAGTCTCTGTTGTGTTGTTCTCTTATGATGAGTTTAATGATGAAACTTTGAGACAACTGGAGAATAGCAAAGTTTATCGTAAATTGGATCACTACTTTGTCGTGGTGAAGAAGCTTGTGTATTTCAATGAAGCTGTGAGCTACACCAGAGAGGTCAGACAAATCACAGCCCACTGGAGATGGAACAGGCAGCCCAATCCAGTATCTTTACCAAGAAAACTTTATAGATAAGCACAACCAGAGGCATAACTATATGGCACAGAAAGATGAGCCACTCAGGTCAGTATGTGCCTATCATATTACTGAGGAAGAACAGAGGGCGAGAGCACCTGATCTAATGAAGTGTTTGGGCTGAAGTTGAAAGAACACCCAGCTGTGGATGTGTCTGGAGGGGAAAGGAAAGTCTGCTGCTGCAAAGACCAATTTAGCCTTGGATTCTGGAACATTAGCACTATGAAACAATGCAAACTGGACGTGGTCAAACATGAGTTGATAAGATTAAACATGAATATACTGGGAATAAGTGAACTCAAATGGACTAAAATGGGTAATTTCATATCAGACAACCACCAGATATTATACTGTGGCCAAAAAAAATCCTACAGAAGAAATGGAGTAGCCCTCATAATCAATAAAAAAAAAAAAATGTTTTTTAAAGGCAAGCCATTTAACATAACAGTGATCCAAGTCTATGTTACAACCATGCTGAAGAGGCTGAAGTTGTTAATTACAACACCTCATTGATATAACACCAAGATGTTACCCTCACCCTAGGACAGGGGTCACCAAACTCGGTCCTGGAGGGCCGCACCAGGCCTGGATTTGTGGATATCCTTGCTGCAAACAGGTGAGAATCTTGTTTCTTCAGCCATCCTGATTGACTCACCTGTTTGCAGCAAGGATATCCACAAATCCAGGCCTGGGTCGGCCCTCCAGGACCAAGTTTGGTGACCCCTGCCCTAGGAGAATGAAATGCTAATATTGCTGCTATCTTTTATTTCCTTATAACAGACAAGTTTGGTCTTGGAGTACAAAATGAAGCCGGTCAGAGATTAGTAGAAATATTTAAAAATAATTCTCTGGTCATATTAAACACCCTCTTACAACAATCTCAGAGATGACTCTAGGCATGAACAGTACCAGATGGATGATGTAGTAATCAGATTGATTATATACTTGGGAGAGGTCTATACAATCAATAAAAAACATACCTGGAGATGACTGCGGCTCAGATCATGACCTTCTTATTGCAAAGTTCAGAATTAAACTGAGGAAAAATCACCAGACTAAGAAGATACAAAATAAATAATAGCCCCTGTGACTATGCAGTGGAGGTATATAATAGATTTAAAAGGATTAGACATGGTTGTTAACATGCATGAAGTATTTTAGACAGAAGTTTGTGATATTGTCCAGAAAACAGCAACAAAGAATGCCCCCAAAATAAATAAAATTAAGAAGGTAAATTGGCTGAGGAGGTTTTAAAATAGCCCATGAAAGAAGGGAAACAAATTGTACTGATGATAGGAAAAAAGATTTGTCCAAGTGAATGCACAATTCTGGAGGATAGTAAGGCAGCCTTGCTGATATCAAAGCTGCAGGATTTTATGGCATTACAGGTGAACTGTTCAAAATCCTACAAACTGATGCTGTGAAAGTGTTGCTTGCATTATGCCAACCAATTTGGAAAACTCAACAATGGCCAGTAGACTGGAAATGGTCAATCCCAAAAAAGGTAGAGCCAAAGAATACTTCAGTTAACAAATAACTGCACTAATTTCACATGCCAGCAAGGTAATGCTTATGATCCTGCAAACTCGGCTCCATCAATATATGGACAACCAGATGTTCAAGCCCAGTTTCGCAGAGGCAGTAGTACAAGAAATCAAATTGTCAATGCCCGCTGGATAATATAGAAAGCAAGAGCGTTTCAGAATAAAAGTTTACCTCGGCTTCTTAGATTATTCAAATGCCCTAGACTGTGTGGATCACAACAAAATGTGGCAAGTTCTTAAAGAGATGGGGATACAGATCATCTCATCCATGTCCTACGGAATCTGTATGTGAACCTAGAAGCCTTGGTCAGAACCGAACACAGAACAACAGCATGGTGCAAGATCAAGAAAAGAGTATGACAAGGTTATATATTGTCAACTTATTGTCTCCTTGTTAATCCAACTTATATGAGGATCATGTTTTAGGCTGGCCTGGATGAATCCAAAGCGGGTATCAATATTGCTGGGAGAAATATCAACATCTTCAGATACACGAATGACACTACTCTGATGGCTTTAGGTGAGGAGGAATTAAGGGCCTACTGATAAGGGTGAAATAAAAGAGTGTAAAAGCTGGCCTGTTGCTCAATGTTAAAAAGGTGTAGACAGTGGCAAATAGCTATCTTATTTCCTGGCAAATGGATGGGGAAGACCTGGACTAAGATATCATTGAGGCAATCTACATAAGCTTGTTGGAGCTCAGAGGGGCAGTGGCTGACAGATATGCTTGTGTGTTCCAGCGGTCCATAGGGTTCATGGAGAGTCAGAGGCATTGCCTCATCACTGTTGTTTTTTTCCCCAATATTGTCTGTCTCATATTCTGTGCTGTGATTTTAAGGAAAATCTTATTATTCTAACAAAAAACAGAAAGAGTACCATTCTCCAATGTAATCAGTAAAATGCTGATATAATCACTAAACAATAAAAGAAAATATGTATTGAACTAATCTTTGTATACATTAATATTTGTATACATCTGAATTGATAGTCATTATGAGTTTGGTGCAGCTTTATGGTTTTGAATATATAAAATAATTGTAATACAGGAATTATCATTTTATGACCTATGTTTGGTGAAGAATGCAACCAGGTGACTCAATATAACAACTAAATTGTCAATTGATTTATGTCTTTAGTTATTTGTCAATTATGTACACATATATATTTGACCATATGTGATCTATCATATAACATTTTTGTCCCTGGCTATGGAATATTAAAGTTACATTCTGCTTGGAATCTTCTCTGACTACTATTCTTATGATTGTAACAAATTTACAGTTAAAATCGTCTATACCAATGCACTATTTTCAACTTAATCTTAGCTTCATCATTTTGTTCAATCTTGTTCAATATACACAAAAAAATAGTGCACTAATCATCAGTTCTTGTGAATACTTCATACACAGTCTATTCCTGATCATCCATACATTTATATCTGTGGATGACCAAGGGATGGCTGTGTATACAAAAGTTCGTTTTTACATTTTAAGAAGCTGTGCTTGTTCCTGAACGGGAATATGTGTTAATATAGTATTTTGCTTTTATATGGTGAATTCTGAAATTGTTTCTGATCTAAGCTCTCAAGCTGTGGCTTTGTCCTGGAGGGCATTAACTTGCATTTATCATCTTATAACATATTGTTTAACTGATTGATAAACCACACAAACCAGGATCTGGACCAGTAATTTATATCTGTGGCCCTCAACCTTCTTGATTTGGGGACTAGCTGGTAATCCGATAGTGCACATGGGTTCTATTTTTTGAGATTTAGAATATAGTTTACAATGTTGTTTGAAACTCAATGTGAAGCTTTTGCTCCTCTGAGCACCTACGGCGCCCATCGCGAGCCCCGCGCTCATTGTGAGCCTCTCCCCCCGTGTACTTCAACTTTCCTGCTTTGCAATGATCACCTTCGGTGCTCACTGCAAGCCCCATGCTGAGCCTTTGGCTCTCATTGCAGACTAAGTGCTGTGCGATCAACTGTTCACCTCGCTTTGCGAGATTCACAGTTCCGGCCCTATGGGCCGAAAACAGCTCGCCTTGCTTTGTGAGGCTCGCAGTTGTGGCCCAAAGGGCTTGCCTCGCAAGTTCATTACCAATATCATAAGCGTTCCGAACAGTCGCAAAGATTCACAACTATATATGTGATCTTTATTTGTAACGCGCCAACATATTCCGTAGAGCTGAACAAGGGTTAAGTATGACGCAGAACAAAAATTGACACATAGTAAAGAATGGAGAGCCCTGTCTTTGAGTTTAGAATCTAGAGTGCGTGGAGCTTTTGCTGAAACACCTTACAAGATTGAAAACTCACAAACTTACAATCTGTGTTGGTCAAAAATCTGAGTTAAGTTCTCCTCTTCCCTCTTTGTGCCTGTGGAATAGCAGATAAAGTCTCAAGGACCCACACTGGACCTAGCAGTTGAGAACCACTGCTTTAGTTGATACATTCCTTTGCAATCAGATGGTGTATACTCATCGCTGAGCGTAAATGTGCAATCAATTCTGGGTAATATGGCCTTATTAAACAAAAACTCATTTGATATTACAATGTCATTAAAATGCATTATATACCTAAGTGTTATATTTTTAATTTTTTTGTACTTTGATGCTTTGCTTGATTTTTAAACCTTATCCATATTTCTATATAGCATAATATTAGAATTGTCTATGGCTGAACCTTGCCTTTCAGTGTACTGGATATTCATTACTTGTCCTGCACTGAAATACATAGCTTGGGATAATTCTAAACCCTCCTTTCTCAGCTACAGTGATAGATATGTATTGTTATATGGGTTTATACATATATATGACAAGAGAAAAAAAAGCAGGTGCCACTTGCATAAACAAGTTATATAATCCAGATGTACTCTACCCTATGTGTACACTCTGTGACCTCTAGATTAGTAAAGTCACTCATAGGAAGATAAATAACACAAAACCAAATCTTGTTACTGAAGAGGAAAACAACTGTTTACAAACCTAATGCAGCAGAAACCAGTGTGAGTTGAATCTTCTGTACTGCAGGTACAATATTTTGCATGACCAGGTGCTGTGAAAGTATTGTGGAATAAATGGTCTGAAGTGCATCTTGGCCAGGGAAACTCACAGCAAATACACAGAATTGTCTCTGCAACAAAACATGTTGGTTTACACAGGAGGCTGCAGTATATATTCTGATCTTGCATTATGCAGTGCTTTCTACAGACATCAGCTGTTAAAATTAATAGATCAAATTAAGTATTGTTAATGTTAAAAATACAAATACATCAGCATCAGGGAATATGAGTTTGGTGCTATATTGTACAGAATACAGCTGAGCCTAATCACATCAAAGCTTCCTAAAAAATATTTATAAGTTTATGCCTGTATCTTTTTTTGTTCTTCATAAGAACTGTTCAACATATTCTATGATTTATTTCTTATTGGCATTTATTTGCAATATTATAGAAATTAAAGTTATGAGTGTTTTCTTGATCTGATAGTTAAATATTAATCTATGGGTAGGCTGAATGAAGTGCCAAGCAGAGGATTTAATATTCATTTTAAGTTAATTCTGACTGACTCCTACAATCTGTGTTTTTGACACTCCAGGAGTGAAGATGTCTACCCTTGGAGTAAAGCAGCTATGCCGCATTAAGGAAAATTGCTGAAGGACAGAATTGTGGAGGACAAAATAATTCCCAGCATTATTTAAAAAAATCTATAATCTACTAACAGACTCTAGGCTACCTGAAGTCGAGGATCAATAGTGAAGGATCCAGCTGTTGGGTTCATACATGCTACATATTGGCAGTTGTGGATGTCTTTCAGTGTCAGCTTGACCTTATCATACCTATTGGGTATTGTACATTATAGGGAGAAAAATCAAAATTCAGATGAACAAATGAATAAAAGAACCCTATATCTTTATAAAAAAATAAATCTTATTAACTCATGATCATCTCTCTCATATTTTCTTAGTAAAACTTACCACACACAACATTATAAATTAACAGTTCTTTACTATTTTGACACCCAGCAAGTCGAAATTATGCTAATTTGCTTGTGTCAATGAGCCTCATGCAGACACTTCTCAATGATTTAAGTCCATTTTATATTGCCTCAAATACCAAATTACTCTCTTGCACTTCAAAAGCCATATCCTCATTATCTATACCTCTATTGCCAATTCATCAACCTCTACCTCACTCCCACAATGATGTTACCACTTTTGCTACACTTAAAACAAAAAGCTAAAAATCATTGTGCAACCTATGCAGTCCTTCAAGTCAAAAATGTTATCTGTTATTCCTTTAAGATTATGCAGCCTCACCAGTGTCCATGGTCCATGTGCTGCCTGATCAGGGTGTGAGGTGCTACAGTTCCATATTTGTCAACCTCTGGCATGTTCATATCGTCAATGAAGTAGATAAGTTTCTTTGCCCCAGGTGGTCCAAAATTCCTGCCAGCTTTCTTCTCCAATGGCTTTTCCAAAACAGCTGCAAAAAGGTAAGAAGACTGCTCACCCCTCTACACTATCATAGTACTCTCACAATACTAAATGTACTGATGTGACCTCTTACCCTGCAGCATAGCAGATGTTGTGTAGTAGTTGAATGGGACAGATTGTATCAAATAATTATCAGTGTTTAAACTGCGTAGTTTATCTCCCATCAGAACAGACTTGCCAGTTCCTGCATTCCCCACCAGCATCACTGGCCATTTTTTCTCTATCAAAAGGTCTAAGAAATAGCGGATTCGAATTGTTTCTGTAGTGTGGACCATGGCAGCCTTTTTGGGATGAAATAAACATTATTAAAAATAAATATATGCTCTGTAGATAGATTTCTGGTTAGGTAATCACAAATTGTCTCAAGATCTTTCTCAAGTATTATAAAATAGGATTCTGTGCTTTTTTATATGCTGACCGTCTTGTAATACCCATGTACTTTATATTCAGTGCATTAATGCTGAGACACCAAGGCACTCCTCTTTAAAAAAAATAAAGTGGGTAAGGTATAATTAACCTAAGCATGTGAGCCTGTGGTGCTTTATAGAACCTCCCATTCTCTGGCCCCTATTCAATTGTTAGTTACTGGAGACCGTAATGTAGCCCGTAAACTAATTTGCTATTCAATTGGCGTCTTTTAGCTACCCGCAAACGATCTGCGGGTTGCAGGCTAAAAATATCCCTGCGGTTATCAAAATCGTAACTCCAACCCATCTAAGCCTTTGATCTTTCAAGCCCATAAATGTTACAATCGCAAATCACTATTCAATTGCTACAATTCCTCAAGCCCGCAAATGTTTTCACACCTGTAAATGACAAATGTAGAAGAAAATCCGACGAGTACCAGATAGGACTCGCAAGGGATTTAAACACCTGATCTTAGCACTGTAAATGCAAATAAAAAATAAATTCTGCACTTTAAAAGACAGGGAAAGCAATGAAAGACATTAGAATTAATTGCATAACAGTCTCAAGCTCGCAAATCTGCAATCGAAAATATTTTTTTAAATGTTTTACCTCCATGTTCCAGGAATCAAGGAGTTAATACATATCAGGCCACCCACATGGATTAAAACATTTCCTTCATTCATTTTTATTATTTTGTACATTGCCAGATTGCGAGTCTGATTGCATATGGCACTTCTAAATGCTAATTGATTGACGTTTAACCTTCATATTTTAATGATGTCATGATGACGGTTTCATTTACTATTGGCTGTTTCTAAACTGGTAGTTAGGGCCTTGCTTAATTGATCCTGATCACTCTCTGAAATGCTACTTACGATTGCATGGCTTACAGTTTAGTCTTTCAGCCCTTAATTTGCATTGCTCTGAAACTAGCAAATTTCAAGCCTTTGCAATTGAATAGGGGCCTCTGTCTCTTTGGGGCAGGGTTAATTGAACTTCAGGAAAAACAAGTAACACATAATTAACACGTAGAATGCATAAACATATTATAATACAAAGTTGAAACAAGTTCAACTCACAAGAAGCTCACTCTATAAGGGAATGGTAATTAACATAAAATCCCTACTATAAAAAATATCCCTAATTGCACATCAAAAATAAAAAAAATGGTCTTAAAGAACTCATTTAAAAATCAGTCATGACTAATGAGTCATGACTCTTATCATTCATTCTAATAATAGTAATATAATATTTTGTTAATCATGCAGGGTACATAATTATGGCATGGCACTAGAATGATGTGCCTGCTTAAATAAATGTTTATTTCTTTATAATTATAATGTTATATATCCCAGGATTAGAGTCAAACATACACAAACACAGATTGATTTATTATACAATAGTGATATTGCTGTGTTGACTTTACAAAGCCAGATTCCAAATAGCTACAAATAGTTATTTGGACACTTTGCCATCTGAAAAGCAGGTAACCATATTTTAATATTATTTAGCATATTATAGGAAGCTCACTTAACGGAGCACACCATTATTTATTGTACATTATTAATAATGCAATATCAACTCTACAGAGCCAAACCTCAGAAAAACTACTAACTTAACAGCGGGCAAGTGGCCACCAGTCTCCAATATATTGTGCTGTGTCTACCCCTGCCTGGTAACATCACAAACATGTGACCTGAATTGCGTTTTGTGACTGGATAGCCGGTAGCTTATCAGGGGTAAGTTCTACAGTGCCTTGCAAAAGTATTCACCCCTTTGGCATTTTTCGTGTTTTGTTGCCTCACAACCTGGACTTACCATGGTTTGTTTGAGGATTTGCATCATTTAATTTACAGAACAAGCACACAACTTTGAGGATGTTTTTTTTTATTGTGACGCAAACAACAAAAAGGACAAAATAACAGAAAAAGTCAATGTGCATAACTATTCACCCCCCTAAATTCAATACTTTGTAGAGCCACCTTTTGTGGCAATCACAGCTCCAAGTCGCTTTGGATAAGTCTCTATGAGCTTGCCACATGTTACCACTGGGATTTTTGCCCATTCCTCCTTGCAAAACTGCTCCAGCTCCTTCAAGTTGGATGGTTTGCGCTTGTGAACAGAAATCTTTAAGTCTGACCACAGATTTTCTATTGGATTGAGGTCTGGACTTTGACTAGGCCATTCCAACACTGTTACATGTTTCCCCCTTAAACCACTCAAGTGTTGCTTTAGTAAGTGTGTTTGGGGTCATTGTCCTGCTGGAAGGTGAACCTCCGTCCTAGCCTCAAATCCTGCACAGAGTGGTACAGGTTTTGCTCAAGAACATCCCTGTATTTAGCACCATCCATCTTTCCCTCAACTCTGACCAGTTTTCCGGTCCCAGCTGCTGAAAAACATCCCCACAGCATAATGCTGACACCACCATGTTTCACTGTGTAAATGGTGTTTTTTGTGTGATGTGATGGGTTTGCGCCAGACATAGCGTTTTCTTTCATGGTCGAAAAGTTCAATTTTATTCTCATCAGACCAGAGCACCTTCCTCCATACATTTTGGGAGTCTCCCACATGCCTTTTCGCAAAATCAAAATGTGTAATTTTGTTTTTTGCTGAAAGTAATGGCTTTCTTCTGGCCACTCTGCCATAAAGCCCAACTCTATGGAGCGTACGGCTTATTGTCATCCTATGTACAGATACTCCAGTCTCTGCTGTGTAACTCTGTAGCTACTCCAGGGTTACCTTAGGTCTCTGTGCTGCTTCTCTGATTAATGCCCTCCTTGCCCGGTCCGTGAGTTTTGGTGGGCGGCCGTCTTAAGGCTGTAATGTAACAAAATACGTAAAAAGTCAAGAGGGGTGAATACTTTTGCAAGGCAATGTATACTGAAGTAGCTTTATTTAATGCTTTGGTCCCTCATGAACATTTAAAATCTAACTCCACCCTCAATACCGTACTGTAAAATATATGATTGAATGTTAAATATTAATAAATGTGTTACTCAGTGCCATTGACTCATGGTGGACTAAAGGACAGATGTAATAGCTGCAACTGGAGTCATTGGAAGAGCTATGATCACAGTTATGGTTAACATTCTTGTATTTTATTTATTGGGTATTGTTGGGGGAAAACAGGACTGACAGTACTGTCCATTTGAAATAGCAGACCCCTATGTCCACCTCCAGTCTCAGGCACCCTGACCTGTCACCAAAGTTATAATTTAACTGCCACTGTAGCCTTGATTCTCCTGTGTGCTTATGAACATTGTACTGACAGGTTAGACAGGCTGGATTGACTTGGGAAGAAACTTAACAAACTGTCTTGTAGCAAATTAAGCGAATACAGGAATACCCTGTATGCTAAATGGGGCAGTTTAACATGGGGAAGATAGGGAAAGGGGGACGACTTTGAAAAAAATGACACAACACCAATAAAGATTTTTTTTTTTTTTGTGTATCTCAAAAAAATCATTAACTGCAAACATATGCAAACATCAAAAATAAACTTTTTAAAATGAATAATAAATAAAAACATTTTAAAGTAACAAAACACAAAAAAAAATAATGTCCGCTTTAACTGGCAGATGTGGAAGGATGAGGCTCATCTTCCAACCTGTTTTTTTTCCTCAATAAACTGATAAACTGGTCCATGGACGTCTGTCTCGCCTTTCTGCGCCCGCCCATCTAGCAGATGCTGGTAGCAGGACAATGAGCCAAGAATGCTGTTTGTGAGATTCCTGCTCCTGACACTGTCAGGATCTTTTGCCACAATCTCATCCACTTCGTCATGGATGGTACGCATGGCTTGGTTAGGTACTCTGTGGTTAGTTCCTTTGGTTCCTCTGTTTTAGAGTCACTGCTGTCTTCCACCTCCTCAAGGCCCTGCTCTACCAGCTGATGGATGTCTTCATTTGCCCGGCTCTCGTCCGAAGCCTGGACCAACTGTTCTATGTCCTCGGCGTCCGCATCCCTCAATCCAGCCGTGTTTAGAAGGTCCACTATCTCCGCTATGATGGGTACTTCAGGTTGCACATCCACACACAGCTCTTCCTCCAGACTCCTTTCAGACACTGCTGTGTCACCTCCTTCCAGGACAGATCGATGTGACCGCCTGCATGATGTTGTATTACTTCCAGAAATCCAAAATCGATTGCTTGTCCTGGCTGTCCATCTGGTCAATGAGCTGGCGAATGTGCGGTGGAGATATTAGTCATTGAAGATGGCTACCACCCGTGCCCCATTGGCTGAATGTTAAGTAGTGTTGGGCGGCAGGAACACCATTTCTACCTACCGGGATGCAGCAGTCCGGCTCAGCAAAGTTGACAGGGTGGCTAGAAGCATTGTCCATCAAGAGGAGCGCTTTTGGCTCAAGGCCTTTGCACCTACAGTAGAGCTTCACTGATAGGCAGAAATGCACACTGAACCACTCCTTCAATATGTCCACAGTGATCCAGGCCTTCTTGTTGGATTGCCAGATGACTGGCAAACTGGACTTGGGTATGCCCCCTTCATGGCTCTCGGAGTCTTGGAGTGGTACACCAGCAATGGCTTTATCTTAAAGTCACCGCTGGCGTTTTCTCCCACAAAAGGGTCAGCCAGTCCTTGGCCGCTTTGAAGCCTGGTGCTCACTCTGCTTATGAGAGATGGAGGTGTGGCTTGGCATCCTCTTCCAGAAGAGGCCGGTCTCATCGACATTACATACCAGATAAGGAGGGTAACTTCCACAATTTTCCTAAATTTAGCCGGAAAGGCCTATGCAGCCTCTGTTCCAGCGCTCGCTGCTATCCTTTTATTTTGATGTTACACAGGTTGTTCCGCTTCTTGAAGCGGTCGAACCTTTCCCTACTAGCTACGAAGCCCTCCATCTCATTTGGTATTTGGGCCTGGATATGGCTGCAGATACACCTGGCCTTTTCCATAATTATAGCCTGGTTCAGGGGCACGTTGTGCTACACCTCATCGTCAATCCAGGCTCTTTTCCATTTCCTCCAAGGCATGTTCTTTTTGCCGGAAGATGCAGCGCTGGCAGTGGTTTAAGATTGTATCTTCTTCTTGTTCTTAAGGATGGTGTAGATGGTGGAGGTTGCCAGTTTAAGGTCTGCTCCAATGTCCACTTGGCGCTCTCCTTTCTCCAAGTGGTCCAGCACCTGCATCTTCACATCCAGCGGGATGCTCTGCCGATTTAGCTTTGGCTGATCTTCCTTGGCCTTAGACATCTGTAAAACAAAACAAAATAATACAATTAATGTAGATTTTATTAGACAATTAAAAATGAACAATCACATTATGAGAAACAAGGGAACAATAAAAATATTCTGTACCGTATCTTGACACTGGATGCAGTAGGTTGGATTTCGGGGTCCTTTATGGCATCTCTCCCTCCACCGACATCTTTTCCCAAAAGTAAAAAAAATACAATTAATGTAGATTTTATTAGACAATTAACAATCACAGTATGAGAAACAAGGGAACAATAAAAATATTATGTACTGTACCTTGCCACTGGATGCTGTAGGTAGGATTTGGGGGTCCCTGGTGGCAATCTCTCCCTCCAACACCGACGTCTTACCCCTAGAATAAAATAAAAAAATGTAAATGTAGGTTTTACAATAACCGTACAGTCACAGTAACAATGAATAATCACATAACAATAAAAAAATATATATTTTACTGTACCTTGCCACAGGTTGCTGTAGGTAGGATTTGGGGTCTTCTGTCACTTTTTCCCCCACTTTCTCTCTCGGTTGGAAAATAGTTCCCCTGTTAACGCTGTGAGGCTTTTGACAGCGTTTAACGGGGTCACACAAGGAAAAAACAGTGTTATAGCGAAGCAGAGCGTTAAGTGAGGTTCCGAAGCCCTAAAAACTGTGCTATATTTGGGTATAGCGCTAAGAGGGAAATTTCTGCCAAAACAGTGCTATAGTGGGGTATACTTGTATTATAGGTAACCACAGAGGTTCTGGAGTGTTAGGTGTTGTAACTGATACCCATTTAATCAACAGTCTGTTGTTAACTACCACATTAGCTGTCACCACCCAGAAATGAGGGCCCACGTACCCCTAATTCTACTGTCTTAGATTACAGGAGCAATCTGCAGGTTGTGACTTTATTCATCTCAGTACCCAGCAATTCATTTATGTAAGGAAAAAGTTTCTGGGGAAAGCTAGCAAAGGTGAATGTGACATTGCCCGGCCCTAATCATCAGGTGGGCAGGCACCAGTCTTTCGGGTTATGTATTGCATCTATTATTGCTAACCAGATCGTGTGTGGGTCACCCTAGTCCACCTCCTTTTTCTAGCCATACTTGCTGCCTCTTAGTCACCCCCAGGAATCACATAGCTTCTACACTTCCTCAGAGCTTGGGTTCAAGTCAATCACATACCCCAACCTTGTTCTAATTGGTGCACCCCCAAATTGCCTGATCAATAGGAAGGGGTCCACCCATACCCTCTCTTGTGATTGGCCAAGGGGGTGAAATTCCAATGTTACTGGGGAACATACTGGCAAGCTGAGAAATGTTTATTTTTCTGTAGACCATTTGACTATTGGCATTGTTATAAAGGGGTATAAAAAAGGGTACAAAGAAAATCATGTTTTATTGAGGACACATATGTGTAACTTTGTCTTTATTGGGGTGTTTGCTGTATTATGATTTGAAGCTTTGTATCTCTGCCACATTGAGGGGATACACATACCCCGGTCAACCTATGGACTGTACTTATGAAGCTCTCTCTGTGAAATCATCTGAGCTAGTTGTAGGCTGCTACAAGCTGGTGGCAGTGGATAAATTTACCTAAAAATGTACTTCTAAAGGGAAACTTACAGGACAGGAAGATAGCACATTATCAGAATTACATAAAAATAGATCTATTACGTTTAAACTTTCAGATTAAAGGGGAGTATAGTAATTATGATAAGGAGTGTTACAATGTTTTTTATTATCCAACTAACAAGTTAATTTCTGAGATTACAACAAATAGTTGATGAACAGAAGAGCTTTGAAGCTTTTGATATGAATGAGGCCAAGTTTTCAATCAACATGTCACCTACAATTTCAACATTTTACAGTACACTCAAAATAGGCCTCTGTGCTGTTAAGAAACTTTTGCATGCAAAAGGATCTCAATTTAAGGATCATAAGGAATTTTTGATAGAGTTATTAAAATGTATCTTTGCACACAGTTGATTTTTAGTTAATTTCTGATAATAAGATTTATCATCAACTCAAGGGGACAACAAGGACTACACCATGTGCACCCAACTATGGAACTATATATAGGTTGGTGGGAGAATTCAGTATTATTTTCTCATATATTGGAACCATTTACAAATAAAACTGATCTATGGATATGCTACAATGATAATATTTTATTAATATGGACAGGCACAGTAATGGACATACAGCCCCATTAAATTCCCTCAGCGTGTAAAAATGTAGTCCGTAACATAGCCTGCAAGACTGGCGGCTATTAAATAGGCCCTGTAAAGCAACAATCTGCTGGTTAGGAGTGAGAAAACTGTACAGGACATGAAAATTTGAACTGCGAGCACACAAATACTTTAATCTGTCAAGCCCGTAACTATTATGTTTGAAAATCGATATTAAATTGCAACAAGTTCACTGGCGTTCACACCCATAACCAGCAAATGAAGCCCAAAAGCCAACGGGTACTAGAGAGGAACTGCAAAGGGGTAAAGTCCTATACGTGGCACTGTAAATGCATATATAAACACACTTCCGTACTTAATATTAAAGTGAAAGTGAAGTTAGGTGTTAGAATGAATAGCACAACATTCTCAAGCTTGCAAATCGGCAATATAAAATACTCTTTTATGTTTATTTAACATGTTATATCGATCCCGGCAATCAATGTGTTAATACATATAATGGAACTCGCATGGATTAGAATATCATATTTATTGATCTATTAATATTGCATTATTTCTGGAATGTGGGTCCGATGAAAACCCGTAATTGAAACCCGTAAGACTTTGAAATCCAACCTCCATTTTTCTGTTCGGGCCTGTTTTTACTATCGGGTCTCTCTAAACCTGTAACTATGGTTTGACTAATTGACCATGTTCAGGCTGCACATTCAATGTGCACAAGAATGGTTTATGGGTTTGTGTCTCAAGCCCGTAGCTCGCGCCCTCTTCGAATTTAATAGCTCTGAAACTCAGTCAAATTTCAAGCCTGCAGCCGTTGCAGGCATCACGTTGCTCTTACGGGTGTCAAATTTAATGTGGTCTAATTTTTTTAGCTATCCTCAATAATAATGTGTTTAATTTAATATTAGCTTTTGATAATCATCATTATCACATTAGTTTCTTGTGTTAAATGATCTACCGAACTGAGAGCAATGAGCTTGCAACTTAAGTAAATAGGATCCAACAGCATCAAATATTGGCAGTCATCATCGTGAGACAAAAAAAAAAAAGGCAATACCTTTGGGCCAATACCTGAGATTGAGAATAATTGTAGAACAGTTGAGGAAGCCAAAATTTAAGGAAAAAGGGGACTGGCATAAATCACTTAAAAATGGCCTATCATAGAGCCCTATAACAAGATTGTCAGGGGCTTTTGGCCACTAAGCCTATGATCTGTCTGTAATGGAGTTATCTTTAATAATCATGGACACATTTTAAGATCTGATGAAGATCTACCAGCAGTGTTATCAGCCGAAGCAACCCATCCTATTTAACCTTTTCAAGTATTGGTTATATTACTCCTCACATCAGATGTGACAGTCTTGAAAAGAAATGGCTTCAAAGGCAACTGGATATTTAATTTAAATGTGAAAAAATGTTTGTTCTTGAAGTACTATGATTATTATATTATTACTACAGTGTTCATCAGCATTTTATTCTCTTTTGGATTTAACATTCTTTCAACTAAAAACTTTAAATGTATAAAGAGTTAATCCACTACAACATTGGTCATTTAACATATTATAATCATTATAGAGTAATAATTTTTAACAATATGTACCTTTCATACGTATATATTTTATGTTGTGGTTTTGATAAATTTACATTTTAAATGTTCTTGACATACTAAAGCTTTGAATAAGGGTACTTCTGTGTAGAACACTTACCCCAAGCAAGTTACTGACTACCTAATAATGAAACGCGCATTGGGTCACATTTTAACATCACCAGGCATGACGGCCATAGCATAGAGTATTCTAGAGGATGCTTGTCCACCATGTCGTTAGGAACACCACTTACAGTTTTGAGGCCTGGTTCTATAGAGTTAATATTACTAACGTAGATAAATAAATGTGGGCTCAGTTATTCCATTACAGTTACCCACTTTTCAGATAGCATGTATCTTTCTGAAATAAGGCTTTATAAAGGTGACAAAACAATATCACCAACATAAGATCAACAAGTGTGTATTTTTGTATGTGTGACTCCTAAACAGGTATTTATATTATAATTGTAAATAAATGAAACATTATTCTAGAGCCAGTGTAATGCCATAATTCTGTACCCTGCATGATTAAAAAAAATATAGAATGTGGTTTTCTTACCTGTAAATTCTGTCTTCGATGGCAGCACAGACTTGAGAGAGAGACCACACCTCCTCAGTAGGAAAGGTTTCAACACAAAAATAAAAAACTTACCACCCACTACAGCCTCCCACAGTGTTTTTTATAGAACTACCTCAAATCCAATCTACCCCTGTACTTATATTGAAATGGAAAAAAAGCCTGTTTGCTGCCGTCGAAGACGTCAAGGAAACACAGGTAAGAAATTGTCTATCTCCTTAACGTCTTCTAGGCAGCAGGTTTCTGACACTGTACATTAGCAGTCAATCTTAACCATGTTTATTATTCAATTATATTCCAGGTATTCATCCTACCTAACGAAGAATAGGAAAAACATTGGGGGAGGCTGTAGTGGGAGGGTGTTTTTTGTTTCTGGTGAGTATGTGTCCTACACAGGAGGAGTAGTTTCTTTCATGTCTGTGCTGCCTAGAAGACATTAAGGAAATATTATATTATTATTATTAGCATGATTGGTGTAAGTCACGACACATCATTTTGAGAATTTTTAACTGAATGCATTTTAATGATCTGAGACCATTTTTTATTTGTGATGTTCAATAGTGGTGTCTCTTAACACCACTAAATTTTACTACAGGGATGGTATATTAATTACCATTCCCTTATAGAATGAGCTTCTTGTGGGTTGAATTAGTTTCAACTCTGTATTCTATAGGGTTAATAAAACACATTACAAAAATGTAATACATTTTGCAAGGTGGTGGAATAGTAAACCAGTCTGTGAAACGCTGTGTACTGATATGTTAAAATGCAAACCATCTCCAAACTATCACTAGAAAGAGAGACTTGAACCATTAAAAATTCATAATTGCAACCCTATGAAACATTTATTTTGAATGAGACTATAAAGCAACCCACATAATAAAAAACACAGGGAAAGAGGGAACAAAGTACAGTGGTACCTAAGTTCTCAACCTTAATCCATTCTGGATAGCAAGCTGAGTTCCAAAAAGGTTGAGTTCCAAGGTAGCATTTCCTATAGGAATCAATGTAAATTAAAATAATTTGTTCCCAGCCCCAGAAATTGTATTTTAGTTTGAACTGATGGTGCTGTTATTTGATACAAAACCTTAAAACTAAACAGACATAAATAAAAAAAAACATTAATTAGATCAAATAACATTCAATATAACTTTGCTTTAACTGTACTGAGTGGACTTGAGGGCCCAATGGGATGATGGGTAAGTAGAAGAGGTGAAGAGGTTATTGCTTGGAAGGGGAGTCCTCTTCCATTAAAACATCAGGCTCTTGCACAAGGGATGTTTCTCTTTTCTGTCTCTTAAAACCACTACACTTTGCTGGAGACTCTGATGTAGAGAGTTCCACTAGAAACCAATAAAAAGAAACTTGTTTCTGATTTTGTTTCAAAAGGTTTCTTAATTGAGACATTGTTTGATCATTAAACAAGTCCATGTTGCGCTTGCTAGAGATTTGTTCAGGTGATACCTTTTAAAAATGTTTTGTAATTCAGCCAATTTTGCACCCATTTCTTTAATGCTTCCTCCCTTCCCTCCTCTTCACCTGAAGAACTTAACTCTGCCACTATATGTTGCTACTCCCCTTGAAATTCCTGCACCTCCTCAGTGCTTAGCTTTTGTCTGTGCTCCTCCACAAACTCTTCAATGTCTTCATTTCTGACCTCCAGGCCCATGGACTTGACCATAGACTCAATGACCTCCACTTTTGGGCTAGGTTCAGCCTCCAAGTTCCTTCGGAGCTACAACTTCTGGTCAAAATTTCCACCAGCCATAGTTCATGACCTTATATATCAGAGTGAGAAAGTGGAGGATATTGAATTGGTCCTTCCAAAACTCTCTCAGTGTCAACACAGTATCCGAGGTCACCTCAAAGCACCTCTGAAAGAGGGCCTTGGTATACAGTTTCTTAAAGCTTGAGATGACCTGCTGTTCCATGCGCTGGATCAGAGGAGCTGTGTTAGGGGCAAGAACTTCACAATTATAAAATTAAAGTCCTCTAGCAAGTTGTCCTCCAAGCCTGGAGGATGAGCAGGACTATTGTTCATTATTAATAGAACCCTCAGAGACAGTTTTTTTACCTCAAAATATGTTTGACAGTGGGGCCAAACACTTTGTTCATACATTCAATGAAGATCTGCCTGGTTACTTAGACTTTTCTGTTGACCCTCCACTTGACACCTAATTTGTTTTTTTTAGCACATTTTCTCTTTTTAAAACACTGGGGTTTTCACTTTGATAGACTAGTAGAGGCTTAATTTATAGATCCCAACTAACGTTCCCACACACCAACAGACTTAGCATGTCTCTCTTGGGCTTGGGCCCTGGCAATGTCTTCTCTTCTTGAGTGATGCATTTTCTTCCAAACCCCCGCCCAAAAAAACTTATCAGAGTCACAAGACTTGTTAGGGAACATAGTCTCTAAACTCCCTGACAAAGGCTTCAGCAGCTTCTTTGTCGGCACTTGCTGCCTATCCCTGCCTCACCAAACTGTAAATGTCAGTTCTCTTTTTTAAAATTCTCAAACCATCCATAACTAGCTTTAAATACTTCACTGCGCTCACCACTTGTTCTAGGACCGTCTTTTACCAAATCGCATGCATTTGTTTTTCTCCGGTTTTAGTGCCTGGGAAGATACTATCACCTACTAACTGTTTTTCGTTAAACCAAATGTACAACAATTTCTCCACTTCGTCTGATGTCTGTGACCTTTGCTTACTCACAACCTTCACACCTCTAGCCACATAAGGTCTTTAATATATATTTTTCAGTATCATAGAGCTTGCTGTTCTAGGCATTTTGTACTCATCAATGAGACTACACATATACAGCTACCATACTCATACTTGGCTATTATTACTTTTTTTTTTTGGTCTATGGTGGTTCTCACTTTTTCTTTTCTACGGAGTGGTTTCACTATTCTTCTTAAAACGCATGATGTAAGCACAAGCTACACTTTGGTTTTTATAAGCACAGGCTGCACTTTGGTTCTTATAAGCATAGGCAACATTCTGATCTTTATAGGCACAGGCAATACTTTAGTCCTTATAAGCACAGGTTACACTTTGGTCCTTATAGGCACAGGTTACACTTTGGTTCTTATAGGCACAGGCAACACATTGGTCCTTATAAGCACAGGCTGCACTGTGGTTCTTATAGGCATAGTCTACACTTTGACTTTTATAGGCACAGTCTACACGTTGGTCCTGATACTGCTCTTGGGCTCTTGCAGGCACTAACTACACTGCACCACAGTATTCCACTTCCTGAAAGACAGGATGCGCCAGCGTTGAGTTCCAAAGTGATTTTTTGGCCGCAAGATGCGTTGAGTTCTGAAAACGTCCTAGGAGGTCGAGAACCGAGGGTCCACTGTAATTGAAAACAAAACCACACAGCTTCAGCACTAGTGGTGTTTGACCACTAGTAATCTAATACTTAGACGTAAAGTTTTATTTCCTTTCATAGCTGCCTTTGGTGCTGTATCTCTTTAACCCGAACATTATATTGTATGTGCAAGTATTTAAAGAGGACAGTGTTACCTTTCACCCTCCAAAAATATATATAAAAAAAACAAGAAAGAAAAAATGTATAGACCATTCCTGAGGGATGCACTGTAGCAGTTTGAAAAGTTTCTTTATTTGTTCACTTAAGCTAATAAAAATAAAACAAAATGTTTCTGATAATTATTCTGTCAACAAACTTCTATTCTATTGATCATCTTTTCATATCCACATTCAGAGAGAGAGAAAATATAAGGCATACATTAAACATGAGCAATAGAGTGTCTTTTTGACTGGTTTACCTGAAGTGGTATTTCTGGATCTAAAATAAATGTTGGTACTTTGTCTGTCCAGGGCGTAAATTTTTTAGTTTCTGTATCAATATAATAATCAAAGATAGTTCCTTGGGAAGGAAACTTTATAGTTTTGAATTCATTTATCCACCATCGACTAAATTCAACACGATAATCCACCAGCTGTAAAATAAGTAATACATGATTATTCATACAAATTATAATGTACAAAAAAGGCCATTTGAAAAGTTTAAATGAGGAGTACATGTCCGCATACCTGGTCTTGGAACATAGCTCCCCCAAATGACCATAGACATGCAAAAACAAAGTATAGCTCATACAGGTCTTTGGGTGAGTCTGGGGGTGTATTGCTGGGGATTAAGAGACACTCCAGTAAACATAGTATTGTTTGCACCATGGTGATCTCAGGAACTGGAGTGATCTTCTTAAATCCTGACTTCATTCTTTCTAGACATATGGGCAGGTATTTGTCAAAGAGGATCATCAAGTTAGCTCTTTCTGATTGTATTTCTCGATTTTCAATCCAGCTACTCACAACCCTAAAAAGAATATGTAAATTAGATAAATGGATAGAAAATGTTCTTTTTGGATAGTTCTTTGTGTACATTTATCAGGATATTACTCTACCCAATGATCACTTGCTACACATGTTAACCCTGTAAATTTCTCAATTGGCAAAACTTCCAGATTTCTCGAATTTATTGATCATTGAGGTCAAAAAGGTATAAGCAAGGAAAATGCTAAAATCTTTATTGGCTAAACAAATACCAAAACAGCTATAAATACACTAAAATATGCATTATGTATTGAAGAAAAAGTGACAAAAATTAAATGTTGATATTTGTACTTGAAATAAAGATTACTATATTTCAACTGTAGCATCTGAATAGTGATCTGAATTCTAGGTTCCTCCCAACACATTAAAGCCAATAAACAGGTGTCCCCAAATCTGCGTAACTGCATTTCAATAATAATAAATTAATACATTTATGCTGCCTCAATTTATATTGTATCCTTTCTAAAAAAAAAAATCCCATTATTCACTGTAGTTCTTCAAATTGTAAACATGAGACTCTAGCAACTCTTTATAGCTTTATCGTTCCACATAGGTATATATGTTCTAACTCACGGATTCCAACCCAGATCAGCCGGATTGATGAAAAGTATTCCAGCTCTAGATACGGTGGCAGGCGTCGCTGTCCTTAGGTGACTGATTTCAAACACTAACCTCATGGTAGGATTTAATGGGATACGCTCATTGCTAGCTAAGGTAAGAATCTGGGGAGAATAGAGAAAGGGCAGCTCACAGAGGAGACTTAACACACTTTTTAAAAAGTAGCCACAAGTAAAACATGAATCAGCTGACCTTATTGTCATCCATAACAGTATTCAAAGATTCAATCCACATTGGGTCAATGTCCCCATCAAGCACTATCCACTTGGGGCCATCATGTGAGATGATAGCCAAATCTCGCATTATTGTAGAAAATAACCCTTGAGGATGCGGAAAGTTATAATTAATTATATGTACACTAGAAATATACACTATTCAATACAGTGATCCAAAGAAGTAATGAACATGTGAAAAAAAAAATCCTAGTCCATACTAGGAAATACAAGCAAAAGTTTACCAATCCTCTGCTGTACGAAATACTTTCTTAGTTAATAAGAACATTAGCTACTGACTGTAATTGGTATGAAAATAATACCTTTAATAGCTAACTTATGAGAAAAATAATGTGAACTTTTGAATTTTTTTCGATTTAGACACCATAGTGTTCTGCACTTTATTTTTTCTCATTAGCAAGCCATTAAAGGTATTATCTTTTTTTTTTACTTTTGTTATTTACATTTTTTATTAAAACAAGCGAATTCAGCATCACCCTATCTCTACTGACTGTACTACATTCAGCAATTATTTTACTATTAGTTTTAGACATTAGTTGTAATACTAAAATAAGCAGATTGTGCATCTTTGCATCTTACACCTTTTTCAATTATAAAGATATATATAATAAGATTGTAAGAGCCCGATTGAATTTCAAGCCCGTATCTAGCGGGATCATGACCGTATGTCTGCAAGTTACGGACCGGAAGGCGACTCCGTGAACCATGCACTCGTCCGTATCAGTTCAGGGCTGGAATTTGATCAATTAAGCAAGACTGTAACCTCCCATTTTGAAACAGCCAATAGAAAATGAGACCGCAATCATTGGGTGGCCTGATATGTAGTGACTCATTGATTCCCAAGATTGATTTGCTAGCTTGAGACTGTTGGGCAATTAATTCTAATGACTTTCATTGCTTTCCCTGTTATTAACAGTGCAGTAATGAATTTGTATTTGCATTTACAGTGCTGCAGACAGGGGTTAAACCCACTTGTGGGTCCTCTCTAGCGCTCGTAGGATTTTCTCCTAATTTGCTGTTTACGGGAGTGAAACCATTTGCGGGCTTGGGAAATTGGAGCAATTGAATAGCGATTTGCGATTTTAGCCATTGCAACTCTTGCAGGAAGGGAAAGATCAAAGGCTTCGGGAGACTGTAAGTTAAGGGTTTAACCATCGCAAAATTTCAAGTGGATATACATAGGTTAAGTTCAAGGCAAAAAAACAATATTAACACATTGCAAAGAATGGAGGGTCTCCGTTGCTTTGAGCTTAGAATCTAGTGTGCATAGTGCTTTCCTTGCAAGACTGAAAACTTGCAAACCTGATTCAATTGAGCAATCGTAAGTTACTGGAGCCCGTAAGTGAGGCCATAAGTTAATGCTATTGCTATTCAATTGCCGTCTTTTTGCGGGCTCCGTACGGTTTAAGGGGTTAGCGCTACAGAATATGTTGGTGAATTACAAATAAACAGTAAAAATAATAATAATAATAATAATAATAATAATATATATATATATATATATATATATATACACACACACACACACACACATTTCCCTGGCTCTTTACACACCTTGGCTGGCTTTCCACTAAGCTGACTGGCTTATAAGTATTATACAGATTTCTCAACCTTTGTCTTACACACAATTTTGGTATTGTAATTCTCAACAACCAGGTATGTATTTAGGCATACAACGTAGAGACTATAGACTAAAATTCAGAGGGCAACATTTTGACCAAAATAAACTACTTTGATGCAGTTTCATAAAAAAAATTCTTCTATTACATATTTATCTTGCACTCAAAGAGAAGAAGGTAAGGAAAACAAATGAGGGTCGCAAGACGCAAAATCAAAAGGGTAGTAAAATACTACTACTAAGTTACAGCACAAAAGAAAAATCATCTTTAAAAACAGGTCATCACCATCTTTCCATTCTCGAGTGGCTGGGTTTATTACTCCAAACAATTCATTGCAAGTCACAGCTTTAGGATCCAAGTCAACTGCCACTGCCTTCCGATTCATGTTCAAATATGTCTTGTGTAGTGATTTCAAAACCTAAAATGAGATCCATAACAACTTAAAAAAAACATGTGGACAATGTTCCAGCATATTATTTATGTTTAACAAACGCGTTATGTTTAACAAACGCGTTTCAGTTTAATTTTATATCATGTGCCTTTGTATACACCTGGTATATTCAAATGGTTTTATACTAAATAAATTTGTTTTTTAATAGGTTTCTTTGGTTTTGTCTGTTTCTAGGTTTGTACCTGAGACTTGCCGCTGCCTGCTCTACCGATTATGAAAACAGAGTGTCTCACTTGAAGCAATTCTTCCATTTGAACAACCTTCAGCACAAAATTATCTTCTGCCTGCAACTTCAGGCTTAATATCGACTGTTTAATAAGCTAAAGGAAAGGGAAAACCCATTAACACATATTTATATGTAACTGACACATTACTTTTACCACTTTTACCATGAAACCAATCTAAAGGACACAGAAAAACATAAATACAAATAAATGTTAAATAGCAATGAAAAAATAGTAGGGGTGTTTATCCATATTAAAAATGTTTTTTAAAAAGTGATATACCTAATTTAAAGAACTTCTTATTATTTCTCTAAACGGCTCCTACTGATGCCTATGAATGCAACTACCATAGAACCATAGTAAGCAATTTTGCAACTGGATATGTCTTATTGTCATCTGCTTATTCTGCATGTTCTGGATGGCCCAAATGCTCTGATTATTCACAGAGAACACTAGTGTACACTGAAGAAGTAGAAACATTATATTAAAAGGCATCCACATAATAAATATTGAATGCTGATTTTTTTTCCCAGCAGACCCAAACCTCCAAAATACACAAATAGTTGGTGATTACTCTGTAATATTGCGGAAAAACAATAAAATTGATAAAAAATGTTTTTCTTCAATGTTCTCAAAGTTCATAGAACATAGTGTAACCACCTGTCACCTCCTAACAAAGAAGCTGTAAAACCCCAGGAATAATATCTTAGTGTCCCATGTATTGTTTTTTCACCCTGCCTATTGGTTGGAGCAGATGGTCATACTGTAGGGGCCGTAAAATGGCCGCAAAGCTGCAATTCCTATCGAGGCTGCTGTGACCCCTCGCAGCCCTACTTCTACTGCTATTCAAATGAAAGGGGCCGAGGCACACCTCTTCCTACGGCCGATCGCAAGACAGGAAATCAGCCGATAGCTTTGGCGGGCTTGGACCTGTTCGCGGGCGTTAGGGGTGGGGAGCATGAGGATGACATGTTGTACATTGGCGAGCTGGCACATCGCCGCTAGCCAATACTGTCATTTGTGGACGCAGTTCGCCGTGCTTGAAGATAGAGTTCCTGCCTTGGAGGTCATCCAAGCCTGGGACTACGGGCTTGAATGTCCCCCAAGGCAGTAACCCGTTCTCCAATCCCAGCGGACATGTGGCCACAAATGACAGAATTGACTAGTGGCGATGTGCCCCTAATGTCCCCTATCAATTACAGCGCTGTACAGTGCTGCATTAAATATATATTTACCCCTAAAGATCCTTATTGGCTGAAGGGAATAGCGCCATCTGATTGGCTGTTGTCACTGTCAATCAGATAGTAGCCAATCAGAAGGAACATATGCCTTCAGCCAATCCCCCTGTGGGGGTGTATCCCATTCTGATTGGCTGAAGGCAATATTACCTTCTGATTGGTTTCAAAATGATTGACAGGTCCATCAGCTAATCAGGATGGAATACAGTGGTGTATCCCATTCTGTTTGGCTCACACCTTGGTGCCTTCTGATTGGCTAAAATTTGATTGACAGCTATTTCAGCCAATCAGAAGGCACAATTCCATTCTTTTTACCGGAAGAAGCGCTAGAGGCTTCATTAGCGTAGAGGAGCTCCTTCAGGGAGGAGCTCTGTTACTTTTTCTAAATTATTTTTTAGATTAAAGAATTTTCAAGGGCCCAGCCGGGGCAGAAGAGGAGAAGGACGGGGAAATCGCGGACATGTAACTTTAATGTATATTATGTTTCTTGTGTTTCATGTTGTGTGTATTTGTGTAATGATGTTATGTTTTATTCATTCCAGGAGCCCAGCCGGAAAAGACAAGAAGGACGGGGACATGGTGGAAAGGTAAGTTTAATATTTAGAATGTTTATTGTTTTTTATGTAGTGTTTATTTTTGACTAATTTGATGTTTCTTTTTTTCCTAGGGGTGAGACCTGCGGCAGGAAACCCATCATTGCTGAAGGAGCATCTAGGCAAGGTAAGTGGTCTTATTTATTATATTTTAGGTTAGATTTAGGGGTTTAATGTAATATAGATAGCATGTGATGTTTTATAGATAGGGGGTAGTGTTTTATAGATAGGGGTAAAGTATTGTAGTTAGGGGTAATGTTTTGTAGATTGGGGTAATAGTTTTATACATAGGGGGTAATGTTTTGTAGATAGGGGTAATGTTTTATAGATATGGGGTAATGTATTGTAGATAGGGGGTCATGTTTTATAGATGGGGTAATGTTTTGTAGATTATGGGTAATGTTTTATAGATAAGAGTAATGTATAGATGGGGTAATGTTTTATACATAGGGGGTAATGTATTGTAGATAGGGAATAATGTTTTATTGATAGGGGTAATGTTGTACAGATAGTGGGTAATGTTTTATAGATAGGGAGTAATGTATTGTAGTCAGGGGGATATGTAATGTAGTTAAGGGTATATTTGTAATGTATTTATTGATGTAGTATAATGTTATGTATATTTGTTTATCTATTTTCTTTGCATATGCATAATACTTTTTTTTATTTTTGTAGTGGGGGGTTGTGTAATGTTCTTTTTTTATTTTTTGTTGTGGGGGGGTTGTGTAATATTTTTTTTTTTTTTTAGCTGGGGGTTGTGTAATGTTCTTTTTTATTTTTTGTAACATAGTTTTTTTATTTTAGGGTTCTAATTGTCCTATGAGGTTCTTCATAGACCCTTATGAAACTGACAGGGTTAAATGGAGGCTTTGGGGGGTCTGTATAGACCCCCATAAGTGATGGGGTTAGATGGAAGCTTATGGGGGTCTGTATAGACCCCCATTAGAGATGGGGTTAAATAGGTCTAGAAGGGTTTAAATAGGCCCAGTTATGGTTAGGTATAGAAGGGATTAAATAGGACCAGTTAGGGTAAAATAGGTCTAGAAGGGGTTAAATAGGCCAAGGTAGGGTAAATTAGGTCCAGAAGGGGTTAATCAGGCCCAGATAGGGTTATTAGGTCCAGATAGGGTTAAATAGACCCACTTAGGCTTAGATAGGTCTAGAAGGAGTTAAATACACCCAGTTAGGGTTAGATAGGCCCAGTAAGGGTTAAATAGGTCTCGAAGGGGTTCAATAGGACCAGTTAGGGTTATTAGTTCCACATATGGTTAAATAGGACCAGTTAGGGTTAATAGGTCTAGATTGGGTTAAATAGGCCCAGTTAGTGTTAAATAGGGTTTAGTATGGGTCAATAGTGTATATTTAGGGTTAATGGGGTATAGTTAGGGTTAATAGTGTAGTGCTTAGACTTTGTCATGATGGCACTAACAGGGTTAACCTAGGGGTTAATAGTGTCCTATAGGGGTCTAAATAGACCCCTACTGGACTGAAGGGGATACGTTTAGTCTCATGGTGGTCTATATTGATCCCCATGAGTGATGGGGTTAATTTTAGGTGTCAGGGGGGTACTTATAGTACCCCTGCGGCTCTGGGGGTAACCATCAGTGTGCTGCGGGACCTTAAAGGACCTGTGGCAGAAAATTCAAAACCGGTGACGATCGGGACCCTCTGCAGCAAGGCAAGGGGTTAATGTGGGGAGCCTGCAGGTGTTCCTATTGGGACCCCTGCAGCAAGGGGTTAATGTGGGGAGCCTGCAGGGATCCCGATCGGAGCACTGCAGCAAGGGTTAATGTGCACACCGTGCAGGAATCCCGATGGTTACCTGCATTATAGGGTTAATGAGAGTACCCTGCAGGGGTCTCAATAAGGACCCCTGCATTATAGGGTTAATGTGAGGACACTACAGGGGTCCTGTTCGAACCCCTGCATTAGAGTGTTAATGTGTGCACCCTGCAGGTCTCGATTGGACCCCTGCATTATAAGGGGTGATGTAGATACACTGCAGGAATCCCGATCGAGACCCCTGAAGCCAGCGGGGGGGGGGGGGGGGGGGGGGGGTAATTGGAGCAGTCACAAGGGCTTCACAGCCCTTGCGACGGCTCCAGGGTGGAAGTAAGCTGCGGCCATATTTGGTCGTTTTACAGGGTTGACGGGAGGGTGATCGGAACATTTGAATAGGGATGGGTGGTTTCATGCGGCCGAATCTCTGGCGGCCACGTGAGATCAAAGGCTTTACCTGCAGTAAGCTGCGGCGGGGATGGCTGCAAGGGAACGCAAGGAGCCGGCCGCAAGCCGGTCGGAGCTGTCGGCCGCAAGGTAATAGAATAGCTAAGCAGCTTGCGGCCATGCAGCTCCTATGGCCATAAATTGAATGAGGCCTTAGGAGTTTCTCTACAATCTAATAGCTCAACAATTGGTTATGTAGCTGTACTGCTACTAGCACGGTAGTCATTTAGCCCTTGTGTTGGGCTTTTACAATAAATATGTATTATAACTTTGAATATCATAGTTATTGGTTTGGTACAGTGTGTTTAAAATATATTTGACAAATTGATCATTTTTTGATTGCAGGTTTAATTGTTTCTGTTTAAATAATAATCTTGTTTTCTATCATGGAAAGCAAGAGGAATAGGTTAGTTGTTTGTAGTTAAATGGACATGCTGCCTTGTATTGATTAGCAACAAAACAGCAATGACAATCATTATAAATCTGTTTGTTTTAACAATTATCCTGGTTTGCAGATCCTGCCTGAGCTACAGACTGACTTTAAATGGACACAGCAGACACTAAAATAGTATGTAAAACAATAGGTACTAACATTAAACTAAAAAAGTACTTGTTATGAAAACCGTTTATTTGTGTGCTAATATCTGTGTAATTATTGCTGACATTTTCTAATTATTCCCTGGGGACTGCATATATTGTATTGAGCATAAGCAGGGGTGTGTTTTTGCCTAGGATTATAGAGCATATCCTTAGGGCAGCATATTTTCAGGGGAGAGTAGGCTGCCTTAAGATTCAGTGAAGTACATTGAAATATTTGTTTATGCACAGAAACAGCTATGTACAGTGATATTTCTGACTCTAAGTGTACTTGACACCAATATACTATATACATATACAGTGCCTTAGAAAAGTATTCACCCCCTTGGCATTTTTCGTGTTTTGCTGCCTCACAACCTGGAATTAACATGCATTGTTTGAGGATTAACATAATTTACTTTACAGAACAAGCCCACAACTTTGAAGATATTTTTTTTATTATTGTGAAGCAAACAACAAATAGGAAAAAATAACAGAAAAAGTCAATGTGCATAACTATTCACCCCCCTAAAGTCAATACTTTGTAGAGCCACCTTTTGCTGCAATCACAGCTCCAAGTCACTTTGGATGAGCTTGCCACATCTTACCACTGGGATTTTTGCTCATTGCTCCTTGCAGAACTGCTCCAGCTCCTTCAAGTTGGATAGTTTGCGCTTGTGAATAGCAATCTTTAAATCTGACCACAGATTTTCTATTGGATTGAGGTCTGGGCTTTGACTAGGCCATTCCATCACATTTACATGTTTCTGCTTAAATCACTCAAGTGTTGCTTTAGCAGTGTGTTTGGGGCCATTGTCCTGCTGAAGGTGAACCTCCATCCTAGCCTCAAATCCCGCACAGAGTGGTACAGGTTTTGCTCAAGAATATCCCTGTATTTAGCACCATCCATCTTTCTCTGTTCCCCCGTCCTGGCTGCTGAAAAACATCCCCACAGCATGATGCTGCCACCACCATGTTTCACTGGGATGGTGTTCTTTGGGTGATGTGTTGGGTTTGCGACAGACTTACAACCTTATTAAATTGCGATTCGGCCAACTGAATAGGGCTCTATATAAGCACATAGCATATTTATTTTACAGAACTCTTTAGTTAGTGAACTTCTATCCAAAAGCAAACTTCTGTAAAAAAAAATGCTCTGTGCTTATTTAGAGCCCTATTCAATTGGCTGAATCACAATTTAATAAGGCTGATAGTGTTTTCTTTGATGGCTGAAAAGTTCAATTTTAGTCTCATCCGACCAGAGCACCTTCCTCCATAAATTTTGGGAGTCGCCCACATGCCTTTTCGCAAACTCAAAATGTGCCAGTTTTTTGCTGGAAGTAATGGCTTTCTTCTGGCCCCTCTGCTATAAAGCCCAACTCTATGGAGCATACAGCTTATTGTCGTCCTATGTAAAGATACTCCAGTCTCTGCTGTGGAACTCTGCGGCTCCTCCAGGGTTAGCTTAGGTCTCTGTGCTGCCTCTCTGACTAATGCTCTCCTTGCCAGGTCCGTGAGTTTTGGTGGGCGGCCGTCTCTTGGCAGGTTTGCTGTTGTTCCATGTTCTTTCCATTTGGTTATGATAGATTTGATGTGCTCCTGGGGATCATCAAAGATTTGGATATTTTTTTATAACCTAACCCTGACTTGTACTTCTCAATAACATTGTCCCTTACTTGTTTGGAGAGCTCCTTGGTCTTCATGGAAGTTTGGTTAGTGGTGCCTCTTGCTTAGGTGTTGCAGCTTCTTGGGCCTTTCAAAAAAGGTTGTGTATATGTAATGACAGATCATGTGACACTTATATTGCACACAGGTGGAGTACCATTTCACTAATTATGTGACTTCTGAAGGTAGTTTTATTTGGGGCTCTTCATAACAAAGGGGGTGAATACATATGCATATGCCAATTTTCTGTTTTCTACTTCTAAAAAATAGTTTTTTATATATATTTTTTCTCATTTCACTTCACCAACTTAGACTATTATGTTCTGATCCATCACATAAAAACCATCACATAAGTTCAAAACATTGAACTTAAGGCTGTAATGTAATAAATAGGTAAAAAGTGAAGGGGGGTGAATACTTTTGCAAGGCACCGTATATCTATCTATATATATATCTATATATATATATATATACATGTATATATATAAACAAACATAAACATATGTTTTGAAATACAGAAAGACAAAAGAGGAACTGCACCAGGGGAGTGGGGCAGAGCAATCTGAATGACGTAGGGCTGCATAAAACCTAAATACGCCTAATGGTCTAAAGTCAACTAACCTAACAATTCGGAGCAAGTGCAGACCCAGTGATTTCTTAGCCTTATTACCATCTGGGCTTGGCACCTGCTCAGGAACTTTCAAGATTCTTAAATCAGCAGCACAATATATATATATCCTTTATACATATACTAGCGACTTGCCCGTCAAAAATGATGGGGCAATAAAATTGTAAGGCAGGTAATGCTGTTTGCCACAGACAGTAAGGCCCCTATTAAATTCCAGCCTCATAAATAAGAGGCTTCTACTTAAATTCTACGTACTGAAAAATGTCTCAAAGTTACAATGCTATTACATTCGCCCTGCTGCGAGCAACGTATGAGCTACGCAGCAGGGCAGTACGTATCAACACTGCAAAACTGTACAGCCTGCAAGATGATCTCGCAAGCTCCCGCACCTCATCACTTATAAGCCCTGCCGTGTGGGTACTCCAACTACCCCCCCGGCACCTAAAACTAACCCCCCATTGGGACCCCCAAAGTGTCCTCACATTAACAACTTGCTGCAGGGGTCCATTGGGACCCCCGCAGCCCCCACACATTAACCCCTTGCAGCGGGGTCCCCGATCGGCACCGATCAGGCCCCCGCTGCATTTAATACTTTTAAATTCCCTGCCGCGTCTCCTTAAAGGGCCCGCAGCACACTATTACTAATCCCGGCCGCGGCACCTAAAATTAACCCCCCTCTAAGCTGGGGGTCCCCATTGGGACCCCCGAAGTGTCCCCCGAAAAAACCTCTTGCTGCAGGGGTCCATAGGGACCCCGGCGGCCCCCCACATTAACCCCTTGCAGCGGGTGTCCCCGATCGGCACCAATTGTTATCCCGCTGAATTTAAATTTTTAAATTTCCCGCCTCGCGGGTCCTTAAAGGACTGTAAAGGTCCTGAAAGGACTCACACTAAAAAATATTAACCACAAGCAACTAAAATTAACCCTATAACTCATGAGGGTCAATACAGATCGCCATAAGCCAATAATTAACCCTATAACTCATGGGGGTCAATACAGACCCCCATAAGCACTTAATTAACCACATAACTCATGGGGGTCAATACAGACCCCCACAAGCACTTAATTAACCCTGTCACTCATGGGGGTCAATACACATCCCCATAAGCACAATAGTTAACCCTATAATTCATGGGGGTCAATACAGACCCCCATAAGCCTCTATTTAACCTTATCACTCCCATAAGGGTATATTATGACACTTATGGGGCTGTTAAAACCCTAACATTAACCACATAAGTGCCATGACGGTCCACAAGGACCATCATAACACTAACTATAAACACTACACTATAACCCCAATAAACCATTAAATCTAAACTAACCCCTCTCTACACTAATCTATTAACACTTACACTACCTACCTACAAAAAAAAAACCCTAAGTCACCAAAAATAAAAAAAACTACAGTACAGAAAATAAAAAAACCTACATTACAAAAAATAAAAAAATACATTACAACCTCCCCCACTACAGAAAAAAAAATTACACACCTGAAAAGGAAAGACAGACATTCACAATACAATACATACATACAATACATTACATATAATACAAATCAAATACCCCCTATCTACCGAACATACATAAATCCTAACTATATCAAATGCATCCCCCTAACTATCTAATATACAATAAATTCTAACTACATACAGAAACCCTAATTCTAAGCTAAAATAAAATTATTAAAATCCTAACTACATACACAGACCCTAATTCTAAGCTAAAATAAAATAATTAAGACCACTTACCTTTAAGATGTCCCTTCAGATCACTAACCTAGGGGTAAAACAAAACAAAGAAATAAGTACAAAACATTAACATAAAATAAATAAACATTATATACATTCTAAATATTCTACTCACCTTTCCAGCATGTCCCGTCACTCTTCAGTTCTTCTCCGGCGCGGCCATGTTAAAAAAAAACACAATACATTAATACAATATACAGACACCAAATAAAATAAACATATAAATATACATTAAACTTACCTCCCTGCGATGTCCCCGGCCTCCTCCCTTTCAGCCCCGGCTGGGCCCTGCAACCATCCGCGGTCTAAAAAAATAATAATCAGCGCTCGTAGACCTCCCTGACGCTAATGAGCTTCCTGGAGCCTTTTTCCGGAAGGAAGTTGGCAATGGCGGCTTGTGATTGGCTGAAAAAGCTGTCTATTAATTTCAGCCAATCAAGCACCTGTCAATCTTTATTGGAACCAATCACAAGGCGCAGATGCCTTCAGCCAATCACTATGGAATACACCCCCATGGAGTGATTGGGTGAAGACATCTGCGCATTCTCATTGGCTGAAGTCACGCTCACACATTGACGACTTCTGTTTGGCTGAAATTGATAGACAGCTTTTTCAGACAATCACAAGCCGCCATTGCCAATTTCCTCCCGGAAAATGCTCCGGGAGGCTCTTTAGCAGTGCAGACCTCGGTTAGTTTTTTGATTTTTTTTTTAGACAGCGGAGGGTTGCAGGGCCCAGCCGGGTCTGAAGGGGAGGAGGCCGGTGTCATCGCTGGGAGGTAAGTTGAATGTATATTTATATGTTTATTTTATTTGGTGTCTGTATATTGTATTAATGTATTGTGTTTTGTTAACAGGGCCGCGACGGAGAAGAACTGAAGAATGACGGCACATGCTGGAAAGAGGAGTAGAATATTTAGAATGTATATAATGTTTATTTATTTTATGTTAATGTTTTGTACTAATTTTTTTGTTTTGTTTTACCCCTAGGTTAGTGATCTGAAGGGACATCTTAAAGGTAAGTGGTCTTAATTATTTTATTTTAGCTTAGAGTTAGGGTCTGTGTATGTAGTTAGGATTTTAATTATTTTATTTTAGCTTAGATGTAGGGTTTCTGTATGTAGTTAAGATTTATTGTATATTAGATAGATAGGGGGATGTATTTGATATAGTTAGGATTTATGTATGTTCGATAGATAGAGGGTATTTGATTTGTATTATATGTAATGTATTGTATTTAATGTAATGTATTGTATGTATGTATTGTATTTGTATTGTGTATGTCTGTCTTTCCTTTTCAGGTGTGTCATTTTTTTTTCTGTATTGACGGCGGGGGGGGGGGATTCGTTCAGGGTTGTAATGTATTTTTTTATTTTCTGTACTGTAGGTTTTTTTTTATTTTTGGTGACTTCGTTTTTTTATTTTCTGAACTGTAGTTTTTTTATTTTTGGTGACCTAGGTTTTTTTTTATTTTCTGTACTGTAGGTTTTTTTTTTTTTGGTGACTTAGGTTTTTTATATTCTGTAAGGTAGGTTTTTTAATTTTTTTAATTAGAGTGGTGGGGAGGTTTATTAGGGGGTAGGTAGTGTAGGTAGGTAGTGTAAGTGTTAATATATTAGTGTAGAGGGGGGTTAGTTTAGATTTAATGGTTTATTGGGGGTTATAGTGTAGTGTTTGTAGTTAGTGTCATGATGGTCCTTGTTGACCGTCATGGCACTTATGTGGTTAATGTTAGGGTTTTAACAGCCCCATAATTGTCATAATATACCCTTATGGGGTTAAATAGAGGCTTATGGGGATCTTTATTGACCCCCATGAGTGACGGGATTAATTAAGGCCTTATGGGGGTCTGTTTTGACCCCCATGAGTGACAGGGTTAATTAAGTGCTTATGGGGGTCTGTATTGACCCCCATGAGTGACAGGGTTAATTAAGGCCTTACGGGGCTCTGTATTGACCACCATGAATTATAGGGTTAATTAAGTGCTTATGGGGATCTGTATTGACCCCCATGAGTGACGGGGTTAATTAAGGCCTTACGGGGGTCTGTATTGACCACCATGAATTAAAGGGTTAATTGCTTATGGGGGTCTGTATTGACCCCCATGTATTATAGGGTTAATTAAGTGCTTATGGGGGTCTGTATTGACCCCCATGAGTGACGGGGTTAATTAAGGCCTTATGGGGGTCTGTATTGACCCCCATGAGCAACAGGGTTAATTAAGTGCTTATGGGGATCTGTATCGACCCCCATCAGTGACGGGGTTAATTAAGGCCTTATGGGGGTCTGTATTGACCCCCATGAATTATAGGGTTAATTAAGTGCTTTTGGAGGACTGTATTGACCCCCATGAGTGACAGGGTTAATTAAGTGCTTATGGGGTCTGTAATGACCCCCATGAGTTATAGGATTAATTTTAGTTGCCTGGGGTTAATATTTTTTAGTGCGAGTCCTTTCAGGACCTTTACGGTCCTTTAAGGGCCCGCGAGACAGGAAATGTAAAAATTTAAATACAGCGGGGTCACGATCGGATTAGTAATAGTGTGCCGCAGGCCCTTTAAGTAGCCGATTTTAACATTTTTAAATGCAGCGGGGGCCTGATCTATGCAGATCGGGGACCCCCGCTGCAAGGGGTTAATGTGGGGACACTTCGGGAGTCCAGATGGTGACCCCCAGCATAGAGGGGGGTTTACTTTTTTTGCCACGGCCGGGATTAGTAATAGTGTGCCACCGGCCCTTTAAGGAGCCGCGGCGGGGAATTTTATTTTTTTAAATGCAGCGGGGGCCTGATCCGTGCCGATCGGGGACCTCCGCTGCAAGGGGTTAATGTGGGGGGTGCTGCAGGGGTCCCGATAGAGACCCCTGCAGCATAGGTATGTGTTTAGGGAGCAGGGGGGAGCCTTACACTGCTGTCTCGGGCTGCCCCGAGGCAGCACGTAGAGGTTTTAGGATCCCTTGCGGGCACTTTTTGTGCCCGTAGGGATTCTTCCCAGATGCGAGAATCGCTCGTAGATTTATGGCTGCGTGTGACTACGTAGCTCTCTCGGACCCTATTCTCGGCCATTTTTCGTAGTCATATCGCAAAGCAGGCTGCGAGGGATTCGGTCCTCGCAAACAGCAAAAAACTGCCTTCTGTGAGGACCGAGAGAACTACGAGGGAGATTTTAATGAGGCCCTAAGTGTTTTGGTCGTCTGAGATCCTTCAGCACTCATTGCGAGCCTCGTGCTGAGCGCCTTTTGCGCTCATCGAATGGCTCGCAATGAGCGCATTCAGTGCTCATTGCAAGCCTCTCAGTAGGTGTATTTTTTGTTATCAGAGGTGCTTTTGCTCTCATTGTAAGGTCCGCGCTGATGTCCTTTTTGCGCTAATTGCAAGTGTCTCCCCGGTGTAGTATGTGTCCTATGAGCACCGTTGGCGCTCTTTGCGAGTTGCGCGGTGAAGAACTTTGCGGTTTATTGCGATACTGTGGTGTTTATTTTTGTGTATATGTATTTCTTCTTGATAATTAATTAATTAATTAAATGATAAATTAATATACTTTACCTATTTGTAATTAATATATGCAGCAAGCAACGTGCTGAAGAGCTAACAATCTTTTTTGATGTTCCTGCAGCATACAATGTAGATTTGTAGTGTTGGTGAGTTAAGGTGTAAGTGTCAGCAATGTGTGCAGTGTGTAGTGTAAATAGGCTGCATGCGCAAGGGAAAAACGTTTTTGAAGCTTTGTACTTCCATATTCTGTAAGTTAGTGTTGTAAAATGGCGGCGATTGTGTATGTGGTACGTGGGTGTGGATGATTTAGCGTCCTTGCTAATGGTGTATGTTGTACCTCGTACGTGTTTTTTGTAATAATCGAATGTGTTTGCCGGTGTTTTCCGGCTTTAGGTGTCGTGTAGCCTTGTGTTTTTTTTTTTCGGCTGACATTTTTTCTCGAGCTTAGGGGATTTTCGAGTGTCTAAACTGGGTAAATTGGACTTCAATTGATGTGTAACCTCACTTTCAGACATTGTGGGTGACCCCCCTTGCTGTGGGTAAGGTTTTTATATCATTTTTGTGCGTATTTACAGTTTTTTTATGTTTTCCGCTGTACTCGGTACGGTCGTTAAGGTCGTATTTTTGTGAGTTCTTACTGTCTGTGACATACAGCATTACCTGCCTTACAAATGTATTGCCCCGTCATTTTTGACGGGCAAGTCGCTAGTGTATATATATATATATATTTATATTAAAAAAAACTTAATTTCATAGATAAATATGTCAGATATATATTGTTTTCTCTACAGACCCTGTGGGCCTCATTAAATTCTCCCTAGTAGTTCTTTCGGTGCTCGCAAAAGGCAGTACCTGTTTGCGAGTACCGAATCTCTCGCAGCCTGCTTTGCGATATGACTACGAAAAATGGCCGAGAATAGGCTCCGAGAGAGCTACGTAGTCACACGCAGCGTTAAATCTACGAATGATTCGTAAGAATCCCTACAGGCACAAAAAGTGCCCGCAAGGGATCCTAAAGCCTCTACGGCCGGCCTCGGAGCAGCCCGAGACAGCCGTGTGAGGCTCCCCCCTGCTCCCTATACACATCCCCATGCTGCAGGGGTCTCTATCTGCATAGATCAGGCCCGCGCTGCATTTAAAAGTTTTAACTTCCCCACCGCGGCTCCTTTAAGGGGCCGCGGCGCACTAATTGCCAATCCTGGCCGCGGCACCTACAATTAACCCCCTCTATGCTGGGGGGTCCCCATCGGGACCCCCGAAGTGCCCCCACATAAAACCCTTGTAGCGGGGGGTCCCCGATCTGCATAGATCAGGCCCCTGCTGCATTTAAAAGTTTTAAATTCCCCTCCGCGGCTCCTTAAACACATTAGCACACTTTTACCCAATTCCGAACACGGCACCTACAATTAATCCCCTTTATGCTGGGGGGCCCCGCAGCCCTCCCACGTTAACCCCTTGCAGCGGGGGTCCCCGATCGGCACTGATCGTGACCCTGCTGCATTTCAATTTTTGAATTTCCTGCCTTGGGGGTCCTTAAAGGACCGTAAAGGTCCTGAAAGGACTCGCACAAAAAAACATTAAGCCCAGGCAACTATAATTAACCCTATAATTCATGGGGGTCAATACAGACCCCCATAAGGCCTTAATTAACCCTATAACTCATGGTGGACAATACAGACCCCCATAAGCCTCTATTTAAACCCATCTGTCCCATAAGGGTATATTATGATACCTATGGGGCTGTTAAAACCCTAACATTAACCACATAAGTGCCATGACGGTCCACAAGGACATGACACTAATTACAAACACTACACAAAAAAACCCCCAAAAACTTACATATAATATATTACATACAATATATTACATACAATACATTACTTATAATATATTACATATAATATATTACATACAATACATTACATATAATATATTACATATAATATATTACATACAATACATTACATATAATATATTACATATAATACATTACATATAATACATTACATACAATACAAATCAAATACCCCCTATCTATCTAACATACAATCTATTTAATCTAAAATAAATCATAACTATATCAAATACATCCTCCTATCTATCTAATATACAATAAATCCTAACTACATACACAGACCCTAATTCTAAGCTAATATAAAATAATTACAGTCCTAACTACATACACAGACCCTAATTCTAAGCTAAAATAAAATAATTACAGTCCTAACTACACAGACCCTAATTCTAAGCTAAAATAAAATAATTAAGATCACTTACTTTTAAGATGTCCCTTCAGATCACTAACCTAGGGGTAAAACAAAACAAAACAATTAGTACAAAACATTAACAGCAAATAAAAAAACATTATATACATTCTAAATATTCAACTCACCTTTCCAGCATGTCCGGTCATTGTTCAGTTCGTCCGGGGTGGCCCTGTTAAAAAAACACAATACATTAATACAATATACAAACAAGAAATAAAATAAATATATCAACATATAAATATACATTTAACTTACTTCCCCGCGATGTCCCCGACCTCCTCCCCTTCAGCCCCGGCTGGGCCCTGGAACCATCCGCGCTCTAAAAAAAAAAACTAACAGAGATCTGCACTCGCAGAACTCCAGGATGCTAATGAGCCTCCCGGAGTCTTTTCCGGGAGGAAATTGGCAATGGCGGCTTGTGACCCCCGCTGCAGGGAGTTAACGTGGGGGGGGGGGGCCGATTGGGTAATAGTGTGCCACAGGCCCTTCAAGGAGCCGCAGCGGGGAATTTACATTTTTTAAATGCAGCGGGGGCCTGATCTATGCAGATCGGTAACCCCCGCTGCAAGGGGTTAATGTGGGGTCCCGATGGGGACCCCCAGCATAAATGGGGGTTAATTTTAGGTGCCGCGGCCGGGATCGGTTAATGGTGTGCCGCGGGCGGGGAATTTAAAAGTATTAAATGCAGCGGTGGCCTGATCGGTGCCCCCCGCTGCAAGGGGTTAATGTGTGGAGGCTGCGGGGACCCCTGCAGCAAGGTGTTAATGTGAGGACACTTTGGGGGTCCCGATGGGGACCCCCACATAGAGGGGGGTTAATTTTAGGTGCCGAGGGGATAGTTGGAGTACCCACCACGGCAGGGCTTATTTGGGGACTGCCGCGGAGGTCCCGTTTAGGACCCCTGCACTACTTGTTGAGGTGCAGGAGCCTGCGATATATCGCAGACTGTCACTCCTCATGTACATTTACGCAGTGTTGATACGTACGGCCCTGCTGCGTAGCTCATACGTTGATTCGCAGCAGGGCGATTGTAAGAGCATTGTAAGTTAGAGAAACTTTGCAGTACGTAGGGCTTAAGTAGAAGCCTCTTATTTACGAGGCTGGAATTTAATAGGGCCCTGCATGTTTAAAATATAGTATTTGATTGTAAATACCTCCACATAGGAAAAAGTTATTTCACATAATGGAAATAAATTGCTAGTGAAATGTAAACAAAATACACTGGAAACTATATTTTGCTAATTATTTTATGAACCAACATCATCATGATCAGCTTGTTTCTTTAATATATCCCAAACTAGGAGGTTTCCCCTTAAAAATCTACAGAAACATACAATGAAAAATATCAATGTTTAATATAATGCAGGAAATATTCACAAAAATATAATATATGTACCTTCTCAAATTGCAGATCCCGCTTCCTTGGCACATCCAAAGCTGGAAATAAGTCTCCAATCAGCCCCATGAAAACAGGCATGTCATCAGTAACAATTTTGGGGATATTGAAATCTCGAAGGGCTCTCATAAGAACTTGATCCTCTGCACGCCCTGGGTCACCTCTTTTTAAAGACCCTGCTACTACCAATACAGATTTGATGGCCCTCAATCCCCAGTCATAATGATCCTATGGATTCATAATACAAATCACACTGAATGCAATAAGACAAAATTCATTATGTAAATTGAAAATTCAAACAGCATCAAAGAAATACAAATATCAGTATTAGCTATAAAATATACTATACCACCACTGAGTCAAACAAGTTGGTAAGCATGCCTATATCAGTAAGGGATGTGAATGTTCTCCCCTACTTCCATGAAATGTAAACATATTATTTGCATTTCCATATCATTGCTAAATAGATGTCTATAAATTGCTTTATTTTCAGTGGACCCATATTATAGTGCTCCTGCCACCTTCCCTTCTACAGAATATTTGCTTCAATCAACTTTAGCTTTAGGAGATATTTTTATTTTTGATTCGTTTTCATCAAGACATAAGATAAAGAAGCATGGAAAATATATTGTTCAGTGGTGACTGCAGCAGAGTTAGGAAAATATGAACTGATTTTATTACTACTTTAATGTACACAGAGCATGCATTCATATAAATTGCTCTAGGATCAATAGGTTTGTGATTTCAATGTATTTGCTAGTAACAGTAATTCTATAAATACAACAATTAAAATAATATAAAAATGAACACATACAAAAGGAAAAGGATAATTAAATATTTTCTTAGTAAATGTTAAAACACCATATAAGATTTACGCATATACTGCCTTTAAACAGAGCTGTTGTGTAATAGTGTAATAATATATATAAAAATTACTCCTTGGTGTAGTTGATATAGTGGGGGAGGGGGGAGGGGGGGGGGGGGGGTATTTGATCCCCTGCTGATTTTGAACATTTGTCCACTGACAAAGAAATGATCAGTCTATAATCTTAATGGTAGGTGTATTTTAACAGTGAGAGACAGATCAATGAGGGAAATAAGTATTTGACCCCTTCGACTTAGTACTTGGTGGCAAAACCCTTGTTGGCAATCACAGAGGTCAGACATTTCTTGTAGTTGGCCACCAGGTTTGCACACATCTCAGGAGGGATTTTGTCCCATGCTTCTTTGCTGATCCTCTTTAAGTCATTAAGGTTTCAAGGCTGATGTTTGGCAACTCGAGCCTTCAGCTCCCTCCACAGATTTTCTATGGGATTAAGGTCTGGAGACTGGCTACTCCAGGACCTTCTTCTTGAGACACTCCTTTGTTGCCTTGGCTGTGTGTTTTGGGTCATTGTCATGCTGGAATACCCATCCACGACCGATTTCAATGGCCTGGTTCTCACCCAAGATTTCACGGTACATGGCCCCTTCATCGCCCCTTTGTTGCGGTGCAGCTGTCCCCTTAGCAGAAAAACACCCCCAAAGCATAATGTTTCCACCTCTATGTTTGACAATGGGGATGGTGTTCTTGGGGTGATAGGCAGCATTCCTCCTCCTCCAAACACGGCGAGTTGAGTTGATGCCAAAGAGCTTGATTTTGGTCGCATCTGACCACAACACTCACCCAGTTCTCCTCTGAATCATTCAGATGTTAAATGACAAAGTTCAGACGGGCCTGTACATGGGCTTTCTTAAGCAGTGGGACCTTGCAGGTGCTGCAGGATTTCACGGCGTAGTGTGTTACCAATTATTTTCTTGGTGACTATGGTTCCAGCTGCCTTGAGAACATTAACAAGATCCTCCCGTGTAGTTCTGGGCTGATTCCTCAACGTTCTCATGATCATTGAAACTCCACGAGGTGAGATCTTGCATGGAGCACCAAACCGGAGGAGACTAGCAGTTATTTTGTCTTTCTTCCATTTGCGAATAATCGTACCAACTGTTGACACCTTCTCACCAAGCTCCTTGGTGATGGTCTTGTAGCCCATTCCAGCCTTATGTAGGTCTACAATCTTGTCCCTGACATCCTTGGACAGCTCTTTGGTCTTGGCCATGGTAGAGAGTTTGGAATCTGATTGATTGATTGCTTTTGTTGACAGGTGTATTTTATACAGGTAACAAGCTGAGATTAAGAGCACTCCCTTTAAGAGAGTGCTCCTAATCTCAGCTCATTACCTGTATAAAAGACACCCGGGAGGCAGAAATCTTGCTGATTGATAGAGGATCAAATACTTATTTCCCTTACTGACCTGCAAATCAATTTATACGTTTTTTGACATGCACTTTTCTTGTTTTATTTTTGTTATTCTGTCTCACTGTTAAAATACACCTACCATTAAAATTATAGACTGTTCATTTCTTTGTCAGTGGACAAACGTTCAAAATCATCAGGGGATCAAATACATTTTCCCCCACTGTATTTGGTTTTATTCTGAAATTATTGCAACACTTTTTGATGCAACCCTTCATCTGAATGCCCTTTAAATTAACACAAATTAGTATGAAAATGTTAATTACATGTAGGGACACAACATGTTTTTGACTCCAATACCAAGTAGATTAGGGCGACATCTAAAAATGCTGAACTTGAGGTACTTTTTTTTCAAACTCAACATTTAGGATCCTAAGTTAATATATATTGTTAATCTTACTCTGTTTGATAGATTATGTATAGCGAAACACATGCCCTTATATTTGAAGTTTTGTTATTTCTGGGTATATGTAGTTCCAACCTCCAGGTAAAATCTGGGAATCTGATATGATAAAAACATAAAATAGCTCAGCTCTGACCTTCATGTATAAGACAGAGACTACTTTTGCTGATTTTTTTCAACTTCTACACAATGATAGTGTACCTGCTTAGAAAGAAGCTCCTTGCACAGCGTATATAGAGTGATAAATTTCCTGGCAAGGAGTCGAGCCTCAGTAAAACCTTCAGCCACTAGCATGATTTCACAGATAAGCTCAAAATCAGGTACCACCATCGCACACGGTCTGCAAAGTATTATAGATAATTAGAAGACTTTGTGCTAAAACAACAGTATGTAAAATACATAAATTCATACAGGAGACAGACACATAAAGCAGGCACAACAATTTTTTTGCCATGCAGGGTAATTTAAGGAACACTCTATACAAGTTAAGCATATGGAGCTATAGTCTATTAGAAGTTCGCAAAAGCCATAATTTTGGCTCCAGGTGTTTTTTTTCTTCTAAAGGTTTAGATGTATTCTATTGACTCAAGATCACAATTTACCTCCTTGAGCATAAACCCTGCCTTTTTAAGTATGACTTCATGGGGCATGATCATATGATCTGCCAATATTTAAGCAAGCCCATAATTTACTTCTTAGACACAGCCAAAAGTGAAGGAGACCGTCATCATGACGTCAGTAAAACATTGAAGTTAGACATACCGTATATACTCGAGAATAAGCCGACCCGAGTATAAGCCGAGGCATCTATTTTACCACAAAATACTGGGAAAAATGAGTGACTCAAGTATAAGCCGAGGGTGGGAAATGTGCTCCCCTGTGTCCCTCTTGTGCCCTCTGTGTCCCCCTCTTGTGTGGCCTATTCTTGTGTCCCCCCTCTCTCTCCCATTTTGTCTCTTCTCCCCTCTCCCTCCCCTGTGTCTCTTCCCCCTCTCCCTTCCCTGTGTCTCTTCCCCCTCCCTTTTCACCCTCATCATCCTCCCTCCTCATCCTAAACTCCTCTAAATACCTACCCCTCTCCCCTCACTTACCTTCATCGGAAGCTGTTCCTCCGCTCCTCCACGCTCCTTCCTGCGCCTTGACCCGGCCAATGCTAATGACGTGGCGCGCATGTGACGTCACGTCATTAGCATATGCCGGGTCCCGCGCAGGAAGGAGCGGAGGAGCAACTGCAGATGGAGGTAAGTGAGGGGAAAGGGGGAGGTATTTAGAAGGGTAAAGTGAGGAGGGGGTTTTAGGATGAGGAGGGGGGGGTTGATGATGATGAGGAGGGGGGAGGGAAAGAGACACAGGGGGGTTAGTGAGACACGGGGGGGGGGTTAGAGAGGCACGGCTTATACTCGAGTATATACGGTAATCTGAAATCGGACGCTACAAATTAATTAGTGGCAATAAGTAAGATTTGTCAATTGGGCTTGCAATCAAGCAATCTATAAAATAATGGATTAGATCATCTGTTTTAGTCCATGTGGGTTTCATGATATGTATTAACCCCATGAGTCCCACGATCAATATTACTCAGAAATAACATTTAAAAAATAATATTTTTCAATTTCATATTTGTGGGTTTAAGACTGTTTAGCAATTAATTCTAATGTATTTCAATGCATTCCCATGCTTTTAAAGTACAGTATTTTTAATTGCGGTTTTAAAAAGCCTTTCAGAGTCCTGATTTGTTAAAGAAACTTGATATATTTTTCAGTTGCGGGTTAGACTCTATTTGCAAGCTAGCACTACGGGTCTAACAAAATATCGATTTTGTATAACTTTAATTATTTTGAGCTCATAATTTTCGACCTGTGTTAAAACCAATGGAGTTCTAAGGCCACATTTGCATCTTTGGCTGGCCCTTAGTGATTGTGGATGGGGAACTCATAATCGGATTGACAGTAGCTAATAGAATATTTGGCAATATTAAGAAACATTTCAAGTGGGTATAATTTTACAAATTGGGCAAAAGAATAGGGCCAATAGTTTGTATAAAAATAAAAAAAAATTATCCTTATCTGCAGTAGTTTGATTTCCATGGACAATATAAATAGAAATCTTCACCAAATAAAATAGCTTTGTTCCTTTGTCTGAATGGATAGACAGAATTTTCCCTAAAGCAAGATACCAGATTTTTTAAAAGCTGGCAACGTGTAACAACAATGGTCTGGTTTAGAGAAGGTTATCAAAGGGTCATGAAATCAAAATCACTGAATGTAGGGGGCGTGGCCAGCAAGCAAACTGAACACTCGTGCCTCAGAAGAGCTCCGAGTTAATAACCGAGTTTCTTGCTAATAGTGGGGCAAATTTTTACCCAAAAGCTCCATAATTATTACGTATATCTTCAGTTACTTATATGGATCAAAAAGATATATTTTTTAAGTGGCATATACAATTTTTGCGGCGCGGGCCTGACAAACCCCTGGTACGCTCCAAATGTCTCCTTTCATCCCCCTGATAGGAGAAGCTCTGACAGTGGTGAAAACACAGCGAACAACATACCAGTCTGGCAGCTAGCTCAGCGGCATAGATAACACATTGAGGAAGCGAGGGCTGGTTCTCGGGTCTGAGGAAAGGTCAAGCTAAGAGACGGCGGCTATAAAGGGAGCATAAGAACCAACCAGAGACAACCCTTACCAAAGCGTAACTGTAGCCCAATTCAAGGTCTGGTGGGACGGCATCGGGGGTGTCTGCCCTTGCCAAGCAGATCAGGAAGCTGTGAGTAGACCCATGGGACAGCTGGCGTGGAGGAGACCGGGCAGACCGTGTGGAGCAGTGCCACCATTCCAGGTAGAGATTCACCCCCAGACAGACTGCCCTGAGCTTGTGTGCTCTAGGGTGCACATCTACAGCAGCGGAGACAGCGGAAGGAGCCACACAACTTAAACATTAAGCCCAAAATGATACAAGATCCCTTTTGTAAATAGCACCAGGCAGATACAGACGTCATATTGGGCGTCATTTATGCAAAGGCAGGATAACTGGCAGCACGCCGGCACCTTCTTGGATTCACAGCCTGCAACTGCAAACTTTGCAAATATATCTAAAGCAGAGTAACACATGGGACATTCAAAGACACACTTACTCGCATAATTAAGGTGAAACATCTCCATTCTAATAAACCACAGTACGGGTATAAATAAGATCCATTACAGCACACGTTGAAATAGGAATATCCTTTTGGTTTTTATGTTATGCAGCCAGCATGAAAAAATAATTATACAGAATCCTTACTACAGCCACTTCAGGGCACCTTCTATGGAGATAGTGTACACACAAATGTACTTATTGGAGAAAATAATAAACCCCCTGTACATTCTGGTCAACTTTGTCCTCCTATGTTGCATGAACTGGTCTTTTATGGCTATGTACATATATAAAAGTCAAAATATATCACTATTTGCAAAGCGATCAATGACATCCATTGCTGGAAAGCAGATAGAGCAATGCTTAGCTGGGAAATTTAACAATGGAATACTTTCTCAACAACTCTCCTGCAGACAGGTTAGTACCACTGAAATAAAAAAAATATATACTTTTATCATAGTGGCATTCTGATGTAGGAGTGGGGAAGTTTATTTCTGTACTGCATCTCTATTACCTTGATTCACATCCGCATCATCGCCATCAGAAACACTCATGGCACTTGCCACAAATCAATCACTAATGCCATGATGCTTAGTACCAACATGCTGGGGAATAATGCATATTATGTTAATATTTACCTAAGGAAATGGGCTCAGTCAGCCTTCATTACAAATGAGATAATCAGCTACATCCAATAATATAGGAATCCCCACATTGGAGCTACACCCTCCTACGATTAAATCAAAGCCTACTGTCTCTTCGGCGGGTACGCACGCTTAAGCTTCACCAGTTACAAGTTGTCAGTGAAAATGGGCAAATCAAAAAAAACAACAACTTTACAGCAAAAAGCATCCCAGAACATTTTAGAGAACAGCAGCAATCTTAGGCCTCACCGCGCAATTCAGTGATTGGCTCATCGGAAGGGTAAGATATGGAGGAAGACATCATCTTCTCTTCAACAGGCCAAATTATCAGCTATAACTTTAGCAGATTTCAATAGTCTACTCCAATCACATTTTGATAAGATGGTTAAAGAAATCAGACAAGACATTCAAGAACTTTGGCAGTGCACCCAAAAATTGGAATCTTTGACCGAAAAAATCATGATATAACCCAAAACACCACTCTTATAGCCACTTTGGAAAACAAACTTAAAGACCACAAGAATAGGTCTAGGCAACACAATGTTATATTTCGAGGAATCCCGAAGTCTGTGTCAGACCTGAAAACTTACCTGAATGCTGTTATTCATAATGTTCTGCCCAATCACCCTCAAGATTATTTGAAGATTGAAAGAGTGCATAGGGCATTTGGGGGCCTAGCATTCTCAGAACAACCTAAGGATGTACTAGCCAGATTCTTGCGACAAAGAACTAGATACTTAATTCTAACAGCCTCCAGGAAATCGCAAGCTATCACTGGCCCAGACGGGGCTTTAATTCAAATTTTTGAGGATTTAGCTCCATTTTTTTAAAACGTAAATAGCTGAAACCGGCTTTTTAAATTAAAAATAACATCAGATACAAGGGGGGATTCCCCTTCAACCTTTTATTTCAAGTGGGCACAAATGTCTATGTAGTCCACTCATTAGAGGAATACCGATCGGTGCTCAGCCGTTTAAACCTAATCACTAAAGAACACCCAAGAATCACGTTTGCCACAGAGACCATCAAGGCAATGGTGAGAGGTCCAACGGACCAAAAGACAATGTAGGCTGTTTACACTAATTGACTCTGAACTTAATACAGCATCAGGACCCACTTCTGAAGACTAACAGACCACATAGTAATCATAAACATTTTCTTTGACATATATTTCGGATCAGACTCCAACCTGCAAAGATTACCATATTGAGAACAGATAGTATAGTAGGTTGATGTTTATTCCACACCAAAGATATTTATTATATGCTATAGGGTTATTGCGGTGAATTCCTTGTTAAAGAGTACCACCAAATTACCAGTTATTCTTCACATGAGATGTGATACTGCTAAGTAATTCATTAGAAGGGTGACTCTTTATATATATCCCATTAAAGGATGCATACAAGATGGGCCCTCAGGATGATAGTTGGCTGACTGGGCCCTTATATATACAGTTAGTTTAATTGACCCATTAAAGATTAATGTCGCATTAGTCAGAATGCACATTGATTCCTATTCCACAATTGAGGGGAAGATTCGGGCATTGGAAACTCTAATTCTCTTCCCCTGGCACGAAAGTGTCTTTGGTACAGGTATGAGGAATAAGGCCTGTTATGTTTTGGTTATCTTGGTTTTGTTTTCCCTTTCCTACACTGTCCTTCCACCATCTCTGGATCCTGATCTACCTCCAGTCAGATTACTAATATATTCCTCCTCATCTCATATAATTTAAACATTAATGTGGGGTAAGCATCTCTTTGATTATTAAGGTGCCATGACAGACACATCATTTGTATTTCTCTCACACAATGTAAGGGGTTTTAATTCCAAATTTAAAAGACATAAATACATTTTTATCTTACAAATCCCTACACCTGGATGTGATTTTCATGCAGGAAACACATTTTTCACATAATGGGTTACCCACGTTTTTACACAAAGACTAGCCAACTCTTTTTGCCACAACGCAACCTACAAGGAAAGCAGGAATGGCTATTTTGCTACATAATAACTTTCCATTTAACATAGAGCACAAGAAAATAGATGGGTACTAAATTGTCCTTGATTTCATTTTACTCTCCGACAGCTACACCTCATAACTAATAATGAAAATAACTTTATTAGAAACAACCCTAAATGAAATAGAGTAAACAAATGACTAAATAATATAACCCAATCAGTACCAGACACCCCAATGATAGGCTGGTGGCTAACTGGTAGGTAAAGAACTCTATATGTATATTTAATGTAGCAACAAAAATATTTTACTAATATAAAAGTGAATAAGTGATACGGAAAAATATATACAAATATACAGATGGACTGCTGTAGGTGCAGAAAGACTGCTATAATTCACCCCAGATGTATAATTAGGCAGAGCAAAAAGAGGAAAAATCTCTCATTAATGTATGTGTATGTGTCCATTTGAAAAGACAGATACCCCACAATGTTGCTTAATATGATGATACAACCTCTATCCATTTACTTATCAATATATCAAAACTATACCCAACAATAAAAAATAAATTGAGAAAAAAATGTTAATATATAATCTAGTTGATGAAGGAATAGGGTATCTAGTTGCAACTGACACACTGAGTAAATACAGAGGGTCAGTAGTACAAAACAAAGTTAATATACATGCATATACAGTTGATATATATGATATACAGTTGCAAGCAAAAGTCAGTGAACCCTTTGGAATGATATGGATTTCTGCACAAATTGGTCATAAAATGGGATCTGATCTTTATCTAAGTCACAACAATAGACAATCCCACTCTGCTTAAACTAATAACACACAAAGAATTAAATGTTACCATGTTGTTATTGAACACACCATGTAAAGATTCACAGTGCAGCTGGAAAAAGTATGTGAACCCCTAGACTAATGACATCTCCAAAAGCTAATTGGTGTGAGGTGTCAGCAAACTGGAGTCCAATCAATGAGATGAGATTGGAGGTGTTGGTTACAGCTGCCCTGTCCTATAAAAAACACACACCAGTTCTGGTTTTGCTTTTCACAAGAAGCATTGCCTGATGTAAATGATGCCTCACACAAAAGAGCTCTCAGAAGACCTACGATTAAGAATTGTTGACTTGCATAAAGCTGGAAAGGGTTATAAAAGTATCTCCAAAAGCCTTGCTGTTCATCAGTCCACGGTAAGACAAATTGTCTATAAATGGAGTAAGTTCAGCACTGCTGCTACTCTCCCTAGGAGTGGCCGTCCTGTAAAGATGACTGCAAGAGCACAGCGCAGACTGCTCAATGATGTGAAGAAGAATCCTAGAGTGTCAGCTAAAGACTTACAAAAGTCTCTGGCATATGCTAACATCCCTGTTAGCGAATCTACGATATGTAAAACACTAAACAAGAATGGATTTCATGGGAGGATACCACAGAGGAAGCCACTGCTATCCAAGCAAAACATTGCTGCACGTTTACAGTTTGCACAAGAGCACCTGGATGTTCCACAGCAGTACTGGCAAAATATTCTGTGGACAGATGAAACTAAAGTTGAGTTGTTTGGAAGAAACACACAACACTATGTGTGGAGAAAAAGAGGCACAGCACACCAACATCAAAACCTCATCCCAACTGTGAACGTGGTGGGGGCATCATGGTTTGGGGCTGCTTTGCTGCGTCAGGGCCTGGACAGATTGCTATTATTGAAGGAAAAATGAATTCCCAAGTTTACGAAGACATTTTGCAGGAGAACTTAAGGCCATCTGTCCACCAGCTGAAGCTCAACAGAAGATGGGTGTTACAACAGGACAACGACCCAAAGCATAGAAGTAAATCAACAACAGAATGGGTTAAACAGAAGAAAATACGCCTTCTGAAGTGGCCCAGTCCTGACCTCAACCCGATTGAGATGTTGTGGCATGACCTCAAGAAAGCGATTCACACCAGACATCCCAAGAATATTGCTGAAGTGAAACAGTTCTGTGAAGAGAAATGGTCAAGAATTACTCCTGAACGTTGTGCACATCTGATCTGCAACTACAGGAAACGTTTGGTTGTAGTTATTGCTGCCAAAGGAGGTTTAACCAGTTATTAAATACAAGGGTTCACATACGTTTTCCACCTGCACTGTGAATGTTTACATGGTGTGTTGAATAAAAACATAGCAACATTTAATACTTTGTGTGTTATTTGTTTAAGCAGACTGTGATTTTCTATTGTTGTGACTTAGATGAAGATCAGATCACATTTTTTGACCAATTTATGCAGAAATCCATATCATTCCAAAGGGTTCACATACTTTTGCTTGCAACTGTACATACATAGTTCTACCCTCCAGCCTAGATACACTGGCCAATGAATGTGGGAACTGGGGAAGCAGTCTCCTACCTGTAGCAGTGGGAAAAATGCCTGACGCGCGTTTCCCCACCTCTATCTAAGCGGATTCTTATGGGGAATTGGTGGGTAGAAGACGCTGCAGGTTTTTAAATGAACCCGGCGTCCTCCTTGGCCAGCGTGGTGACATTGCAACGTAACAAGCATCGCATAGTCACGTGTCCAACCTGGCCAATGCAAGTGGATGCATGAATGTGTGTTGCTATGGAGATGCAGATAAACATCCAACTAGTGGTGGAATTAATATATTATGGCTTGGACAAACTTGTTAAACTATAGGTGCTTAGTCCTGTGTACTGATAATGTAAGCTATTATTATAGAAAAAATATAGAATGTACCGATCTCATGTAAGTTGTAATAAATTGATTTGGACTTTTACGGAGGACTAATAATAGTGATAGAATAGCCTATTCAACTGGTATATCAGTAGGATGACCAAGGCTTGATGAACTAATTAGAAGGGAAACCAAAATTTACTAGCAATAGAATACTCAGGTGTATAGTCAAATATGTGCTATTCAAAATATGTGGGTATTGTTTGGTTATTACAGAAGTACTATTTAAAATGTGATGTTGTGATACATATCCTAAATACCAATATCTTAAAATGGCATATATGTGAAACCCTCGTTTAGGCCATTGGGTGCCAGAGTTTCAGATGGAAAATCCTCCAGGCTTCACGTTGGAGAAGTTTGTTTTCCATTTTACCTCTTCGGTTCGATATATTACATTTTTCAATGCCATTGAATTGTAAAACCATAACGTACCCTTCATGTTGGTCATTTACATGTTGAGCCACCGACAAATCAAGTTCGTTATTTATGGAGTTTATATGCTCAAGGACCCTCCAACGTAACTGTCTTGTCTTTTTCCCTATGTATTGTGGGCTACAGCAGCATTTTATCAAATAGTTCTGATTGGTTGTGGGTGTTATACCGGCATTGTAAAGAAGATCCTTTTGTTGTTTTATTTTCCCTTTGGCGTATGCCTTCTTGAGTACATTGTAGGAGTATCCTTTTTGTTTGAAACGATGATATAGGTCTTTTGCCTGGAGTTTAAAATCACAACCCAGAGTACAATTTCTTTGTACCCGAAGGTATTGCCTGTACGGTATGCTTCGTATGAGATGTGGCGGATGGTGGCTCGTTGCTAGCAATAGGCTATTAGTAGCCGTTTCCTTTCGGTGTGTATATGTAATAAGCCTATTGCTCTCTGATTTCCGAATCACCAAGTCCAGAAATTCTATTTTCTCATGATTGAAAGTATATGTTAATTTCAAACCAATATCATTGTTGTTTAAGATATTGATAAAGCATTTGAGTTGGTCAGTAGAGCCTTTCCAAATTAAGAAGATATCGTCTATAAAGTGGATCCAGATTTCAATCTGGTCCGCAATTTGGGAAAGATCTTCACCAAACACAACTCGCTCTTCCTACAGGCCAAGATTGAGATTAGCATAGGACGGGGCGCATGGTGTCCCCATCGCCATACCTCTGATTTGATTGAAGAATACATTGTCATAAAGAAAATACATCTTGGTGAGAACAAATTTGAGCATGTCTATTGATTGTTTGGCATGTTGTATTCCTTGTGTGTTAAGCTAAGTCTTAACAGCTTTGATCCCCACCTGATGTGGTATCGAAGTATACAACGCTTCGACATCAAAAAAGGGGGGTCATTTTCCAGATGTATATTTTGGAACCTTTGTAGCATGGCTTTAGTATCCTGTACATAGGAGGACAAGTCCATTACAAACAGGTTCAAAATCAAGTCAATGTAGCGGCTGGGGTGTTCGGTTAGGCTGTTATTACCGGACACTATAGGTCTACCAGGGGGAGTCTTAAGGCTCTTGTGGACTTTCGGAAATAAGTCAAAGGTGGGTATCGTGGGGTGTTTGTTTAGCAGATAGTGAAATTCTTGTCTAGATATGAAACTGTTTGCCAAACCTTCATTGAGCATACCTAACAATTCCGATTTAAATTGTAGAGTTGGATCCGATTTTAACTTACAATATGTCAATACATCATTTAACAGCCGTTGATTCTCGGTATGGTAGTTCCCCCTGTTTTAGGAGTATGGTATTGCCCCCTTTGTCGCATGGTTTTACTACTAAATTCTCTCTTTTTTTGCATTCAATCCAAAATGTGTTGTTCTGATCGCGTTAAATTATAGTTGGTTGTTCTGTTGATTTCTCTAGTTCTTGAGTCACCAGTTAACAAAAACCTTGATCTCAGGTGACAGTCAAAGGGTACACCTACTCTTTGGTTTTAGATCAGTATAAGGGCCTTCATCCTGTTCAGTATTAAGAAATTCCTTAGACATTTCTGTCATCTCCTGGAGAGAATGCTGTTGCTTTGTTGCTACATTAAATATACATATAGAGTTCTTTCCCTACCAGTTAGCCACCAGCCTATATTTGGGCTGTCTGGAACGGACAGGGTTATATTATTTAGTTACACCGCATAACTCATTTATTAATATATATATATATATATATATATATATATATATATATATATATAATCAGTAGATTTGGGCAAGAATATTTTGGGAGGAGATCTTAATCTGGTTTTGGACCCCCAAATGGACAGGTCAGTGTGGGACAGCGGAGGCAGGTTCTCTAACAAGCTCAGACAAATTGACTCCTTACTTACTGAGCTTCATTTATTAGAGGCGTGGAGGCTAATGCATCAGGGCGAGAGGGGACACACCTTTTACTCTCCAGTCCATGGTTCCTATTCTCAAATTGATTCTATTATAATTGACTTCACCCTATCTGATCAGGAAGACACTGCATCCATGCCTGTTGTCCAACCACTCTCAGGTCAGTTTATCAATAGATCTAGGTCAAAAGACTAAACCATCTTACACTTGGCGGCTCCGCTGGATGCAGAAAAAATAGCTCAACATATTGAGCTATTCTTCTCGAACAAAATCTATCAAAAAGTCTAACACAGGATGGATTTGGGAGGCTCACAAGGACTTTGTTAGGGGCTCCCTCATAAAGTTACCTTCAGTACATAAAAAACAATTAAGACTTAGAGAAGAGTCTTTGAGGAAGGACCTTGTAGAGTTAGAAAAATTAAACCAACAATACCCCCCCCAAAAAAAGTGCCAACAAATCGATAAGGTGAGATTAGAACTTGATTTAATTTTATCAAATCAACAGAGCAAGCGATTAGATGGACAATTCACAAGTTGTATTCCAGGGCTAATAAGCCTGACACTTTACTAGCCAAAAAACTCAAAAGCATAATTTCTCAGTTGAAAATCTTTAGAGCTAGAACTTCTGCTGGTGATATCACGGCTAGACCTAATATACAAAAGACATTTCTGGATATTTTTACGAAGAATTTCTTCTTCTTCACAGTACCAGGAATAACAGAGATTTGCCTTTCTAAACTCTTGTGATTTGTCCACTCTCTCCACTCAGGTAATAGACCCACTTAACTCTAGTGTCATGAAGGCTGAAGTTAAAAAGATTATTAGCGGCTAAAAGGGTGGAATTCTCAAATATATATTATAAGATATATGCAGATCTCCTAGCCCCCCATTTAAAGGTATATGCAAGTGAGCTGTATTTATGAATGCATCTGAGGAGAATTGGTAGTGTATGAAAAAAAATGTTTGCATGAAAAAATACCAAAAGAAACATTGAAACAGTTAACCTAATGTTTGCTGAATTTCTTGCATTTGCAAACTGTTTTAAACAAAAAGAGTAGAGGTGCTCTAATGTAATACCCAGAACAAGGTCTGTGTCCCTTCATTCACTGATTGTTTTACCTACATCCCAGGTGAAACTTCACCCAGCCCCAGTGATATGCCCCTGTATTACCTCCACAGCCCAAGTGAATTGCTGCTGTGATCTCTCCCAGCCCAGTGAATTGCCCCATTACCTCCCCCAGCTCCTGAGATCTCTCCCAGCCCTAGTGAATTGCATTCACTCATTCACACAGAGACACGTGCACAGACCATGAACGTTGCAGGTCATTATAGATCCCCAAAGACCATCCTAAAATTGCCAGGGGACTCAACAAATCAGATTGAGATCTAACATGGTACCAGACAGGAATGTCCCCTCTCCCCCTTACTGTTCGTGGTATGCTCTGTTCTCTTATGGAGCCTGCTAACACTACCCCAGCAATATTGCAAACTCTGGAAGGTTTTGGTGATCTTTCACGGTTGAAAATAAACATGCTAAATCAGAAGCTTTGGGCATCTCTATAGACCAGTTAGAAACTCAGGGCCCTATTAAATTCGAGCTGCGGATGAATTCGTATCTCGCAAAGGCCCATCGTAAGTCGATTTACGATATCCGAGTCGACTTGCGATTGACTTGCGTAATTTCGGACTAGTTTGCCGAGATTTGCCTCCGATAAGCGCTACGTAGTAAGTAGCGGACAATAATTCCTTGCGTAGACGCTCGTATCTTGCAAATTCGCTAAGTGCACAAAAAATACACTTAAAATGGTTTACGCATTACGTACAGACAACTTAAAAATATAAAAGTGAGTTTAACAGAGGAAAAGCATGGAAGGCCATTACAATTGATTTCACCATCCCCTCCCCCCACCAAAGCAAAGGCATTATACAACCAATTAGTTGTTACATTTTGAATGAAAAGCCATGCTGCAGCTTACATAAACCAAAATTAAAGACACACTACCTCATTACATAAAAACATCAAAAAAATGCCATATTAACCCTGTTATTTTGTATACATGTTGCTCATCACATCTACATTTGGGAACACAAATATGGGGCACATGGAGTATGGGCAAATGCCCATTAATATGGACAGGACACAAAGGTCAGCAGCCACATTCACTGTTTCTTACATCAGACCCAAAGATCTGTTCTCAGACCGATATTGAGGTCAGGATCACATGCTTTACTAGTGCATATATTAATGCTGGCTGTCTTTAACATGCCATTGTGAGACTTTGCAAGTCCACCGCCATAGCGGTATTAGTCTACATTTCAGCTAACAATAATCATGTCTGAGATATCTGGCAATATGATAGTTTTAAGATTGTGGGAGATACATGTTAAGGAGGGGGCTGTCATTGGAGTAATGTCTACCTGAGAGGCACTGGGAAAACCTTACGCCTCATATAATTCCTCCACAATGCTTGCAGATGTAGGAGATGCCTTCATGGGCCTGAATTGTACCTAAAACAAAACAAATGGAAAGAAAAACATAAAGAGAAAACATAAAATCTAAGGGCCTAAAAAAAAAGGGGACTGCAGCATCCCTTCCCAACAGCATTCCCCAGTGACCATCAATTGGTGGCATGTTCAACCGAACCCTACGTGTCCACAGAGAAGAGGATCATGGACCATGTGATGGGAGGTAGCCATCTGCATACAAAATGTCACCATCACATAGGCAAAGATCCAAAACTCTGTAGCCAGGCTAGATGAGGTCAGCATTGTGACCAATAGATTGTCACTGAGGTGTGCTGTTGAGAAGGCACAATTATGTCCACAGCCCCTAGGTCCTCCTCCACCTGGGCACAGGACCTGCCTCGTCCGCGGCCGGACGCCGTCTCCTTGTTGGTGGTGGGGGAGCAGGAGGAGGTAGTGGCACCACGGGCATGGTGGAAGGAGAGGAGGGGCCAGGCTGCTGTTGGCTGGTGACCTGCCCTGTTCCCAGCAGCCTGACCAAATGCTGCTCCAGCCTACGATGATGGCTCCTCTCCTCCCTAAAGCGCCTGTCCAGGCTGCGCCTCATGCCAGAGATGTTGGCATCAATCCTCCTCACGACGGCCAACAACTCCAGCAGCGCAGCCTCGGTTGTTGGTGGTGGTGGGGGCTCGGGTCCTGCTGGCAGGGCCGGGTGGGAAGATGGCGGGGACAGAGTGGGGAGGATCTGGGACCCGGCTGGAGACAGGGTCTCAGATGTTGGTGTCCCCGGTGGCTCAGAGTGTGGGGAAGGAGGAGCTGTGGCATATTCCACTCCTTCTAAAGGGCCCCAGCAGATGGCAAGTCTTTGGAGGAGGGGGACAGTCGGGCTCTGGACAGGGGGGCTGTCAACGACCACGACCTCCCCCTCCGAAGAGCTAGGGCCCTCGGATGAGCCTGTAGCCTCCTCCCCCTGAGCGGTCTCCTGCGGGGCGGGGGCTGACGGCCCAGCTCGTGGCTCATCACTGGACCCAGACCTCCTACTGGATGCTGAAATAGAGAAAAAAAGGTACATGTCATTAGTATGCTGATCAATACATTGATATGTTTTCACTCCTAACTATCTGACATCTAGGCCTGAACATGGATGATTCTCCTAATTGCAACTCCCATTAGCTCTCATTTGCTAGATTGGATCTATTCTTTGGTTTCTTGTCTTGACCTCTCCTGGCTCCTAACACTGTCTGGATTTTTCCTGCGGTTTCACTCCTAACTATCTGACATCTAGGCCTGAACATGGATGATTCTCCTAATTGCAACTCCCATTTGCTAGATTGGATCTATTCTTTGGTTTCTTGTCTTGACCTCTCCTGGCTCCTAACACTGTCTGGATTTTTCCTGCGGTTTCACTCCTAACTATCTGACATCTAAGCCTGAACATGGATGATTCTCCTAATTGCAACTCCCATTAGCTCTCATTTGCTAGATTGGATCTATTCTTTGGTTTCTTGTCTTGACCTCTCCTGGCTCCTAACACTGTCTGGATTTCTTATGCGGTCTGTAACTGCATAGGCTGCATTGGGCGCACCAGTACATGGACTCTATTGCTTAATTACTCTTGGGGTGGCCAGGAATGACAGTGATTTGTCAGCTTCATGGATTTAATGATACATCCATCCATCCCTTGTTAATTCCATGGAGCTGACATGTCAGTGTCCTTGTTGGTCACCATGAGTAGTGTGTGTGATGCACATGTGGTGGCATGTTGGTGTATGTGATATTCACCTGAACTGGAGGCTGGGTCCTGCTGGGCCACCGGGGATGAAGCTCCAGCTGCGGGCGATGGACCTAGAAAGTCCCTTGCGATCCTCTCCCACTCCTTATAGGCGACACTGTGTCCCTCAGCTTCTCTGGCAATCTTCCTCCTCACCGTGGCCCTGATATCCACATATCTGTGCTTCAAGGACCTCAAGCCCCTAGGAACCGTGGACACCTCCTTCATCACTTCCACTACCTTCTTCCAAGCCTGAGCCTTAGGCCCAGGCTTCGCTTCCCTTGCAACAAGGATGACGGGCCGGTCACGGATCGCACCCAGGAGGACCATATTCTCCTGGGGCATATAATTACGGGCCCTGCGCCTGCCCTTGCCAATAGCCCCTTGCTCTCTCGACTGTGCTCGGGGACCCTGGCCTCCCTGCACTCTTCCTGAGGCCTGTCCCTTCCCCAAACTACCCCGCCCCCTGGGAACAGGCCCCTTCCCCTCTGTCCCTCCTCTCTTAGTGCCTCTGTCTCCCTCCTCCTCCTCCTCCCCCCCCCTCTGGGGACCACTCCTCCTCCTCCAGGGACACCTCCTCCTCTGGGGACACCTCCTCCACCCCCTCCGGGGACACCTCCTCCTCTGGGGACACATCCTCCACCCCCTCCGGGGACACCTCCTCCACCCCCTCTGGGGACACCTCCTCCACCTCTCCTCCACTACACTCTCCTCACTCTCCGCTACTCTCCTCCTCTCACCACCTATCTCCTCCATCCATGCTCAAATAATACAAAAATAAGGATAACTCAAAATAAGTGTAACTGTTATATAGGTGATGGAAACAAAAGTGTATGTTCTATGTGTTTTTAATAACTGTTTAGGGATGCGGTGCAAAGGTTGGGGGGGAGGTGTGTGGTGTGTGTCCTAACGCTATGTATGTCTCTATGTGTCTTTAATCTATGTGTCAGGCAAATATGTGTAATGTGTAAATATGTGTAACTCTTACGTGTAAATATGCTAGTAATAAAATCCCAAACAATCAAAAAGAGTGCGCCTACAAATCAAAAGAACGATAAAGAAATAAAAGTATTACTGGAATGTCTATTGGAAAGAAAAGATGTGTGTGCTATGTGTATGTAATAAGTGGTGGGGGATGGGGTGTGTTGGGGGATGGGGTGTGGTGGGGGGAATGGGTGTGTGGGGTGTGTGTCCTAACTATATATATGTCTCTATGTGTGTTATTTAATCTATGTGTCTTGCAAATATGTGAAATCTGTAAATATGTGTATTGCTTAAATGTAAGTACTTAGGAAGTAAACAAGAAACAAGACAAAAAAGTAATCTACCTCTCTCCAAACCACTAATCTCACAACTCAAATTCTCTCCCACCAGCTCCTGAAACTGCGTGCTAACTCCAATGGCTCTTACAACACAGTCAGCGCATGGGTTTGTATCAATCACATTTATAAGCTCATACTGTCAATCAAATTCTTAGCTCGTACGTGATTGGCTGAGAGGCGTGTCTCGCTAGGACGTCCCCTTATCAGCTTGCGAGCGCGCCAACAGACTCAGCCAATTACATACGCACTTACAGTGTCAGGCCGCCAAGTGCGTATGTAATTGGCTGAGAGTCCCAATGCGGGCCGCCAAGTGCGTATGTAATTGGCTGAGAGTCCCAATACATACGCACTGGGCGTCCCACGTTGGGACTCTCAGCCAATTACATACGCACTTGGCGTCCTGCGTTGGGACTCTCAGCCAATTACATACGCACTTGGCGTCCCGCATTGGGACAGCCAATTACATGCGGCCAAGTGCGTATGTAATAGGTTGAGAGGCTTCTTGACTTAAAATCATCAGCTGGAATGCCATGTAAAGATCCACAGGTGACCAATGGCAAAGCAGAAATTAACGTGCCTAATACCAGGTCATGCAATCAACAAGCTATATAACCCCATCCCCAACAAGTCATCAGCATGTCTGAAACAGCATGGATGATCATGTGAGAGGGATGATGGCCAGGATGAGTGGGCGTATGAGGTTGAGATGCTTTTGTGCAGCTCAACTAGCACAGTATGAAGACCAGGAAGCAAGGTGTGTGATTGAGGGGGTGATGGGGAGTGGCAGAGAGGAGTGTCTGGGAGTGAATGAGTGGTGATGTGATCCATGCTGGGGCAGAACCAAGCCAGGCAAGGGAATTACCACAGGCCATGCCTAGTATCTTGGGGGTGGATCAGGGAGGAGAGAGAGCTCCAGTAGCACAGGGACAGAAGGATATAGGGCCACCTGCACCCAGGGAGGCTGACAATGTTGTCGGTGATCAGCTGCTGGGGGGAGTACAGGATGTGTTGGCTCAGGCAGAAGGGGGGGAGCCTGACCAGGAGCCTGTGAGGAGGCGGGCACCCAATGTGTACAGGGAGAGACTCACATTAAAGGGGTTAACTGATGGGGAGGTGTATGAGCGTTTTCGGCTGACCCGTGCCAGTCTTGGGGAGCTCTATGAGGTTCTCAGAGCCTCGCTCAGGGGCAAATAGAGCCATCCCAGGAATGACACGGATGTTAGTTGCAATACACCTCCTTGCTTCTGGGAGCTTTCAGACCACCCTGAGTATAGCCGGAGGAATGTCTCAGCCAAGCCTCTCGAATTGTCTGAGTGCATTCCTCCGTGCTATTGGTCGGAGAGCTGCCAGATACATCAGTTACCCTAACACTGCTGAAGAGATCTCGAAGGTGAAGTTCGATTTCTTCCAATTAGGAGGTATCCCCAATGTGCTTGGTGCTATTGACTATACACACGTGGCACTGATACCTCCTAGAGAGCAAGAAGCGCTGTACAGAAATCGTAAGCATTATCATTCAATCAATGTACAGATTGTTTGCGATGCGAACATGCGCATACAAGGTGTGTATGCAGGCTTCCCGGGAAGTGCTCACGACGCCTATATCCTGCGTGCATCCGGAATATCTGACATCTTTGAGAACGGCAGATTTCCATCCGGATGGCTACTGGGTGAGTACACATTAGTAATGGCAGTCAACCATATCTTACTATGACTGGATACAATAACACATACGGTACATCATGTTTCCCTCTATTGCTCTGATGTTCACATGTGCATTACAGAGTAATACTACCAAAGCCAGAACAGAATAGCTCATTGCTGGCCAGAACCCTGTGTTAGCTTGGCCAAACAGTATGCACAACAACATATGCCAAAAACCACAATTGATTAATCATTAGGTTTATGTTCTGATGCATTCCCTTGTATCCTGTGACATGGACATCTCTAGTCTACATAACGTGTTGTGTGTTCTTGTACGGCCTATGTAAGTGAGATGTCTTCAGAATTTATCTGATAGAGGAGAATTACTAGTGTTTGGCAAACTTTTTCTTGCCTGAATATATCCCGGAATAAACATGAATTAGCTTACCTTGAAGTTATCAAAATCTCCAAGGTCTTTTGGCATTTGCGTTTGATCGTGTCCGCCCCTGGGAAATTCCACCTGAATTAGCATCACATTTACGTTCACAAGAATACACTATCACGCTTCACCTCAGACCTCTGGCATGTGCTCGGTACAAGAACTGCAACAGTGACTTCCTGCTCTCTACCAGAAGGGTCGCAATATGTACCCTGTTGTATTTCCCTTGTATCTCCGCCTCATGTAAGTGTCCTGTGTGTGTGAACATCTGGATTTTCCATTTGTGGAAATCACATTGTAATTGATCTGAAGCTTCAGATAGAATACATGTGTTAATACCCTACTAATTATCCTATCAGATGCATTCATGATCCATCTCCCTTACATATATCTTTAACTGTGTATTAGCCACAGGGATGTGTTGATAGGTCATGATGACGATATTTGGCCATATGCTTTGTCAAACATCACAACATCCCAATCATATCAACATCATATTTTATTTCCACCAGGTGATGCAGGATATGGGTGTTTGCCGTGGTTGTTGACCCCTGTGAGCAATCCCCATACTCGGGCAGAGGCGCGGTATAATGCTGCGCATAAAACCTGCCGGAATGTAATTGAGCGTACCTTTGGTGTACTAAAGTTGCGCTTCAGATGTTTACATTCCACTGGGGGGGCTCTACAATACAAGACCCAGAAAGTTTGTCGCATCATCGTTGCCTGCTGCTGTCTGCACAATATAGCAGTACAGGCCAACTGTCTGGGGGACATTGATGCGGCTCCGCTACCTGGGGAGGAAGAGCCTTTATTTCCCCCTGAAGTGGATAATCTGCAGGGGTCACAACAACGTGCCCGCCTAATTCGTGAGTACTTCACATGTAAGTACATACCCAATATGCATGGAACACAGTCTAATGTATCTGGATTATGCCTAACTCCCAAATCCACCTTTATCCATCGCCCTTGTCATACAGAATTCCAACCAGTCCACAGTAGAGGAGAGTTCACTGACGTTGTCGATGTTTGTACACTGGAACAAGCCACATGATCAGTTATAGGTAAGTAAGCACACATTCCCATACACATCTTAAGTACTGACGGTTAGAAACATCAATGGCATAGATAATTTGAGTGGATTATATCTCCCACTATGTCAATGTATATATGCCCCACGTTACATTGTTATCTAGTAATTTAGATGGAAAAAAGACTTTAGTCCATCAGGTTCAACCTCTATAGATCTATGATCTGCAATACGCAGAATTATTGTTAATTGATCCAGAGGAAGTCACCGAACAACAAAATGTGAAGCTTTGCCAATTGTCTACACAGGGCAGAAAAATATAACATTCCTTCCTGAGCCCAGATACTGGTGATCGTATTCATCACTGGATCAATACTCCCTATCTATTTATCCAGGATAGCCCCTAATGCCTGTTTGGTTTTGTAATGTAAAAAGATACCCAATCCCTTTTTAAAGTCACCTACAACCTCTACGGACCAGGATTGTTCACATTGTCTGATCCTGCCAAACCACATGAAATGGGATCCAAATGTCGTTGAAAAATACCATACACACATACTTTGTCTAATTTGTGACTGTAATCCTAACATCATATTAACCTTACAGAGCTGCTGTTGTGTGTCAACTCTTCTTTCAACAACCTAGACATGGAAAAACATGACCAGCAACAGAACTGCTACATCAATGTAAGCTACATAGCGAGTATTTGTGTAATAATATGGCCACGTATGCTGAAGGACACAAATAACACATCAATCACTTTATTAATATCGGCCTATCTCTTTCCAGAATACAGCAGATAGGTAAGCGGTGATAACTAATGACGATCCACAGCGCACGTGTCCTGGTGGAACAAATCACCTCGCGGATGAGCTTGGGACTGCGTCCAAGGTAAAACACCACATTTGGCTCTCCAAAGATGCATTAATGTGTAATCTATGTGATATTCCTACATCATTAGCCAGATGAGTAGCTCGTTTCATATGTAGGGAAAGAACAGTGAAGACGTTTGTCTGAAATGAGCAACATATATCGGTACAGTGGATCGAAAAGGTCTAAAGTCTACACACCCCTGTTAAAATGTCATGTTTCTGTGCTGTCAAAAAATGAGACCAAGATAAATCATTTCTAAACTTTTTCCACCTTTAATGTGACCTATAAACTGTACAACTCAGTTGAAAAACAAACTGAAATCAGTTAAGTAGAATGAAGAAAAAATCAAAAAAGAAAATCACATGGTTGCATAAGTATGCACACCCCTAAACTAATACTTTGTTGAAGCACCTTGTGATTTTATTACAGCACTTAGTCTTTTTGGGTATGAGTGTATCAGCATGGCACATTTTGACTTGGCAAGATTTGCCCACGCTTCTTTGCAAAAATACTTCAAATCTGTCAGATTGCGAGGGCATCTCCTGTGCACAGCCCTCTTCAGATCACCCCACAGGTATTCAGGTCTGGGCTCTGGCTGGGCCATTCCCAAACTTTAATCTACTTCTGTTGAAGCCATTCCTTTGTTAATTTGGATGTATGCTTTGGGACATTGTCATGCTGAAAGATGAAGTTCCTCTTCATGTTCAGCTTTCTAGCAAAAGCCTGAAGGTTTTGTGCCAATATTGACTGGTATTTGGAACTGTTTATAATTCCCTCTATCTTAACTAAGGCCCCAGTTCCAGGCTGAAGAAAAACAGCCCCAAAGCATGATGCTGCCACCACCATGCTTCACTGTGGGTATGGTGTCCTTTGGGTGATGTGCAGTGTTGTTTTTGCGCCACACATATCTGTTGGATTATGGGCAAAAGGTTCAACCTTGGTTTCATAGGACCATAACACCTTTTCCCACCTGCTTTTGGGAGACTTCAGATGTGTTTTTGGCAAAATGCAGCGTGGCTTGGATGTTTTTCTTTGTAAGAAAAGGCGTTCGTCTTGCCACTCTACCCCATAGTCCAGACATATGAAGAATACGGGAGATTGTTGTTACATGTACCACACAGCCAGTACTTGCCAGATATTCCTGCATTTCCTTTAATGTTGCTGTAGGCCTCTTGGTAGCCTCCCAGACCAGTTTACGTCTGGTCTTGTCATCAATTTTGGAGGGAGCTCCAGTTCTTGGTAATGTCACTGTTGTGCCATATTTTCTCCACTTGATAATGACTTCACTGTGTTCCATGGAAATTCTTTTGTACCCTTCTCCTGACTGATACCTTTTATCAATGAGATCCCTCTGATGCTTTGGAAGCTCTCTGTGGACCATGGCTTTTGCTGTAGGATGCGACTAAGAACATTTCAGGAAAGACCAACTAGAGCAGCTTAACTTAATTTGGGGTTAATCAGAGGCACTTTAAATGATGGCAGGTGTATGCGGACTCCTATTTAACACGATTTGGAATGTGATTGCTTCGTTCTGAACACAGCTACATCCCCAGTTATAAGAGAGTGTGCAGACTTATGCAACCACATTAGTTTTCTTTGTTTTTTTCTTCCCTCCACCTTACAGATTTCAGTTTGTTTTACAATTGAGTTGTACAGTTTTTATGTCACATTAAAGGTGGATATAGTTCTGAAATGATTTTTCATTGGCTAATTTGTTTACAGGAGTGTGTAGACTTTTTATAACCACTGTAAGTGACGAAGTAAGCGCTCCGGGAGCATGTGCAATGTAAATATTGACATGTTCCTTTTATGTTTCAGATCGCAAAGATGAGTCCCTTTCCACGGTCAGAACAAGGAATGATGAGCATTCCCACGTTCCAGGACTATGCTATTGTCACATTGCATCATGTATGTTCAGATGTCAGTCATCATGTGTTGCATCGGGTGTGATATCACATCCTCTACATCGATTTATATGTACCTATTGCTTTAGATCTGCCATTCTCTCCTCTACTTGGACTATTGGGAAGCCTGTATCATACTTCCTTCCAGATCTCTTCCTCAGTGCTGATGTGATCCTCCCTGTACATATGGGGAACAGTAACTCTAGCCTTGGAACATAACTGTTAATGAGGTTCCGTTTACCTTCAGTTATGAATATGCAACAGCAGATAATAGAGATGCTCATTCACAGAACAGAATACACCTCGAACTGGCCAGTTGGTTGGTAGTTCTGCTAACACCTGAAATTATTTGGAACACACTGATATGGTCCTGGTCATGTTCCCATCTGAGTGTCCAAACTTAGGTATGTAGAGTCTTCTCTCATAGTGCCATTTCCAGTGACATGACCTACGGGGGTTCTAACATTGACTGATTGAGCACTTCTACCTCTGCAGTTGCATAGGAGTGTGTGTTGCGCGCACACACAAGACTACAGATTACTTCTCCCCATGAGCATATCTCCTTCTGTATTGTTGGGTTTGAATATTGAATGTTATCCTGATATATTTAATAATATAACTGATATTGCCTCACGTTTGATGATGCACTGTATCTCCCCCCCCCCCTCAACTGATCATCTATACCAATGTCACCCCCCCTGCGTGCATTCTGGCCCCATGTCCCTATTTCCGTGTGTTACTGGAACTCTGTATCCTACCCACCTCCACCATGATACTGAGCAGGCCTGTGGTAATTTGTCACTGTGTGGCTTTGTGAACAATTAAACCGTTTTTTTTTCACTCAATGTTTGTGTAATCCTGTATATTTACCATGTAACAATTCAATTCCCCTGAAAGTCAGATGTGCTCAGCACCATCAGTTAGTGGTGTAACTATTCGGGGCAATCTGCATTGACATTACTACATAATCATGAATGTCGATTCATATCATTCAAGTCATTATATACAACCCTGCATGTCTCTAGACATGATTTCAGAATTCACACTCCTCCGACTTGCACCTACATGTATATTGGCAAGGTACAGATTAATGTAGCATATGTATCTATGTAAACACACACAGATATATGTATTTAACAATGACACTTCATTCTATCTGTATTCTCGCAACTAGAAAGCATGATATGGTACAAACACACAGAAACAGTGATAACAGTATAACATAATCATACTTTATTTCATACACAGAGTACAAACAGAAATGGACAAGACTGTGCATTAATATCATGTGTGTGTTGTGAAGAGATCCTAGTATGGCAAGGGGCTGTGGCAAATCTGAGGACATCTGAAGAGGAAACAGACAACATCATCAGGGTAATGCATAGCATCTCCTAGGGTCACATGTGGCCAGGACCCCACAGTAACCAACAGCATATAACACGACATCTAATCAACATAACCATTAATGCGCATACAACAACCATATGGTTGCCAGAATAAACAGACACTATAAAACAGGGATCATGTCATACTAAGCGATTTCACACACAGTGTGAATTGGTCAATAGATGATATGAATCTGGAAAACAGAGGTAGGAGGTGTTAGAACAATCATAAGCTGTTATTAGAGTACATTGTTTTTGCTTTTGACACTACTCTAAACCAACTAACATGAACATCATCTCCGAGCAGTAAGAACCATATTTATTCTATCCTGTTCAGTCAGCCTTCCAGGAATATGCTTAGGATGTGGAATACGACAAGGCATGCTTCACTGTGAACACAATCCTTCAGCAAAATGTACTATCACTATCTATGTGGAATAGTTGTGCCATGCTGATATCACATCTCACTTCTAAATGGGTGGTACCAAGACCAGACAGATTACACTGTTCACATTACCCCTAAACACATGCACATTGATCATGAAGTCAAACCCAGGAAATTGCCACTTTGGTTTGGATGACAGGAAAAAACTGAAGCCAATTTCATAATGTTAACGGGATTGAATGCTATAAAAACTTATGTGGAATTGCTGGTTTGGATTAGCAGATAGTAATGGGACTGTGCAACTCGATAGCCTGGACACTGATCATTATAATGGAAGATCACACAGTCATGTTTCTTAGTGAAAAGATATGTAGTCATATATTTCATTTCAGAGCCATCTGCAGTGGAGATTAATCCTGATAGAATGCCCGTTGGGAACTGGTTTGAGTGTTTACTCACATGATGGTATTGTACTTCTCGAAGAAGAAGAAAATGTCTTCATAGTTGTGAGAGTTGGCTATTAACACCTACAAAGACAAAAACAATGTCTCATTCCGAACAATATTATGATTAAATACAGCATTTAAGCTCAAGGTCAATCCACATTGAACATCAATTGTTAAAATGTTCAACATAACCAGACATGTACACACTCTGTAGCCAATATTATGTCAACATGTATAACAATCTGTATTCTGTGAGGAGTGGTCAGGAGGCCCTCTTGGATGGTCCTAACACCTCCTACTCCGAGTTAGCGGGCCCCCATCGTCTGTGCCCGCGGCCCGTCTCCCTCTTCCACGCTGTGGTGTGGGATCAGGCGGTGCCACTACAGCAGGTGGCTGGGGTTCATGGGTGGGCGATGTCTGAGATGAGGAGGCAGACATCTCAGGTTGAGATTGGACAACCGAAGGCTGGAGAGGTATGGGCTGGCGACGGAGATTACGCAACAATGCATGTCTCTCCCGGCTTGCGCGTTCCTCATATCTCTCCATCCTTCGGTTGTGCCTCCTCATCTCAGCATATATGGCACGTGTGGTGGCTGAGATGACCCTATTTCCAGCCAGGATGGCCCTGCTAACAGCCAATTGTCTTTCGCTAATGTCCAGCATTTGCCTTGCTCGCTGGCTTTGGGCCTGGTCCTCTTCTTCAATGTGAGCCATGATGTGCCGTAATTGGCCAGGGAGATGTGGCAGAGGACCTGGAGGTCTGGCGGCTGGCGGTTGGGCGGCTGGCGACTCCGCGGCCGGTGACTCCGCGGCACTTCCTCCCGGGGCACTTCCTCTCGGGGCACTTCCTCCCGGGGCACTTGGGGCCGGGGCACTTCCTCCCGGGGCCCATGGTGGAGCCCAGGCTGAGTGCGGTGCCCCGTATGACGGCGGAGCACAGTATGAGGGGGGAGCCCAGGGTGAGGGCTGTGCCCAGGGTGAGGGCAGAAGCCCATGATGAGGGCGGAGCACCAGATGAGGGTGGAGCCCAGGATGAGGGCTGTGCCCATGATGAGGGCGGAGCCCAGGATGAGGGTGGAGCCGCTGAGAGAGGCACAGGATGGTGTGGCTGGTGCAGGCCCTGAGGTGGCCACGCCGAAGAGGGCCCGGGCATCACTTCCCGCTCCGTATGAGCAAGTGATGTGGATGGTCCCGGGCCCTCCTGAATGTCCTGGGCCACTTCAGCCCTTCCTGCCTCCTCCTCTTCTGAATCTGTGGATACTGCAATGGAATAAACATATATTTCAGTTGGTTGCCATACACAATTGCAAGCTATGCATTTACATATCATTGACATCATGGTCACCTGTGACTGTGGTGCTTGTGTTACACAGATGAGCCACGGGCTGCATAATGAGCATTGTGGATCATGGCTCATATGAATGTGTACTGCATGTGCCTCAGACACGTGCTCTGCTGCATCTGCTGTGCAGTGTGTGAGACTGACCAATCTGACCAGTTTCCAGCAATGGTTGTTAATATGCAGCTGAGACATGGGCCAGGTTAGGACACTATATGACACACATGCAGTGCTACAGAGTCTGTATCCACATATGCCGCACAGCCAAATCTTTAGTCACGATCGCAGTGGAGGCCAAAGTCAGGCCTGCATTTGGGGATAGCCATGCTGCATCCAGCTGAGAATATCATTCTCCAAGTCATTAAGTCTAATTGACTCATCTGTTCACAACAAGGAAATCCACATATCCGGGCCTGTGCGCAGCCCAGCAAGTTTGACTTTGGACACCCTGCTCTATTGCAATCAATCTGGATATAATTCGAAATTGACATATCAGGGAGACAAATTATGAACAGGATAGGTTTGCTACCAGGACTGAAATGGTTATTGTCGCACCATACATTTTTAGTCAACCATCGGGCTTACAGTGCTATTGTATGTGAATTATCCCAGTGTGTGGGCAGGGGTGTAGGAGGCCATATAATTCTTGAGCAAGGGTGGGCAGGTTCGGGCCTGGAGGGCCACACAGGTGAGCCAATCGCCTTTTCAGTCATCCGGATTGACTCACCTGTGCCCAAAAAGGATATCTTGAAAGTCCGGCATGTGTGTGGCCCTCCTTACCCACCACTGTTCTAGAGGGATACAGCTCATTATATACAACAGCCAGAACACAAGCCTATTTATACATACATACATACAGCATGATATCCTGAAAGTCCGGCATGTATGTGGCCCTCCTTACCCACCCCTGTTCTAGAGGGATACAGCTCATTATATACAACAGCCAGAACACAAGCCTATTTATACATACATACATACATACAGCATGATATCCTGAAAGTCCGGCATGTATGTGGCCCTCCTTACCCACCCCTGTTCTAGAGGGATACAGCTCATTATATACAACAGCCAGAACACAAGCCTATTTATACATACATACATACAGCATGTTATCTGCAGGCTTTTAGACAGACCATCCCCCCACAATCTCAGCCAACCATGTGTGTGATATGATACTCACGTTGCAGGGTGTTAGGACGATCTGTGTCCATCTGCCCTGGTATTCCCACCACAGATTCAGAAGGGATGAAGCGCATCACTGTCTTCTCTCATTCCTTGTAAACATAAGTGACCGCGGGCCCACCACCAGTTTGACGTGCTGCTGCTGCCTCATCGGACATCTTTCTTTTCACAGCCATCTTTAAATCGTCAAACTTGTGCCGCACTAACCTCCAGTCCCTATTAGTAACCCCTACTGCCGACACAGCTCTGGCAATTTGGGACCAGGCCTGGCGCCTCTGGCTGGCATTAATGTCTCTGCCACCACATATAATCCCCTGGCGGGCACAGATTTCCCTGAGGAGAACCTGGATCTCCTCTCGGCTATAATTGGGGGCCCTGGGCCTTGCCACAACCCGTTGCCTTACAGACGGTGCCTGGTCTTCCTGTTCTATCCCTGGGGCCGCTCCCTCATCCCCACTACCTCCCACCAAGGGATCAGGCCCCTGACCCTCTGCCCCTTCCATTTGAATTCCTAGCTCTGGGGGCACTTCCCTCCCCCCCTGCTCTCCTCCTCCTCCTCTCCCTCCACCTCCTCCTCTCCCTCCATCTCCTCCTCTCCTCAGATGTTCTCCTCACTCTCCTCCGCGCCTCTCTTGCCTTACCACCTCCTCTCCTCTAAACTCCTCAGAAAATAAATTAACGATAAATCAAGATAATCTTTGTGTTGGTTTAGGAGGTAAAAAAAGATGCAAGTATTATGTGTAGTATTATGTGTGGGGGGAGGGGGGGGGGGTGTAGGTGTGCAGTGGCCTACCACTAGGTGTAGCTATGTGTACGTATTAATCTATGTGTGTAAATTATGTGATATCAGTAATTATGTGTATTGTAAACAAAGGGTTAAATTATCTGCTAGTTCAAAAATTTAAATTCTCTCCTCTCTCCTCTCGCTCACCAAAAACCCACCAACGCCTAGACCTGTGTGTCTACTTGCAAAAGCTCCAGCACAGTCAATTATGTTCTGTTTTTGGCTCCCTTTTAAAGGCATACTGCCGTCAGGTTAAGTGGTACGTATCACGTATTTCGCGCTCTTTTCATACGCAAAGTGATCAGAGATATTGTAACTCATGCGCTAATCCTAAGGTTTACGCATTCGCATCCATCGCTCGTATCTCGCAGCCCTTTGAATTTAATAGCGTCGGTAATGGTTTCATTTTTAAACTACGTAGGACTTGCGTTTTCACCTATTATTTCCGCAGCTCGAATTTAATAGGGCCCTCAGTTTCTTCAGCAAAATTATAATTTTTCCTTGCCTAAATCAAAAGTATTTGAGGGTCCACATAACCAGCCGATTATCAGATCTATATCAAGCTAATTTTTCAGCCCTCTACAATGAACTGACATTAGATTTACAAAGATGGTCTAAAGGAAACATTTCTTAGCTAGGTAAAATAAATGCTGTAAAAATAAATATCCTTCCCTGTCTTCTATACTTATTCCTTGTGCTTCCAGTAGCAATTAATTATAAAGATCTAGAAAGATTCCAGACTCAAGTCTTTAAGTTTATTTTGAATTATTAAACCTTGAGGATTTCTAAGTCCATTATGTATAAGCATAAAACGAGGGTAGGGCTTTCATTAGATTGTAATACAAAGTGGGACAGCTTTCGTTTATCCCGATAGCACATTCTTCCCTACACCAACCCTTATGGGTTTTCAAAGAAAATTAAAAAATGTCCCCATATTCATGGGACACCATAATATGTCTTCCTAAGCCGAGTAAGGCCTTGGTTTAAAGAATCAACCCTTTTGTTAAACATACACTTAGCATATGGACATGGGCAACCCAACGATACCAATTAAACCCGAAACCTTCTAGCCTTACCCCGATTAAACCCAACCCGCTAACCATTCCCCTTTACAAATGGGGACTCACTCAAAGTGATGAATACTTTAGAGACTGTGGAAACAAAGGTACCTTCTTGCATACTTGATGGACATGTTCTAAAGTAAAACATTTATGGGAAGAGGTCTTCTTCCTGGCCTCAAATATCTTTAATTCCGGGATCAGCATAGGTATCGAAGTGAGTCTGTTAGGTCTCCCAATCAGACAACTATCTTCACATCACAACCTCCTTTTACAATTCTTAATGTTAGCTACTAAAAGCCACGTTGCTTGGCAGTGGAAGTCCAAAACACTGAGTCTACAAGTAGTTAAAAATAAATTAAACTTTATTCTTATTAATGACAGGCTGACACACCTTCTAGAGGACACGATTCCAAAATTCTTGGACATCTGGTCCCCTTTGCTAATACTGTCTCACAGTGTATTGATTGGGTAGGAGGATAAATAGGTCTCTCTCCTATTTTTGTTGATTCATGCCAATGGAAGATCCCTGGAGGTGGTGGTCGGAGGTGAATAAACATGATTACGAGCTGATAATCTTGGAGTACCAGTGGACAAAATGTTTCAAACTAAGTTAACCCCCCACTCTCCCAAAAAATTAAGACAAATATAATACATTTTATTCTTTCATGTTGTTGTATATGAAAATTGGCTCTGGAGGACAGATGATTTTGACAAAAATAAAATCCCCATGGAATGGAAAACTGTTGTTTACTTAGAACGGGGAAACTTTTTCTTGATAGCTGAAATGCTGTATTAGTAATTATTTCAACTATCATTAATTGTACTTTTTACTCTGTAAACCTGCATGTTGTCCTATGATATACCATTGCCTAATAAAACTATGTTACAGATTAATTGGCTAGATTTTGCTACTCGTAATCCAATTGGCAGTAACAGGCTTAAAAATCGCTGTGGTTGTCAAAGACATAACTCTGTCCTATCTGTTCTTTTGACGTTTAAAGCTTGCAAATGTTACCAGTGCTAAAGACGCAAAATCCATATTTAATTACAACAATTCAACAAGCCCGCAATTGCCTTCAAACCTGTAAATGGCAAATGTATCAAAAGATTCTAGGAGTCCTAGATAGGACTCGCAAGTGGGTTAAACACCTGTTCGTAACACTACAAAAGCAAATATAAACACACTACTGTACTTAAAAATTCCAGGAAAGCAATGAAAGACATTAGAATTAATAGCACAACAGTCGCATGCTCGCAAATCTGTTTTTTTTACATTTCCTTTCAATGTCATATTGATCCCAGGAATCAAGGAGATAATACATATCAGTCCAGCCAAATGGACTAGAATAGTTATTCATTTTTATGGATTTCTACATTTCTGGATTGCAAATCGGACTTCTAAACAGTAATTGATTGCTGTTTAAAATCTATGTTTTACTGACGTAATGATGGCAGTCTCATTTACCATTGGCTCTGTCTAAATTGTAACTTACGGGCTTGCATAATTGATCACGATCATGCCCTGAAATGCTATGTACGGGTTCATGGTTTGAGTGTGGTGCCTGTGAGCCTGTACAGCATGAGTTAGAAACCAGTCCAGCAACGATGAGTTCCAAAAGACTGAAACACTACTGTCTTAGGGTAGGTTTTCTGACTCATGTAAGAAAAAGAAATTGTAGAAGGTGGATAGAAAATTATTTCTAAGATAACGATAAAGACATCTACATGCAGAACAAATACCACCGAACAACTAAACAACCCAATAATTAAAAACATACACTATTAGTTTTATTCATACTACAATCTATATGAAGGACAAAACCGTGTAGACTACCTTTGCTAATGACCTGTGGGCTCACCCTAATATTACACGTGTGACATTTTACACCACATGAGAAATCCAAATTCAGCAGTAAATTGTGAGTTACCAATGCATCTGTTTAGGCAGTGTAACGGATCTACTGGCACCCCGACCGGTACCTCCGTTGATGGACGCGTCCTAGTTTGCGTCGAGGCCTACAAGCACCGCACCGGACACCACACTACCACAGACTCCACAACCGCCGTAGCTTAAAGCTCCCAGGGAGTATGCAGCGCATAGCAATCCCCAGTATGATATAGCAATCCCCTCCAAGAATGAGACGAGGCTACGTTTTGAAGGGTCAAAGAACTCTCTTCTTTTTTTAAATCAAAACACATTTTTAAACACTTCACATACACAGTAGGGGCAGTGACTACCTTTGGTCAACCCCTAATTACCTCTGGACAATCAGACAGGGTTAAGGTGTGGGAGCCAGGAGTCCCCTCCCCCAGGAGCCGCCCACTAGGCGTGGCTAACTGCTCATTCTACCTCTGGCGGTGGAGAGAGTAACATCTCTAAGCTCACTTATTCCCCTGCTGGGAGTATGGGGCAACCCCAGGTCATCTCATTATTCAAGAGTCCCTACCCCCATTGTTCATGGTGCCATCTTGTCTGCTAAAACCCTTTTGTTCTGCTATCTCTTGTGTGGTTTAGCAGATACTATTAACAGGCAGATGGGCAACTCCTGACCAAGTGTATGAGACCAAAGATATTTGACTGCATACCACACAATACAATATTTTTACAGATATAATAACATTTTATAACCCAGAACATATCTGCAGATAGCTTAGGTCTGAGCACACATTATTACTGAATGGCGCTCAGACCACATACATACAGTTCAATGGCCATGAAACCAAAGTCTTTCTGCATAGGAAAATAAAGTATTTAAATGCCGGTCCATAGTTAAAAGGCAGGAGGCTGGCAAACAGTCCTCTCCAAGACAAAGTGGCGAAGGGCACTTCGTCACAGGCAGAAAACAGTAATTCTGTTTATAAGAGTATATACATAATATATATATATATAAACACAATATTTGTTTATGTTGGTTTTAAAATAGTTTTAAGATTAACTTAATTTTCCACAATATATTAAATTATATTATTTTAAATCTAAACAGATTACACAGAAAATCAAATACATATATCTACCGAAAGTACAGACACAAAGTCCTGGAATAAAGCTGATAACCGAAAAATTACTTTTTTTTTAGTTTTTTTTTTAATTATTATTTCATACAAAACAAGAAAAAGCAACAATCTTCCAAAACAAGCATACAAAAAAAATCATAACAAGATGGATTAAAAATCAATACATTTTTATAAAAAGAAAGACGCTAACTTTGTTAACTAGAGGATAATCTTCTATTATACAAGTACCAGAGCCTTGAGGTATAGGACTACATTTACTTCTCTCTTCTCTTTGCTTTTCCCTTTCTTTTCTTTCTTCTTTCCTAACTCTTGTCCCTTCCTTTTTCCTGCCCTTCCTTCCATCTCCTTCTTTTCCTCTTTCTTTACTTCTCAGTTTCTTCCTTCTTCCTCTCCATATACCTATCCCATTGTGTTAACAAACCCTTCTTTTTTTTAACTAAGTATCCTTGTTTTGACTGATCAAATTCTCTATTTCTAATGATGAATCTAATTCTTTCTGGGATTGAGGGCGTTGTATTTCATTTCCAAAATTTCCATATCATCCACTTAATTACCAAGGGCCTCATTCTATTATCGGCCGCAGCCGCTGCGGGGCCGCAAGGACCGGCCGCAAGCTATTCTGCTATTCTATTCCCTTACGGCCGTAGGCTCCGGCAGGCTTGCGGCCGGTGCCTTGCTATCTCTTGCGGCCGATCGCGCCGGAGGAAAGCCTTTGATCTAAAACGGCCGCAAGAGATTTGCAATTCAATTGCTCCGGGAAACCTCTCTGCAAGGCTAAAAACGAGCCGCAGTTACTTGCAGGAAAAAGGTCTCGCTAGCACCAATTAAGCACATAAAATAGCTAAAATAAAGCCATCCTGCACTTTGAGAAGACTATAAAGGGATTTTAGGTGTTAGAAAAAATAGCACATAATTATCCTGTACTCAAATCCGTAAAATATTTCATTTTTAATATCCGTAAAATATACATGTAAAAAGTCCAGAGTGCTTGGAGCACCTCAGACACGCCCACGCCGCAGCCGGAAAATAAACAGTTAATTTGAACTCGGGTTTGGGCAGATGTGCAAGCTTGAGAGTGGGTTCCTTTTATTCCTCATGTCCCCCAATATGATCCCTAGCATTTACAGAGCTGTACAGTGCAGGCTTGAATTTATTTTTGAGTTTTTATATTTCTGAGATTACGGCCGGTTCCAAGATATGCGGCCGGCCGTAAAAGGAGATCCTTGCGGGGCCGTATAATAGAATCACGAGTTAACTGAACCCTCGCAAGGAATCGCAGCCTTACGGCCGATTTACGGCCGATAATAGAATGAGGCCCCAATAGAATATGGGATAAAAGAAAGTAATATTTCGGAAATATTTCCTTCAGATGTAAGTGCAATATTATAATTTCTAGATTACAGGGGATCTCCTCCTCAAATACATCTGTTAACCAAACAGTACATTTCCTCCAAAAAGATTTAAATTTAGTGCATTCCCACCAGACATGTAAAGCATCAGCCCTTAGCCCACATTCTTTCCAACATAATGTAATATCCTTTTGTGAAAATGTGGCGTATAATGCCACATGTTGACGATTCTAAAATATAATTCGAAATAGGCAGATACTTTAACAATTTTTATAGTATTCAGCCATTTTTCAATAGCACTATTAAATCTCCCATTTTTCTCCCAATTCAACATACCAGCGGTTTTACGACTTTGTTCATTTATGGAGAGAATCCTTTGGCATTTCAATATTCTGTGGGTGATATTCTTATTATATATCAATAGTTCAAAAATAGTTAGGGGTTTCATATTTTTTTTAAATCCTCTTTGTTTTAGGGAGCTCTGAATAGACATGAATTGCAACCACATATTTTTATTTAATTTATACCTATCCTGAATTTTTTACCAACTGAGTAGTAGTACTCCTTCATAAAAGTCATTTATATAATTAATACCATTCTCTTTCCAATTTTCTATACAAACTTTCTCTTGGCTCACTTTCAATATTTCTATTGGAGTACCTAGAGAGGGATATTCTGATAATTTCATTTTAGTCTTAATTTTCATCCAAAACTTCAGCAGGGACTTAATATTCCTTGGAAGGAAACTATTTTTTACTTCCTCCAAACTTGGAATTCATATTAATAAATGAATAGGAGTCTTCTCAAAGAGTCTTCCTCCATTTCTTTCCAATTAGTAATTAGTGACGGTGTGCTCCACTGTATAATCTGGGATAGCGCAATTGCAGTATAAATATCCTTTATGCATGAGGTAGCAAGGCCCGCAGCCTCAATACTCCTCTTCGTAACCTCTCGAGAAATTCTAGCTTTTTCCCCCTGTAATATATAAAAGCCTATATCTCGTTGAAATTTTTTTAACCAATATTCAGGAGGTACCTCGGGTATAGATCTGAAAATATAAGTTATTTGGGGAATAGCTACCATTTTTATTACCGCAATTCTTGCTGTCCATGAGAGATGGATCGATCTCCAATCTGTCCTTAATAAAGTTCTATGTATATTAACCAAATTGTTTTTTAAGATGTTTCTTAGGTCAAAAGAAAGGCATATACCCAAGTGATTTATTTCTTTAGCATTATAGGGGTAAAGATCTTTTAAACTTAGCTTTTATTTCTGAGGATAGACCCCTAGTGATAATGTCTGTTTTTTGTCTATTAACCTTGAAATATGAAATTCTACTAAACTTACTCAGCAGTTTATCCAAATTGAACAATCATATCATCCGCATATAACTTGACAGCACATGTGCTCACACACAATCCCAAGAAACCCTAAGGAAAATCACCAAGGTTTTAATACATTGATAAGGTATTTAAATAAATATTCTTAATCCACCTTTCTTTCATACACATAAACCATTAACTGCTTTAACATTTGCTAAAAGCTTCTTCTCACAACCGACATAAAAAAGTTAAATAAACATAAAATGTGACAACTATGAATCTCTTGATTATTTCACCTATGCCTCATTTAATGTTTATATCAAAATAACAATCACACAATGCCACACTGGAGTATATGAAGTCAGAGAAATACCACAAACACTTGAAAAAAAGAATTAGCCCACACCACTTGAAGAATGAGTCCTACCTAAATAATGCTTTTAAATTTTCTGGCAATTCCGCTCTGCCAGCATATCCAGGGTTCATTGTAATGAACATTCCACAAGTTGGTATTAAGGATATAATTTCTCCAAGGAAGTTGAATATTTGCTTCTTGACCCGAATAGCATCTTGTACAGATTTAACCTGTAAAAGGCAATACATAAATATATCCTTTCTCTTTAAAATGTTCAGAGAATGAAAGAAACAGGGTGTAGAATGTATACCAGCATTACAATGGTAGCATAATTAAAGTACTAATAATAAAAGAAAATATGGGAAATTACTCACAAACATGACTTTCTTACCTGTACAGCAATTACCGACAAGACTTCCACAGCAATACGATTAAATTCATCAAAACATCCCCATGCCCCAGTCTGCGCCAGGCCTTTGTAGATATCCCCACATGACTAAATAGAAAAGTGTATATACAGTGTTATCAAGTACCTGACCACAACAGCACAAAATAACAAAATTTCCCACATCTTGACTAAATGCTCCCACTCTTGTGACTCACTGTGATATGATACTGATTTCTATAAGAATGCAACATCATCTACAATAGTAATTACTACTGACTTAATATACTTTTTTGTTTTATGTTTATTCATTCTGACCATTATGTGGCAGTCATGAAATGGCTCACCTTATAATCCATTTGTTCAGAGCAGTTGAAAACATATACCATGATTCCTAAAGCTCTGCCCAGGTCCTTGGTGGTTTCTGTTTTTCCAGTGCCTGCCGGTCCTGCTGGAGCGCCACCCATAATTAGATGCAGGGACTGAGTCAGAGTGATGTAGCATCTAGAATGATGCAAACATAGTAACAATTCTAAATACTATCTTTGAAATATTGATATTTAGTATATGATCACTCATGAAGAGAAAAGGTTTTTTTTTTTTTTTAAATCAATTATTTTTTTTAAATTTAAAATACAAACATGACATAACAATACTTGACAAACATCATTTGCTGATACAATTTACAATAGATTTTACAACCTAGAATGTACAAAATCGTAATTTTAACTCTACGGCACAGAGTTATTTAATTTTATTTAATAATAAAATATTACTCTATTAAATCTTTTGTTAAGAGACAATCAAACATTTACAAAATGTGTCTGCTTAACTACCTTTATAAAGTTAACATTAAACCATTTAAACTCTGTAAAGTTACTTAAACTGTGACAAATGTCACTCTCGGTTATCCAGAACTCAAGCAACCAGAACTCTCAAGCAAGCAGCAAAAAATTTGATACTGCACTTTAAATAAATATTAAATTTAAAGGGCTCAATGAATAACAGGAGCCAGGTTGTCATGCCACAAAATGCTTTTAGGCACCTATATTTTATCCACTGTACACCTCTGCAATTCAGTTTTACCTGGAAGCAGACAGGCATGAGTGACTGAGCCAGTACAGTGTTAGTGTTACATTCCCTGGGTTCAGCAACCCACCCTCCAGCCGAATGTAGCTGTGCGTAAGTGAGGAGTGAAAGCTGCTGCTGCTAGAACAGCCCTCACTGACAAATAAACTTAGCAGAGCATTGTGTGCAGCTAATCTAGGCCTCTTTTGATTGTAACTCTCAAGCAACCAGAAACTACATTTATCTGTAATTTACCAATCCCCATGGGTGCAGGATAACTGAGAGTCTACTGTATCATAATGGATCTGAGAAGGGAGAGAAAGCAGCAGGCACTATGTAAATGACCATTGATAAAAGGACTCAATTGGTGGCACTATCTGAAAAGGACCGTGGTGTATTTATCCCATATTTTCCATTTATGAGAGGGACTAGTGGTCACGCCCTTTTCTGAAAAATGTAGTTCCAAAAGACGATTTTTAATTAACGTGGTTTTTAGTTCATTCCATGTAGGCAACTCACTTTGTTTCCATTTTAAAACTATCAACCATTTAGCCGCCATTAAGACCAGTATCAAGAAAGCTTTTAAGTCTAGGGACAACGTAGCAGGAAATATATGAAATATAATCAATTCAGGTGAAGGGCGAATTTCAGATTTTATTTATAATAGAAATTTGAATAAAAAGATCTGCCAGAAGTATGATGTTTATTTATACAGTGGATATAAAAAGTCTACACACCCCTGTTAAAATGTCAGGTTTCTGTGCTGTAAAAAAATTAGACAAAGATAAATCATTTCAGAACTTTTACCACTTTTAATGTGACCTATAAACTGTGCTGTAACTCAATTAAAAAACAAACTGAAATCTTTTAGGTGGAGGGAAGAAAAATAAAAAATAAAAATAATGTAGTTGCATAAGTCTGCAACCCTCTTATAACTGGGGATGTAGCTGTGTTCAGAATTAAGCAATCACATTCCAAATCGTGTTAAACAGGAGTCAGCATACACTTGCCATCATTTAAAGTGCCTCTGATTAACCCCAAATAAAGTTCAGCTGCTCTAGTTGGTCTTTCTTGAAATTTTCTTAATCCCATCCCACAACAAAAGCCATGGTCCACAGAGAGCTTCCAAAGCATCTGAAGGATCTCATTGTTAAAAGGTATCAGTCAGGAGAAGGGTATAAAAGAATTTCCAAGGCATTAGATATACCATGGAACACAGTGAAGATAGTCATCATCAAGTGGAGAAAACATGGCACAACAGTGACATTACCAAGAACTGGAGCTCCCTCCAAAATTGATGAAAAGATCAGAAGAAAACTGGTCTGGGAGGCTACCAAGAAGCCTACAGCAACATTAAAGGAGCTGCAGGAATATCTGGCAAGCACTGGCTGTGTGGTACATGTGACAACAATCTCCCGTACTCTTCATATGTCTGGGCTATGGGGTAGAGTGGCAAGACGAAAGCCTTTTCTTACGAAGAAAAACATCCACGCCAGGCTACATTTTGAAGTCTCCCAAAAGCATGTGGGAAAAGGTGTTATGGTCTGATGAAACCAAGGTTGAACTTTTTGGCCATAATTCCAAAAGATATGTTTGGCGCAAAAACAACACTGCACATCACCAACAGAACACCATACCCACAGTGAGGCATGTTGGTGGCAGCATCATGCTTTGGGGTTGTTTTTCTTCAGCTGGAACTGGGGCCTTAGTTAAGATACAGGGAATTATTAACAGTTCCAAATACCAGTCAATATTGGAACATGAAGAGGAACTTCATCTTTCAGCAGGACAAGGACCCAAAGCATACATTCAAATCAACCTAGGAATGGCTTCACCAGAAGAAGATTAAAGTTTTGGAATGGCCCAGCCAGAGCCCAGACCTGAATCCGAAAATCTGTGGGGTGATCTGAAGAGGGCTGTGCACAGGAGATGCCCTTGCAATCTGACAGATTTGGAGTGTTTTTGCAAAGAAGAGTGGGCAAATCTTGCCAAGTCAAAAAAACTCATACTCCAAAAGACTGAGTGCTGTAATAAAATAAAAAGGTGCTTCAACAAAGTATTAGTTTAAGGGTGTGCATACTTATGCAACCATATTATTTTATTTTTATATATTTTTTTCCCTCTACCTAAAAGATTTCAGTTTGTTTTTCATTTGAGTTGTACAGTTTATAGGTCCCATTAAAGGTGAAAAAAGTTCTGAAATGATTTATCTTTGTCTCATTTTTTACAGCACAGAAACCTGACATTTTAACAGGGGTGTGTAGACTTTTTATATCCACTGTATATATTTGTGAATATGTATATGCGAATTATTCATTGAGGCCTACCGGATTCTTAGGGCCTCATTCTAATTGGGGCCGTAAAACAGGCGCAAGTCTGCGATTCCTTGAAACCGGCTTACGGCCCCGCTTGGCGCTACGTCTACACTGCTATTCAATCAGGCGGCGCCGCAAGGAGGTCCCCTTTATGGACGACCGCAAACCATGCTATCGGCAGTAAGCAATTCCGTGCTTGAACAGGATCGCGGCCAAAAGGCCGTAACTCGTGTTCTAAAGACCGCAATCTCGGAAAATGTAAATGCAAATATAAATTCAAGACAGCACTGTAGATGATGGGTATACAATGGATGACATGAGGATTAAAGGCACAACATTCTCAAGATGGCACATCACCACAATACAATACTTTATTTCACGTTTAATTTATGTCCAAAGTCCGACGGGCTTAAACCTAGAGGTACGGGCTTGGAGGTCATTCAAGCCCATAGGTCTTATTCTCAAATCTTAGCACTTCATAAGCAAATAAAAAAGCCATCCTGTACTTTTATTAAAAGATAAAGTGATGTTAGGTCTTAGAATTAATAGCACAACATTCTCAAACTCTCAGATCGGCATAAATAACTACTTTATTGCATGTTAAATTTCTGTCATAAAATCCTACGGGCTTCAACCTCCAAGCCTGGTGGTTGAATTCAAACGTCCTAGGGGATTGGATGTACTATTTTTATTTGCAGATTTGGGGTAGGGGAATGTTGTGCTATTAATTCTAAGACTAGATTAGAATGAGGCCCCTAGTATCTAACTGGAATATCCATCTGGCTTCACGATAGAGTAACCCGTCTGTCCCAATCTATTGATGAAGGGATGTGTTCTATTCCAATAGGTTTTAAACACATAGAGCCTCATTCAATTGCAAGGCCGCAACTCACGGTATACAGGCCACATGTCTGCGGGTTTGAATTAAAATTATGAAGCGATTCAATTGAACAAGCCTCCTTTATGGCCAGGCATTCTTGCTCTACCACAGAATATTTATGTTCCCGGGGCATCAACTTGCGGCTAGACTGGATGTTCTTCACCATTCACCTCCTGTGACAATACGGCCCCCAGCCCTACTACTGAAGCATCTGTTTGTAGGATAAATTCCTTTTCGAAATCAGGGGCTATTAACACGGGACCTTGACACAGTGTAGTCTTTAGGTCCTCAAAAGCTTCCTCAGTGGCCTTGTTCCACTTGACTACGTCAGGTGCCTTATTCTTAGTGAGTTCTGTCAGCGGGGTGGCTCTTGTGGAGAAATGTGGGATAAACCTCCTGTAATAGCCCACAATTCCCAGAAAGGCCCTCACTTGCTTCTTTCTCACTGGGCGAGGCCAGTTTTGGATTGCTTCCACTTTGTTGAGCTGCGGCTTGACCATTCCTCATCCAACAGTGTAACCCAGATATTTGACTTCACTAAGTCCAATGGCAATTTTCGCAGGGTTCACTGTAAGGTTTACCAGTCTTAGGGTTTCTAATACAGAATCCACCGTTGATAAGATATGTCTCCCAATCTGTGGTATAGATTACTATGTCATCTAAATATGCAGCAGCATATTCCGAATGTTCACGTAATAACCTGTCCATCAGTCTCTGGAAGGTGGCTGGAGCTCCATGGAGTCCAAATAGTAGTACTTTATATTGGAAAAGCCCATCTGGGGTCGAAAAGGCAGTATTTTCTTTTGCTGCTTGTGTCAACGGAATTTGCCAATATCCTTTTGTCAAGTCCAGGGTCGTTAAAAATCTTGCTTTCCCAAGCCGTTCTATCAACTCATCCACTCTAGGTATTGGATATGCGTCAAACTCAGATACAGAGTTTAATTTGCGGAAGTCACTGCACAATCTGATGGTGCTTCAGGCTTTGGGACCATCACAATAGGACTACACCATTCACTTTGGGATTCTTCAATAACCGCAAGATCTATCATCTTTTTACTTCTGCTCTTATTTCTTCTCTTTTAGCCTCAGGTATGCGATAGGGTTTCATTCTTACCCTGATCCCAGGCTTAGTGATGATGTTGTGGTAAATAGCGGTGGTGCGACCTGGTTCTGCAGAGAAGACATCCCTGTTTAGGTTTACAACTTTGTAAGTTTCCTCCTTCTGTTCAGGGGACAGATCATGTGACACAAATGCTTCTACTCACATTGCCACTGTGCTCGGAATAGTTTCTCCGACATCATCCAACTCTTCATCAAGACAAGCAATATTTACCTCTACTATCTGCTCTCTCCAAGGCTTTAGCAGGTTTACATGGTATATTTGCTCCGTTCTTCGTCGCTCTGGTTGCCTCACTTTATAATCCACATCTCCTATGGCCTCAATAATTTCGTATGGGCCTTGCCATCTGGCCAGTAGTTTTCTTTCAGGCGTGGGTACTAGAACTAGTACTCTGTCTACCGGTTGGAACTTCCTCACCTGTGCTGTGCGATTGTAATATGTTTGCTGATGTTGTTGGGCCAACTTGGGAGATTATTTCCCTCATTTTTCTGATATACTCTATGATATTCTCACCAGGTACGGTTTGTTCTTCCCATTCTTCTCGCAGTATGTCCAGTATGCCTCTGGGATGGCGACCATAGAGGAGTTGGAAAGGGGAAAACCCTGTGGAGGCTTGGGGGACCTCTCTGACTGCAAAGAGCAAATAGGGTAGAAGTAAGTCCCAATCTTTCCCGTCTCGGGCTACAACCTTTCTGAGCATGTTCTTTAAGGTTTTATTAAATCGCTCGACCAATCCATCCGTCTGAGGATGGTAAACCGAGGTTCTTAGTGTTTTCAACTGTAGGAGCTTGCACATTTCTTTCATCAATCTAGACACAAAGGGTGTCCCTTGGTCAGTCAAGATTTCCTTGGGTATCCCCACCCTAGAATACAGCTGTATGAGCTCTTTAGCTATATTTTTAGAGGTTGCTGTGCGTAGTGATATCGCTTCTGGATATCTTGTGGCATAGTCCAGTATTACCAGTATGAACTGGTGTCCTCTGGCTGATTTTTTGAGAGGGCCAAACAGGTCCATTGCAATCCTCTCAAAAGGCTCTTCGATTATGGGCAAGGGTATCAATGGGGCCCTTAGGTTAGGTCTAGGGGCAGTTTTCTGGCATTCTGGGCAGGATGCACAATACTGGGCTACCTCAGCATGTATACCAGGCCAGAAAAATCGTTTCAGGATTCTTCCCAGTGTTTTATCTTTTCCAAGGTGTCCCCCAAGGAGGTTACGATGAGCCAGGTCAAGGACTTTCCTTCTATGTGCTCTAGGGACTAGGAGCTGCTCCAGTGTCTCTGTCCCTGAGGGAACAATTCTGTACAACAGATCATTTTGTAAAATGAAATACGGTCCTTGTCTCCTTTGCTTGTCAGGCACAGGTACACCATTTACTTCTGATAGTTCATTTCGTACATTTTGCAAAATTGGGTCCAAAGCCTGGTCTTGTGCAAAATTATTATTGTCCTGGAAGCACTGCTGTGGAGTCAGCTCTTCCGCTACAGGTTCTCCTGTTTCCTCCTCTCTTTCATCATTATGAGCTGTAGGACCCGTTCTGTGTGCCCCTCGCCTTTCCTTATCTCGGCTTGCGGCTAAAGCTTCTTCAAAAGCTTTCTTTCGTATTTCCGTGCCAATCCTTTTTGCTCTTCACCGCTCCCGCTTTGTTTTTCGGTCTCTCCCGGATCTGGAGAAAAAGTCATCCTCTAAGCATGATAGATGTGAACATACAGAATTGTTAGCAGTTTGGACACTCTCCACAGGTTCTTTTCTGCTTTCCCATCGGTCAGAAGGAAGAAGATCTTTGAAGTGGGGAACGTCTCTGCCTAGTACTACCGGATAAGGCAGGGTAGCTATGACGGGTGCAGTGATTACCATCTTCCTCCCCTGTATCTCCAGTGTTGTAGTGCTGGTAGGGTAGAGATTGACGGTACCATGTACACATTTTATGCCCACTCGTCTTGAGGTTTTTATTTCACTGTGTCTTATGAGTTTTCCTTAGAAAAGAGTCACAGCACTTCCTGAGTCTATTAGGGCTGTCGTTTCTTTACTGTTAACCTTTATAGGTTTGGTAAACTGATGAGCCTTTTCTGTCACCCCCACCAGGTTAATTAGGTTACAGTGGTATGGACTTTCTCCCATGTTGCATTGCATGGGTTCCTCTTTACTTGGACAGTAAGCCGCTATGTGTCCTGGTTCTCAGCAAAAAAAAAACACGTCCCCTTGCTTGCGGGGCTGCCTCTTTGCCAGGGTTCTTCAGGAATCACCCTTTCTGCTTTGTTTTGAAACAGACTTTTTTTTCACTTCCGGGTACAGGTGTCTTTGTCCGGTTGCCGACCTTCTCATCCAGTTAGAGGTTTGAGCCTTTGGGTGATTAGGCCGCCTTTGAATACTGTAGGTCTCCACTTTTAAAGGACAGGAAAATTCATTCATAGCCAAATATCTTTCTGCCAACGAAATAAATTCATCTGGATTCTCCGGCTCATTTTGTCCCACCCATTCACCTAAGCCTAGGGGTAGACTCCTCAGGTAGCGATCCATGACCAGTAGTTCCATAATTCTCCCTGGTCCATTAGTTTCAGGGCTTAGCCATCTTTGGGCTAAGTGCAGCAATTCAAACATTTGTGCGTGAGGGTTCTTGTTCTCCACAAACTTCCATGTGTGGAATCTCTGTGCCCTAACGCTTCTGGTAACTCCCGCTCTGGCCAGGATCTCAGCTTTTAGGATGGCATAATCCATTGTTTGCGCTGTGTCCAGGTCAAAATATGCTTTATGAGCCTCCACACACAAATACGGAGCAACTATGCTGGCCCAGTGTCTTTGGGGCCACGCTTCTCTGACAGCAATTCTTTCAAAAGTCAGGAGAAATGTTTCCACATCTTCATCCGGGTTCATTTTCTGTAGAAACCGATTTGGGTTGATGTTTCCACTGGTTTCCGGCATCAGGGTAGGTTTTGCAGGTATCAGGTGCTGTAGCTGGGCAAGCAAGTTTTGGTTTGTTTCCCGCTGCAGCTTTCGGTCTTCTGCAGCTTGGGCCTGTTGTTCCGCCAGGACTTGTGCTGCCTGGGCCTGCTGTCTCAGTAACTGCTGAGTAGTCTCCTGCTGGCATGCTGTGGTTTGTATTAGGGCCTTCACTATTTCCTCCATTGTTTAGTTCCCAGTACTGCCACCATATGTGATAACGCTGCTGTCACACTCAGGGTTCGTGCCCTTGTATCCGGCACCACAATGGAGTACTCGGGAGCCCTTTTAAAAATATCAGCAGTATTTATTCGAGTTCAGCAAAACAACATAAATGGTGCAAAACAAAATCCTAGCTTCTAACTGACTTTACTCTTGGCTGTAGTTCCCTCACTATGCAAGATAAAGTCCACACAAAACAAAAGTCCAAACAAAAGCTTACGGGATATCAAGTCTCCCTTGTAGCAGGGGATTTCCACAGCAGGCTCTGGCGTCCTCTGTCCAGCTTAGACTGAGCTCTCCCCTCAGCTGGGTGCTAATCAGACCTTTAAAGGTGGAACCGAGCTGGGCCTGCTTGATTAGCCTGCTGTGTTAACCCTTTCTTCCCTTAGTGGACACAGGGCTCTGCTCAGTCTCTCTCCCACGTACACTCCATCAATGATTCTGTTACAAGTGCTATGGAGATGTCTTTAACCCCTTTGCAGGTCCCATCTGGTACCTGTAGGATTTTCTTCTACATTTGCCGTTAACTGGTGTGAAAACATTTGCGGGCTAGCGGAATTGTAGCAATTGAATAGAACTATGCGATTTTAGTGATAATAACTCTTGCAAATGTGAAAGATCAAAAGCTTAGATGGGGTGTAAGTTCCGGTTGTAACAACTGCAGGGATTCTCAGCCCGTAACCTGTAGACCATTTGCGGCTTGCAAAAATTCACCTGTAACTTACAATTTCTCAACTGAATGAGGCCTATTGGATTGTTATTATGTTGGTTACGTAAACGTCCCCTTGATTTAGAACAACATTTACATGTTCTAATATTTTCCTTCTAAACTGTCTGCTGTTTTTCCTGTGTATTTCTTTTCACACAGACTATTTATTAAATGACTAAACTTCTGTTACACAGTTTATTTTTTGTCTAATTGTATAACTTTTAGTTTCAGATGAGTTTTGCAATTATTTTGAATTTATTTAACTTTTTTCATAGTGACTATGGACTAGTAAATCCTTCAAATTGTTTGCTGTTTTGTATGTCACTGTACTTGTTGGAGTTATTACTTCTTCAATGTCCCCAGTATTTTTCTAGAATTTCATATATTTGTCTTGATATGCAAAATTGTATATAACCAAATTTGTTGTCTTGAATTTATTTTAAACCTATTTAGCAACAATTGAGATCTATTCTCCATTAAGGCTCTATGATAGGCTTTTTTAAATACTTTTCTTGAATAGCCTCTTTGCATGAATTTTTGTTGTAATTCTTTTGCCTGTATTTTAAAGTCACTTAGGTTGGTGCAGTTGATGCAGTTTCTTTTCTATAAGTTTTAGTCACTAGTTCTTGTTGTTCGTTGAGTCATAGTTAGATCTAAAAAGGTTACCTTCAATCTTCTGTGTGAAGTCATTTTGTTCTGAAAACACTAATTTGTCTTCCAAGTTTCCCAGATATAAATTTGCATAGTTAGGGGAACACAGCATCCCCCTTTCTGTGCCCCTAACCTGCTTATAGAAATTCTAAGAAATCCATTATGAATTTATAATTTTCATAATCAGTACCCTTTGGATTCAGATAGGCTTCTATCGCCTTTAAGTCTACTTGGAGCCACATTCAATTGAGCTCCCGGACGATCCCAGAGCCTGTATGCGAGCTCGCAAGCATATTTGCTATTCAATTGGTGTCTACTTGCGGTCTCGGATCGGCTTACAAGTTACGGCTTGAAAAAATGGCGGTGGTTAAAGCCGTAACTTACACCCTCCAGAAGCCTTTGACCTTTCACTTTATCACGGCTAAAATCTCAAATCGCTATTCAATTGCTACAATTCCCCAAGGCTTCACATGCGTTCAAACCCGTTAATGGGAAATGTAGCCCAAAATCCTACGGGTGCTAGAGAGGACTTGCAATGGCTCCCCACATTAACCCCTTGCTGCAGGGGTCCCAATCGGGATCCTGCAGCATTTTAAAATATAAATCCCCCGCCACGGGTCCTTAAAGCGCCCGGGGCACACAAATAGATAACTCTGCTTGGAGCCAATCAGAATGGCTTACAGGGGTGTATCCCGTTTTGATTGGCTCAAAGCATTTGCACGTTCTGATTGGCTGAAATATGATAAACAGTTATATCAGCCAATCGGAATGGGATACAGGGGTGAATCCCATTTGGCTCAAACCATTTGCGTGTTCTCATTTGCTGTCAGCCAATCAGAACGCGCACATATTTTATTTTTTTTATATCGGAGTATGCGCAGGAACCACAATTTGCGATGGGGAGCTCTTCAGAAGAGGAGCTCCATTAGTAGTTTTTTTTTTTTTTTTAGAACGTGAGGATTTTTTTTGAGGGGCCCCTACTGGGCAGGATGACTGAAGACCAGGACATCTATGCACACCGCAGAAAGGGTTAATGTGGGGACCCTGCACGGGTCCAGATGGGGATCCCTGCATCATGGGGGTTAATGTGGAGACCTCGCAGCAGGGTTTACTTTAGAAATCCTGCAAGGTTTTTCTATTGGCTGATTTAAAATGGGAGGTTATGGGCGTGCGTAATTGATCATGTTCCGGGACTGAACTGCTACGAACCATTGCATGATTGGGCCTTGATGTTTAATGCTTGTATATAAGGATTCCACATCCATTGTTACTAAAAGGGCATTATTCTGAATAGTTATTCCATCTATTCTCATTCTCTGTAGAGTGTACTTTGTATCGTTTACATATTATGGCATTGTAACTACAAATTCCTTCAATACACAAGCTTGGATTCTGATATATATATATATATATTTCTGCAGTGTAAGGGCCCCCACCATGGCCCTTTTTTGTGTACCAGGGCTCTCCATTCTATAGCTCTGCTACTGTTCATACCTGTCTGTTAGTGGAGTGATCACTAGACGAGGCGTGTTTCCAAGATATTCATATGAATATCGCATCTGGGCATCACAAATGTTAGCAAAGCAATGTTTCTTATCATCATCCCAACGGTGCCGCAGTTGGGACTGCCACATAAAGGACTGAGCATTTTCCACCTGTAATAAAAGGGTTTTAATTAACAGATGAAACATTAACCAGTCACAATCAGGAATCAGTTTCTATGCACTGAAAAAACTATATTTAGATCAAATTGTATTGTTCCAGAGTGAAACTCAGAAATTATCAAGTGGAGTGGAAGATGACCTTAGCTGTAGCCATTTTTGCCACTACATCTCTCGCATGTACGTCTATTGTGCAGATCGTCATAATCTTCTGCCTGTCTCCACTAGATAAGCTTCCTATTAGGAGGCCAATTAATGTGTTCAACTGGTTGATCTGAGGAAGAAGCAAACATCACAATGGATATAAGACCTTGGGTTGCACAGCAATAATAGTGAAATTATGTTATTATAGTGCCAAACAATGACATAATGTAATGCCTACATATACTATATCAATAAATATGACCTTATAATGATTTATACTTATTAACCATGTATTTATTAATGAATACCCTCTTTAACACATGGCAGATAAAAAAAGTTAAAGTAAATATGCAAATAAATACACACAGTTTTTGTGTTTCCTCATGGATCTGAACTGACTTTTCTTTGCTCCCATGAGCTCCTTTCCTTCCTCCAGTCTCTATCTCCTCCCTCTTCAATAATCAATAAACAGAAGAGATTCTGTAAGTCCTATTCCCATCTCCTCTCTCTTTCATTATTCATTTTACTGGTTGCTGGGGATATATCTCCTAACCCAGGTCCTTCATCCATTCCTACCATTTATCAGTCACGCTCAGCCCATAGGCCAACAAACCCTCAAAACTGAATACCCGTGACCTGTCACAAGTCCTCTCTCTCATGTGCACTCTGGAATGTTAGGTCTGTTTGCAAAAAACTCATTAACACTCATGACCTATTCATCTCCAGCTCCCTCAACCTATTAGCAATCACTAAAACTTGGCTCACTCCATCAGATACTGCCTCCCCTGCGGCACTATCATATGGTGGCTTACATTTCAGTCACACACCTAGACCTGGGAATAAGCAAGGTGAGGGTGTGGGCATATTACTTTCCTCCTGTTGCTCATTCAATTGCATTCCCCCATTTCCCTCTCTCCAGTTCTCTTCTTTCAAGATTCGCACTATCTACCTTTTTTCACCCATCTCTCTGCAAGTTACTGTAATCTATCGCCCGCCTGGTCTTGCCTTTAAATTTCTGGATCAATTTGCCACCTGGCTCCCTCATTTTCTGTCTTCCAGCACACCTTCACTCGTTATCTGTGATTTCAACATTGCCACTGACACTCCCACAGCCACAAAACTACTTGCACTTACCTCTTCCCTCTGCCTTTCTCAATGGATAGATTCCCCTACCAACCATGATGGACACCCTTCTAACCCCATTTTCACCAATCACTGCTCTATTTCCAATCTTATCATCTCCCCACTGTCTCTTTCTGACCATAATCTACTAACTTACAGCCTAACAACCCCTTCCAATATCTGCACTTTTCCGCGTCCAGCTACCAGAACCCACAGAAACATGCAGGCTCTTAACCCATAACATATTTTAAATTTACTGCAATCCCTTCTCAGTCCTCTCTCTTCCCTCACTTGCCCTAATATTGCCACCACACAATACAACTTGACTTAACTTCCACCCATCACACACTTGCCCCCTTAACCACTGGTAGACACCCTCACCTACAACCAAACCTACACAAACACGCTACATCCAGAAGTGCTCCCGTACTGCTGAACGATTATGGAGAAAATCTCGCACCACAGCGGACTTCCTCCACTACAAGTGTATCCTACTCTCCTATCACTATGCCCTCAATCTTGCCAAACAGCACTACTTCTCCACATTAATATCAAATTTGGCCTCCAACCCCAAACGTTTGTTCTCCACTTTAAACACCCTCCTCTGCCCTCCCCCACGTGCAGCCTCTTCCTGTCTTAAGGCTGAAGACTTTGCTAGCCAAATAAACTCTCCTCTCAATGTGGCCAGAGTCATATCACAACTACCCCTCAACTTACCAATAGCATCCTACCCGCACCTTTCCCCAAACCTATATACATTATGAACTGCCTAGACCCTACAACTGAGGATGAAGTTACTAGCCTTGTTTCAACCTCTCATCTTACAACCTATCCATATGATCTTATTCCATCACAGCTGATCCCTCCCCTCTCTACCACTCTTATCCCAACTCTTACACATCTATTCAACCTTTCCCTAAACACTGGCAAGTTTCCAACACCTTTGAAACATGCCATAATTACAACCATTCTCAAGAAACTCTTATCCGATCCAGCTGCTGCATCTAACTACCACACTATCTTTCTACTTCCCTGGGCTTCCAAACTGCTTGAGCGTGTCGTCTACAATCGCCTTACCCAATTTGTTTTCTCCAACTCTCTCCTTGATCCATTCCAATCTGGCTTCCGGCCCCAACACTCCACAGAGACAGCTCTTACAAAAAATACTAATGACCAACAAATCAACAAGTCAAAGGGTCACTTCATCATCCTAAATCTTTGGATCTCTCTGCTGTCTTTGACACAGTTGATCACTCTCTTCTTATCAAAACTTTCCGCTCCCTAGGCATCTGTGACACTGCTCTCTCTTGGTTCATATCCTATCTAGACAATTGAAGATTTAACATATTTTTCTCTGGCGTCTCTTCTTCGCCTCAACCTCTAACTGTCGGCGTGCCCCAAGGTTCAGTCCTAGGCCCCCTTCTTTTCTCCACCTACACATCCTCACTCTGTGCCCTAATTAAATATTTTGTATTTCAGTATCATCTATATGCAGATGACACTCAAATCTTCCTCTCTGCACCTGAACTATCACCCTCTCTGCTAGCTCATGTTACCAATTGCCTCTATGGCAATGTCTGTCTCGCCTGTCAACTTAAGCTCAATATGTCTAAGACAGAACTGCTTTCCACCCTCTTCATCAGCTTCCACCCCTCACTGTTAATAATGGCATCATCTTTCCCACCTCCCAGGCCCGTTGTCTTGGGGTTCGATTGGACCCTGCCTTCTCTTCAATTCCTCACATTCAATCACTCTCAAAATCTTGTCACTTTCACCTAAAAAATATCTCCAAAATATGTCACTACCTTACACAAGACACAACCAAAATTCAAATTCACTCTCTCATCATATCTCGCCTTGACTACTGCAACTGTCTCCTCGCTGGTCTTTCTATCACCAGTCTCTCTCCACTCCAATCCATATTAAACGCATCCGCAAGACTCATTTACCAAAATCAACATGCAGTGTCGGCAGCACCAGACTGTCAGGCACTCCACTGGCTCCCCTTAGCCTCCAGAATAAAATTCAAAATTATGACCCTAACCTATAGAGCCCTCCAAAATAATGCACCCTCCTACATCTCTGCTCTCATCTCAAAATATGCTCGCACCCGACCTCTTCACTCTGCTAATGACTCTTGTCACCTCCTCTCACTCCCGCCAACAGGACTTTTCTCATGCTGCCCCAATAATTTGGAACTCCTTGCCTCACTCCACTAGATTATTCTCATGCCTTAAATCCTTCAAAATCTCCTTAAAAACGCATCTATTCAAAGAATTCTATCCTTTCTATCTTTAGCCTTTACATGCTCTATTAATCTATCACTCTCCTGAACACCACCCACACCCTTTAGAATGTAAGTTTGCGAGTTTTCAATCTATCTAGGTGCTTTAGGAAAGTACTGTGTATGTCTGATTGAAAGCTCAATAACAGGGCCCTCCATCCTTTGCACTGTTTGAAATTGTTATTGACTTGTACTTAACCCTGTATAGCGCTACAGAATATGTTGGAGCGTTATAAAAAAAGGATAATAATAATAATGGATCTTGTTTATCTCAGTGAAGAATGAATAATCAAAGCTCTGATGTTGTTGGGAAATGTACAGAAGTATCTTGCTCTCCTGCACGGAGATTGCCGATAGATCATCAGTTTGCCAAAACATGGACACAAGTAAATTAATATTAATGGATAAACTTCAAATTAGGTTTACGTAGTGATTTTAAGGTGGAGTAAAATGTAGAACACTTGTTTATCTATTTCCACTATTGCTTTTCTTGCAGGATAAGAGCACATTTTGACATATATCTCACCTGCTTCTTATTGTAGTCTTTTATTGCACTTTCATAGCCTTCTTCCAATCGTGAAAATGCAATACCAACCTCTGTAGTCCACCATATTTGTGTACAAGTCAGAGCAATCTGAAGCACAATAGGAGACATGCCTGAGTTAAAACTCAAAGATAAACAAATCAATCAATGCTTAACATTAATTTTCTAAATTATACATAATATCAAATAGGGTTTAAATTAGGTTTCCTTAACCAATGTACTCTTCAATTTTATTGTTCAAATTAACAAATCAAAAAAGCCAGGGTAAATTGGATAAAAACAAAAACGTGTGACCTATGAATATGGGTATTTAATTCTGACCCCAAAAGGTGTTCCTCCTAAATGGTAAGCTTAGCAGCTAGCTGCAGCCACAAAACACACATTTTAGTTCTGCACTGCTAGAGGGAGATTGCTGCTTTCCCTACCTCGAAATTGCCTCTAGCGGCATCCAATTTGTCTGATGCAGCAATGCTGACGTCCCTATGTCACACGTACCCAATGTACATTTTGCCAAACACATGTGGCATCAATAAGGGGTGGTACTGTTTGAGGCATGCACACTTAAATTGGTGCCTTCATAATTCCAATAGGCTATCATAGTACCATACATAAATATGTGCTATCTGAATGTACAGTGGATATAAAAAGTCTACACACCCCTGTTAAAATGTCAGGTTTCTGTGCTGTAAAAAAATTAGACAAAGATAAATCATTTCAGAACTTTTTCCACCTTTAATGTGACCTATAAACTGTACAAATCAATTGAAACTGAAATCTTTTAGGGGAAGGGAAGAAAAAAAGAAAAGAAAAATAATGTGGTTGCATAAGTCTGCACACCCTCTTATAACTGGGGTTGTAGCTGTGTTCAGAATTAAGCAATCACATTCCAAATCGTGTTAAATAGGAGTCAGCATACACCTGCCATCATTTAAAGTGCCTCTGATTAACCCCAAATAAAGTTCAGCTGCTCTAGTTGGTCTTTCCTGAAATTTTCTTAGTTGCATCCCACAGCAAAAGCCATGGTCCACGGAGCGCTTCCAAAGCCTCAGAGGGATCTCATTGTTAAAAGGTATCAGTCAGGAGAAAAGTACAAAAGAATTTTCAAGGCATTAGATATACCATGGAACACAGTGAAGACAGTCATCATCAAGTGGAGAAAATATGGCACAACAGTGACATTACCAAGAACTGGAGCTCCCTCCAAAATTGATGAAAAGACCAGAAGAAAACTGGTCTGGGAGGCTACCAAGAGGCCTACAGCAACATTTGAGGAGCTGCAGGAATATCTGGCAAATACTGGCTGTGTGGTACATGTGACAACAATCTCCTGTATTCTTCATATGTCTGGGCTATGGGGTAGAGTGGCAAGACGAAAGCCTTTTCTTACGAAGAAAAACATCCACGCAAGGCTACATTTTCCAAAAACACATCTGAAGTCTCCCAAAAGCATGTGGGAAAAGGTGTTATGGTCTGATGAAACCAAGGTTGAACTTTTTGGCCATAATTCCAAAAGATATGTTTGGCGCAAAAATAACACTGCACATCACCAAAAGAACACCATACCCACAGTGAAGCATGGTGGTGGCAGCATCATGCTTTGGGGCTGTTTTTCTTCAGCTGGAACTGGGGCCTTAGTTAAGATAGAGGGAATTATGAACAGTTCCAAATACCAGTCAATACTGGCACAAAACCTTCAGGCTTCTGCTAGAAAGCTGAACATGAAGAGGAACTTCATCTTTCAGCATGACAATGACCCAAAGCATACATCCAAATCAACAAAGGAATGGCTTCATAAGAAGAAGATTAAAGTTTTGGAATGGCCCAGCCAGAGCCCAGACCTGAATCCGATTGAAAATCTGTGGGGTGATCTTAATTGGGCTGTGCACAGGAGATGCCCTCGCAATCTGACAGATTTGGAGTGTTTTTGCAAAGAAGAGTGGGCAAATCTTGCAAAGTCAAAATGTGCCATGCTGATACACTCATACCCAAAAAGACTGAGTGCTGTAATAAAATCAAAAAGTGCTCAACAAAGTATTAGTTTAAGGGTGTGCATACTTATGCAACCATATTATTTTATTTTTACAGTTTATAGGTCACATTAAAGGTGGAAAAAGTTCTGAAATGATTTATCTTTGTCTCATTTTTTTACAGCACAGAAACCTGACATTTTAACAGGGGTGTGTAGACTTTTTATATCCACTGTATAATTTAGATCTAAGATATTAAGGATGAATTATCAAGTGTTTGGCAATCTCTATAAAGTTTTAGCCAATGATTTATATTGTTACAGTTTATATGGCAAAGCATAGATAACATTTTAATTTAAGAACTTATATTAATGTATTTAAATAATGTTCCAGGATTTACTGATTTATTAGAAAATATACAGTATTATGATAGCTTATTGGATGTATGAAGGCACCTATATAAGCATGCAGCAAACAGTAACACCCCTCGATGAAGCCACTAAGGCATGAAGAAACGTACATTGGATATGTGTGAAGCAGACATCCAGGGACTTCAGCAGGTCAATTATTGGCTCACTCATTGCTGCAGCAGAAAAATTAGATGCCGCAGAGGCAACTGTGAGACATGTACAGCAGCATTCTCCCTCTAGTAGTGCAAGACTGAGGTTAGCATTCTGCTTCCTGAAAGATATATTTGAGCCATAGGTCAGACGTTTTTGGTTTTATCCAATTTACCCTGAGTTTGTAAATGTATTTTTTGCACAAAATAGTTTTTTTTACTGTACAAACTACAGTAAAAAAGAAACCTATTTAAACCCTATTTCACAGAATGTATAATTTAAAACTGCAATTTTTGAGAAAAGGTGAAAAGGTCCTAGAGCACCTGAGCTGGATAGTCAAATAGCCACTGCTCTCTTGGCTTTTCTTCATATGTCACAACAGCTTCCGAAATTCCATGTCTCAATGTGGCACACATTCTCTCAAGGACATTACGTAACCATATTTCAACCTTAAACAGAGACATTATTAAATATACCTTTGTTCCTTGGCAATGGTACACATCATACTATTTGTATATACACTTTCATTAACCCATTTTCATGAGATTTATCTAAACAGCATTGCTGAGTAACAATGACTACTGACCTGTCCTGTACAGTCACATTCTTCATCAAATGCCACATATTCATTTTCCTTGCTGTACATTGCAAGGGCAATTTTCATAAGTTTCTTGTCACTATCAAGCTTGAATTCCAGTTTGCTCAGACTGTCAAACAGCTTGGACAGGTGATTACTGACCTAAAAGAAGGATAACAGAGTGTACACACAATACTTTCTGATACCTGCATAATCTTAAACTAAAGTGCCTCAGTCTCTGTGAAATCAATTATGCAGGTTGCATCTATTTTAGTAGTTTAGTAGTACTTTAAATGTTACAGCTTCCATCTTCACTGCTCTTTAATAGCTATTTGATCCAGGCTGCCCTGTAAATGTATATATAAACACACTATTGTACTTAATATTAAAGTGAAAGTGATGTTAGGTATTAATATTAATAGCACAATATTCTCAAGCTCGCAAATCTGCAATATAAAATACTTTTTTTAAATGTTTAATTTCCGTGTTATACCGATCCCGGCAATCAATGTGTTAATACATGTAATGGAACTCGCATGGACTAGAATATCATATTTACTGATTTATTAATATTGCATTATTTCTGGAATGCAGGTCCGATCGAAACTCGTAATTGAAACCCATAAGGCTTTAAAATCCAAACTCCATTTTCCAGTGACGTAATGATGATGATCTCTTTTGCCATTGGTTTCCTCTAAACCCGTAACTACGAGTTTGACTAATTGATTACGTTGAGGCGGCACATGCAACCTGTGCAAAAATGGTTTACGGGCTTGCAACTCAAGCCCGTAGCTTGCGGCATGTTCTAATTTAATAGCTGTTTAATTTGGCCGAATTTTAAGCCTGCAGCCGTTGCGGGCATCACGTTGCCGACACAGGCTTGGAATTTAATGTAGCTGCAAATCTAGCAAATTATGGTTTAATATGTCATTGCTAACACAAAAAAACATATCCCTTTCGTTAATTCAAAGTTTATAAAAGGGACATAGGGACATAGAACACAACTGTTTTTTCCAAGCATTAAAAAGAGCATGTTTTAAAAATGTATTAAAGTTGTTTTTTTGCATGAAAAAAATATTAAGTAAAACCTGTTTAAACTTCATTGAAATGCATACTCAATCTCATTGGCTAACAGAGCCCAAGAGCAGTTAAACGTTCTGAATAAGATTTTGTGCTTTGTGACCTATACTTGAAAAAAGAAAACACACTGTGGCACATTTTCATAAACACACTTTCTGATATAACAGTGAACACAATTCTTTATATGTCCCTTTAACCTTTTCAGTTACAGGACAGTCTCTATCTAGCTTTAAGGGATGTATGATCCTTGTGTAGCAACAGTTTTTCTTTTAATCCTTTTACCAGTAATCATTTCTTGCTATAATTTTCTTCATCACAATACCAAAAAATGTTAATAATAAAAGAACCTAATGCAAGCTATAAATACTCTTACTTCCACTGGGTCATTTCCTTTAGATAGGATATCCAGTAAATCTGCTGATGATACAAAATAGAATCGTGGGAAAGCAAGCTTCTTAGTCTCCAGATATTCAGACAAGGCTTTCTCACAAATAGCCAAACTGAAAAAACATACATCACAAAATAAGTTTCTAGAAAAAAATTGAAAGAGAATCTTTTTTTTCTTTAACTTTGTAATTGATTCTAATCCCTAACTATCAATATTCAGTATTTTCTTACCTTGTCTGCATTTTATCTAGCTTATCAAACAGTCCTGGCTTATTTGTTGCCTCCACAACATTTGGTGTTTTTCCAGCATCCTCCACCAACTCCTTCAAAGTAATTAATACATCAGTTTGTTTTCAGAAGCACATGACAAATTCTCTTAGATATATCCAATAACAAATTGCACTTACTTTAAAATCATGATCTATTTGGTCAAATATTTTGGAGTCTTCTGGCAGTTGTGCTCGGATGTCTTCAGAGCCAATAAAGATGCTTTCTAGATGGCTCCAGGTTCTTTGGACTTCAAACCATATGGAAGTGACAGAGTCAGCAACTGAAAGCTTCTGCTGCCAGCCTGATACCTCCTGAAGAAAGTGAGCTATATATTTAGAAGTCATAAGGTTTTGAAGTTGAACTTGGTTATCCTCTAACACTTCTACCAGTTGGTCATCTGGCTTCAGTAACATAATCCCAGTTCTACTGTGAGGTTCATATTCAAACTGCATAGTTGACCAGGTATTGTCAAGTGTCACTAACACCTAGAATGAAAAAAATAAGGACAGGCATGATTTATTTATATAGTTTAATGTATATTACAAAAGATATTTCTACTCAAATTCAAAAAAGCAACATTTGTTCATAAAAGTGTTCAGACCACTCTTTCCCAAGTAATATATATGCTAGATGTGTGCTGTTACAAATTGGTATTCTGGAGAGATAAAATAAACTAAAATTACCAACGATGACCATAATTTACTAATAATAAAAAATGTATAAACATGCAATTAGTGCTCCCTTGTTTTTTATTAGTATATAATATAGTGCCTTGCAAAAGTATTCATCCCCTTGGCATTTTTCGTGTTTTGTTGCCTCACAAACTGGAATTAACATGGATTGTTTGAGGATTTGCATCATTTAAATTACAGAACATGCCCACAACTTTGAAGATGTTTTTGTTTATTTTTATTTTGAAGTAAACAACAAATAGGACTGTGATCGTTTGCCCCTTAGAAGTTATACAAGCAAGTGGAGTATGGAGTTCTTGACAGAAGTCAAGGAGTTAAAACTTCTGAAGAACTCCTAATTGGTGCAACTCCCCTTTAGAAGCCTGGAAAGCAGACATGAGGGGGGGGGGGTGTGGCTGTGTGCTACCAGAGCAAGTCAGGAAGTGAGGCTGACAAAGGATCCCGTGTGGAGTGACAGTGTTCACCTGATTTACGGTGGCTGTGAGTCCTGAGACAACAGCGGGGTGTGTGCTGCTGGAAGAGACTGCTAATTAGACTCTGGCCTGAGTGGTGTGGAAGCTGAAGCCAGAAGCTGAGGCCTAGCTAGGAGCCAAGCCGTGTGGAGCCTGCAAAGGGCAGCTAGCCAAGAGAACAGTCAGCTGCCTGATATAATGCACAGATAACCAAGGTGAACTTCTGGAGAAGCGGCTTTGTGAGTGGGATCCTGCGGTTGTCTGGAGCTGCAAGGTAAAAGTCCTGCTGTATACCAGAGCCTGAGTGAGAGACTGCAAACACAGTAAGTTCTTACCAAAGGGGACCTCAGTCCTAAGTATACTGATGGGTGAGCCATACCAGTGCTGCTGGAGTTGACGGGAAGTTCTTTGGTTGCATATACCGGTGGGATATAGTGGACTGCTGTGACCTGCACTGCTTTAATAAGAGGACTATACCATAATATCAAAGCCTCCGGTCACTGGACCATTCCCTTAAAGAGAACCCCCCCCTTCCCCAGGGAAAAAGACTGAGCATTACTTATGGGACTTTTTCCTTCTGTTCGTATCCCGGCCACAAGGTGGCCCTCTCACAAGTCTAAAGGACTATTTGCATCCTGGCCACAAGGTGGCACACTCAAAAGTCAAAGAGAATATTTGTATCCTGGCCACAAGGTGGCGCACTCAAAAGTCTAAGAGAATAATTGTATCTTGCCCACAAGGTGGAACTCTCACAAGTCTACAAGACTATTGGTATTCTGGCCACAAGGTGGCACTACCCCACCTCACAGAGACTAGTAAACTTACAATTTCTCTGGTGCAGAGACGCTGCCCGTGTATAGTCAGGGTGTTCCTGCATGTTAGTAAGGATGTTAACGTAGATGTTTAATTTCATTTTTAAGCAGAGTTACTGCTACCCTTTGTTTTTGGCTCATAATAAACCTGTTTGCTGTACTACAAGAACGTATCTGTTCCTCATTCAAGAAACCACCGCTATACGCGGCCATCCTGGTCACAGGACATAATAACAGAAAAAGTAAATGTGCAAAACTGTTCACCCCCCTAAAGTCAATACTTTGAACAGCCACCTTTTGCGGCAATCACAGCTCCAAGTCGCTTTGGATAAGTCTCTATGAGCTGGACACATCTTACCACTGGGATTTTTGCCAATTCCTCCTTGCAAAACTGCTCCAGCTCCTTCAAGTTTGATGGTTTGCGCTTGTGAACAGTAATCTTTAAGTCTGACCACAGATTTTCTATTGGATTGAGGTCTGGGCTTTGACTAGGCCATTCCAACACATTTACATGTTTCCCCTTAAACAACTCAAGTGTTGCTTTAGCAGTGTGTTTGAGGTCATTGTCCTTCTGGAAGGTGAACCTCCGCCCTAGCCTCAAATCACGCAGAGTGGTACAGGTTTTGCTCAAGAATATCCCTGTATTTAGCACCATCCATCTTTCCCTCAACTCTGACCAGTTTCCCAGTCTCAGCTGCTGGGATGGTGTTCTTTGGGTGATGTGATGGGTTTGCGCCAGACAGTGTTTTCTTATATGGCAGAAAAGTACAATTTTAGTCTCATCAGACCAGAACACCTTCCTCCATACATTTCTCCCACATGCCTTTTTGCAAACTAAAAACGTGCCACTTTGTTTTTCGCTGAAAGTATTGGCTTTCTTCTAGCCACTCTGCCATAAAGCCCAACGCTATGGAGTGTACGACTTATTGTCATCCTATGTACAGATACTCCAGTCTCTGCTGTGGAACTCTGCAGCTCCTCCAGGGTTACCTTAGGTCTCTGTGCTGCCTTTCTGATTAATGCCCTCCTTGCCCAGTCCGTGAGTTTTGGTGGGCGGCTGTCTCTTGGCAGGTTTGCTGTTCTGCCATGTTCTTTCCATTTGGTTATGATAGATTTGATGGTGCTCCTGGGGATCATCAAAGATTTGGATATTTTTTTATAACCTAACCTGGACTTGTACTTCTCAACAACATTGTCCCTTACTTGTTTGGAGAATTCCTTGGTCTTCGTGGCAGTGTTTGGTTAGAGGTGCCTCTTAAAAAGGTGTTAACCTCTGGGGCCTTTCAAAAAAGGTGTGTACATGTAATGACAGATCATGTGACAATTAGATTGCACACAAGTAGACATCATTTCACTAATTATGTGACTTTTGAAGGTAATTGGTTGCACCAGAGCTTTTTATGGGCTTCATAACAAAGGGGGTGAATACATACGCACATGCCAATTTTCTGTTTTCTATTTCTAAAAATAGTTTTATGCATATATTTTTCTCATTTCACTTCACCAACTTAGACTATTGTGTTCTGATCCATCACATAAAATTCAGATTAACAAAACATTGAACTTAAGGCTGTAATGTAACAAAATAGGTAAAAAGTAAAGGGGGTGAATATTTTTGGAAGACACTGTACATAGCAATTGAGGTTAAAAAAATACTTTTAGCCCATCAAGTTCAAACTTTTAAGATCTCCTCTGATCTGCAATATGCAGATTAGTTGTTAATTGATCCAGAGGAAGGCAAACAGAAAAATATCCAAGTGAAACTTAGCCAATTGTCTCAAAAGGGAAAAAAATAATTCCTTCCTGACCCCAGATACTGGTGATCTGATTTCTTCCTGGATCAATACTGCCTCTCTAATTATCCAGGATATCCCTGAATACCCTTTTTATTTAAAAAATATATCCAATCCCTTTTTTAAGTTATCTATTGAATCCGCTGTCACCACCTCTCTTGGTAGAGAATTCGACAGATTAACCCTTACTGTGAACAACCCTTTTTTTTTCTCTAAGGTGTAATCTTTTGACTTCTAACCTCAATGGATGTCCCCTTGTCAGTTAAAAACCTCTTGGCGAAAAAAGATTACTTGGCAAAGCCTTGTATTGACCCTGGAAATATTTCTGTAAGGTAATCATATCCCCTCTTAGACACCTTTTTTCGAGAGAAAATAGGTTTAATGTGGTTAGTCTTTTCAGCTCTAAAATATCCTTTTTTCTGAAGTGGTGCCCAAAATTGTACTCCATATTCCAAATGAGGGCGTACTAGAGATTTGTAGAGTCGCAGAATTATATTTGCTTTCTTTGTTTCTATGCACTTCTTAATACATGCTAATATTTTATTTGTCTTTGCAGCTATTGCTTGGCATTGAGCACTGTTATGTAGGTGGTTGTCCACAAGCACTCCCAAATCCCTTTCGATATCTGATATCTCTCGATTTGCTCCATTAAGAATATAAATTGCATGGCTACCTTTCCTTCCAGAATGCATAACTTTACATTTATTGGTATTAAATCTCATCTGATATGTAATTGCCCATTTCTCTAATTTATGCAAATCCCTCTGGAGAGAAAGCAAGTAACATTCTGATTTAATTACCTTGCACAACTTAGTGTCATCAGCAAAAATGAAGACAATACTTTCCAGTGCTACTTCTAAATCATTAATAAATATGTTTAAAAGGAAAAGTCCTAATACTGAACTCTGACAATCCCATTTGCCACATTAGTCCAATCTGAGTGTTCCATTTACAACACTTTGCTTCCTATCCTTTATCCAGTTCTCAATCCATGAGCAGATATTTACTACAATTTCTGTATCTTAGTTTGCACAATAGTGTTCCATGTGGCAATGTATCAAAAGCCTTTGCAAAATCCAAAAAGACTACATCCACTGAGTTGCCTTGATCCAAGTTCCTACTAACCTCCTCATAGAAACTAATTAGATTTGTTTGACATGACCTATCCCTCATAAATCCATGTTGACACCTACTTATAATCCTGTTCTAATTGACATATTTTTGTATAATATCCCTTATTAACCCTTCTAAAAGCTTTCCCACTACAGAAGAGAGGCTTACAGGTCTATTATTCCCTGAATTTGCTCTTGCTCCCTTCTTAAAGTTCCCTGAATTTGCTCTTGCTCCCTTCTTAAATATCGCTATCACATCTGCTTTTCTCCAATCATCTGGGAGCAAACCTGTGTTGAGTGAATCTTCAAAAATGGCGTATATAATGGTTTAGCTTTATTAAAATTTATTTTTTCCAACATTTTGAATTCCTTCCTGTGTTACACAATTATTTGGTGAAGGTAGTGTAGTACTACCCACTGGTACCTCCATTGTGTATACCGAAGAAAATAACCTGAAAAAAAAAATTCCTGTTCACTAATTGTCAGACAGCCTGTTCACATTGTAATGTTCCGATAGCTTCCTTCCTGGCCTTCTTCCCATTAATATATTGAAAAAAATATTTTAGGGTTTGTACTTATGTAGGGACAGTCTCTTGTTTGTATAATCTAAATGCCTGTTTTTTGCTCCATATCTTGATCTTTAAATCATTGTTAAGCCAAATTTGATGTAATTTACTCTGATTACTTTTATTCCCACATGGCATATGGTGATAAGTATGTATATTTAGTAAGGATTTAAATGTTGTCCATTTACAGTATGTCCAGTATTTTTACCTGTCAGTTCTTTGTCCCAGTCTATACTTTGTATTGCTGCCCCTACACCGTTAAAATCTGCCCTTTTAAAATGAAGAGTTTTTGTTGGTCGTTTACAGTTTTGTTTTTTTAATTAATTCTCAAATGAGACTGTGTTGTAATCACTGTGTTCCAAAGGTTGCTCAATTTCAACATTTGAAGCCATATCAATATTATTTGTGACAACTAAATGCAAGATAGACTAATATCTAGTAGGTTCTTGTTTACCTTGGGCCAGATAATGATCCCTGAGTGTACTCAAGAACCTGCTCCTCTTAGTTGAACTGCTGGTTTAATTTATTCAGTTTTTTTCAGGGTACGTAAAATCTCACATTAATAAAACTTAAATATAGGTATCACCTCTGGTTTTCTCCAGTCATCTGGTAGATATCCTGTGTTGAGTGAAATTAGACATAATGGTTTGGCTATTACAGAGCCAAGTTCCCTCAGTACCCTTGGATGTATTCCATTAGGACCTAGGGCTTTATTAACATGTATTTATTCCAACCTCTTTTGGTGAAGGTAGTGTAGCCCCATTTTGTTGCAGTATCCCAACCACTGATACCTCTCTTGTGTATACCGAAGAAAATGACCTATTTAGCTCATCTGCCTTTTCCTGGGCGCTAATTGTCAGGCAGCCTGTTTCACATGGTAATTCTCCTATAGCTTCCTTTCTGGCCTTCTTTCCATGATTATATTTAAAAATATTTTAGGGTTAGTCTTACACTCTTTTGCAACTAATGTTTCATTTTCTATTTTAGCCAGTCTAATAGCCCTTTTGCAAACCTTGTTGACTTATTTGTACTCACGTAAAGCAGTCTCTGTCCCCTCTTGTTTGTATAATTTAAATGCCTGTTTTTTTACTCCTCATCTTCATCTTTAAATCATTGTTAAGCCACATGGGTTGTTATTTACTCCTACCTTTATTTCCACATGGTATATGGTGATAAGTATGTATATTTAGTAAGGATTTGAACGTCGTCCAGTATTTTTACCTTTTCGTTCTCTGTCCCAGCCTATATTTTGTATTGCTGCCCTTAAACTGTTAAAATCTGCCCTCTTAAAATTAAGAGTTTTTGTTGGTCGTTTACAGTTCTGTGTTTTTAATTCAATCTCAAATGAGACTGTGTTGTGATCACTGTTTCCCAAAGGTTGCCCATTTCAACATTTGATACCATATCAATATTATTTGTGATAACTAAATCCGAGATTGCCTCATTTCTAGTAGGTTCTTGGATAACATGGGGCAGATAATGATCCCTGAGTGTACTCAAGAACCTGCTCCCCTTAGCTGAACTTAGCTGACTGCTGGTCTCATTCGTTCAAGTTTATTTCAGGGTAGTTAAAAGCTCCCATTATTAAAACTTGACCATGCTTAGCTGCATTTCCTATCTGAAACAGTAATTGCAGTTCCTCGCTTTCAATTATATTTTGAAGTTTATAGCATACTCCAACCAATATTCATTTAGAATTTGCTGCTCCGCTATTTAACAAACTAGAAACAAATTACAAAATAATAATAATGGAGGGCCCTGTTATTGAGTTTAAAGTGAAGCAAACAACATGCTTTTTCTAAAGCACACAATCAGACTGAAAACTCGCAAACTTACAGTCTAAGGGTATGGGTGAGGTATAGAAAGTGAGGTACAATATATTGAGTAAATTATGGCTGAAGGGGATAAGCTCATTTAAATAGATTATTTTTTAGTAAGTTTTTGAAGGATTTGAGGCAGGAGGATAGTCTAGTGGAGCAAGGCAAGGAGTTCCACATAATAGGGGCAGCACAAGAAAAGTCCTGAAGGCGGGAATGAGAGGAGGTGTCCAGCAAAGAGGAAAGAAGAGCGAAGAGGATGGTTGGGAGAGTCTTTAGAGACAACAGCAGCGATATAGGAGGGTGCATTATTATCAAGGGCTTTATATGTTAGGGTCGGGATTTTAAATTTTATTCTGGAGACTAAGGGAAGCCAGTGGAATGACTGACAAGGATGTGCTACAGACATCAAGCGATGAGTATGGTAGATGAGTCTAGCGGAGTCATTAATTATTGACTGAAGTGGGGAGAAACAAGTGACAGGAGGCCAGCAAGTAGAGAGTTATAGTAGTCGAGGAAGGATATGATAAGAGAGTTTATTATAATTTTGGTTGCCTCTTGTGAGAGAAAGTGACGTATTTTGAAAATGTTTTTTAGGTGAAAATGACAAGATTTAGTGATGGAATGAAAGAGAGGGCAGGATCCAGTAGAACCCTAAGACAACCGGCCTGAGTGGTGGGCGTGATGATGGCATTGTCAACTGTGAGAGATATGGGAGGAGTGGAAGCTGTGGAAGAGGAGGGAAGATTAGGAGTTGCATCTTTGACATACTGAGGTTGAGTTGACGGGCAGACATCCAGGAGCATGTGCTAGAGAGGCAGTGGCAACATGAGCTAGAAGTGAGGAGCATAGTTCTGGCGCAGAGAGGTAAATTTGGATGTCATCAGCATATAGATGGTATTAAATCCAAAAGACTCTATTAGGGTACCAAGCGAGGAAGTGTAGACGGAGAAAAGGACGAATGTAGGACAGAACCTTGAGGTATGCCAACAGGGCGATGAAGAGAAGCCAGAGAAGCTTCTGGCATTAGCAAGCAAACACCTTATGTTGTTACGAGTCTAGACGTTGCAATAAAGAACAGGAAATAGGAATTTGGATAGGGATACTATCTTAATGGGAATTATATATCAGTTGCTAGTACTCCTTTAAATATTGTCTATAAGGTGCTGTAATAAGGTGCTTTTATAGTGTGCTTATATAACGTGCCAGTGTTATACACTGTTAAATAAAAATTGATGTAAAGTGTTAGTAAAAGACAATAATATATGTCTTCTTCTATGTCGAATTCTGTTGTGATAGTAAAGTGCTGTATTGCAGGAGTACTAAAACTGCCTCTTTTTCTCCGTCAGTACGCTAAAGGAGTCGCATAGAGTTTCAGGGACACAGTGATTCAGTTAAAATATGATAAAGAGTTAGAAAATGCCCATGAATCATCTAGCTACTCCTAACAGGATCAAATGAAGTAAATAGGGAAATTACAAGGGATATACACTGTTATTTAACAGTGTATAACACTGGCACGTTATATAAGCACACTATAAAAGCACCTTATTACAGCACTTTATTATAGCACCTTATAGACAATATTTAAAGGAGTACTATCACCTGATATATAATTCCCATTAAGATAGTATCCCTACACAAATTCCTATTTCCTGTTCTTTATTGCAGTGTCTAATTTTTTAGCCTTTTATTAATCCATTTTTTAAATAATTTATTAAAAGCTAAGTTTTAATTAAATTGGGTCTCTTTCACTATTGAGATTCATAGGTGTGCACTATAAAAGGGTTCCTTTTTCTTCAATGTTTAATATGTATTCTTGACCCTTAGTGGCACCCTATGTAAAAGGTCATTACAATAATTTACATCTAGAGCCGCCAAACCCATCTTTTCCTACTCTTTAAGAACATCCCTGATTAAGCATCGGTGCATATATTGATGCACCTGTGCTAAAGTAGGTAAATTATAAAATATTCAGGTCTGATAAATATCATTGTGGACTGATGCTGGTTACAGTCAACAGAGTAGCTTGATATAATTGCATCACTGAGTGAGCTTCAGGGGTGCTACAGAGCTTGGCACCTGTATATGTGTAAATAAACTTTGTTGTGAGAAGAATTAATGACATGCCTTTTCCATGCTTGACTCCTTCACAGACTTGTCTACAATGTTGCGAACCTCATCTTCAAATTTGTGTAGTTGCAGCTGCAGCAAATCGGCCAGGGTTGTGTTGTCTGACATCTCAAAGTTCACCTGAAATGAAACAGGAAGTATAGTATTAATTGGAATGTGACTGTTACAAAACAGCATGCCACAATAATATAAAACACCAATAGCAAACTGCAATAATTCTGAGCAAGAAAAAAGTGACTTGCACATAAACACTTGACACAAAAATAGGATTTCAAAAACTCCATATTTTAAATAACATACTTTATTTTCCATAAATAATAACGGACCTAAAATTCCGCAATGCCTAACACCCATTAAACATATGTCTTAATTTAATACGAATATTAAAAAACAAAACAAAAGTAAATACGCGGATAATGAAATAAAAAATAGTGTTGACACTTATAAACAGTATGTGTGGTACATAATAATAGCCTGGACATATGGTCCTACTCAGTGGTATAATATAAATCCATGGATAATACACTAATGTATTTATTCCTCCTTTGTATGCAAACCAACAATTATCTATGGTATATCTCTATGTGCGACCACACTATGAGATGATAGATATCAAGCAATCCTAATTTTAATTGGCAATCCTAGGATTGCTTGTCTAAATTCAGCACAAATTGAATAAAAAAATATCACTAAAAACACAAGATGCGCAAGAATCATTGATTAATAAAATCAAAATTGCCTGCTCTTCACTGACTACAATACAGGAGACTAGTGAACTTGATGGCAAAATATTTGGAAATTCATGTACCAGTGAAGAGACTGCTCTTATTAATGTTTCACAATTTAAATTGGATTACGGTAATCGCATAAGTCATTATTGTCCAAATGACTTTCTTATGTCCCTACAAGTTGCTCTAACTTGTTTACAAACATTACATATATTAATCTGTATGCCGTAAATTGGCTTTAAAGAAGTTATTTGCAGACAAGCAAGTAAGAAAACTTAATAACTTGGGGTTGGACAAACATGATGTTGAGGCTGATGAATAGAAAATGTCAAAACAAGTTTACACCTGAATTTAGACAGTATGCAAATATACAAGTATTCTTGGATTTAGTGGAAAATGATCTTAAAAATCTATTCGATACAACACAAAAAAACTATCTGCATCAAAAGCAAAATTTGAGTATGGCAGAAAGAAGCCAAAGCAATGTGATAATAAAACCGTCTGATAAGGGCTGAAAAAATGTTTGGTTGGAAGAGAAAGATTACTTAAAGATGTGTCATAGACTACTCTAAGTCAACATAAACTGTATTAAATGAAAATCCTCTTTGGAAATTTAGTAATGAGTTGAAAGAGATCTTGGTTAAAGCCAAAGAAGATAATTTGATTAATCAATATACTCAAGCTTTCTTATTTCCTAAACATCCCACTGTTGCCACGTTTTACACTTTACCAGAAATACATCAACAAGCAATACCTGTACCTGGACCCTGGATTGTTTCAGGCAACAATTGCTTAACGGAAAAAAACTGTGTTTTCATTGATGACTATTTTAAAGAAAGTCATAGTCTAGCTTCTTACTTAAAAGACACTTTAGATGTTCTTAAACATCTATATGATATTTATATTGCTGAAGATGCATTACTGGTGTCCATTTATGTGGAGCAACTTTATTCCAGCATTCCACACAATTTAAGAAGAATAGCTGTGGAACATTATCGACGTATTAAAGGAAATTAGTATACAGACTTCAATCGATTCATAATCACACTGCTCAAGTTTATTGTTACAAGAATTTTTTTTCTGTTAGGTAAACTCTGGTATTACCAGATATGAGGAACTGTCATGGGCACAGTATATGCCCCCAATTACAGAAATATATATCTGGGCTATTGGGAGAAGACATGTGTATTCACCGAACAAATGGCAGACTTTTCAGAATTTTTTTTAATTATGGAAACATTACATTAATGATGTCTTGGTATTACGGGCAGGAACAAGACAAGACTTTGAATCATTTATGAGCATACTCAATACGGATTCCTTGGGTTTAAAGTTTACATATGCTATGGATGAATGAAAAATGTAATTTCTGGATCTTACATTAACAAAAGATGATTGAGGCAAAGATATATACATCGACATATAGAAAATCTACAGCCTCCAATTCATTATTAAAATTGTCCAGTCAACACCCCTTGGCCTTAAAATCTGGGATTTCAATAAGCCAGTATTCATGGCTTAAAAGAAATTGTGATAGGCTGACTGAATTTGAGATACAAGCAGATCAGTTAAGAGAAAGATTTAAAGATTGCGGTTACCCTAACCATGTTCTTAAAAAAGCCTATAAAAGGGCCCTGGAATCAGACAGACATCAACTACTGTATGGACAAAGACAAAGACAGATGGAGCAACAAATCAGGTGTGTGATGTCCTATGGGAGTGATTGGAGAGAAATAAAAAATATATTAAATAAACACTGGCATATACTTGTTGAGGACACAACATTGAAGGAATATCTACCCAAAGATGCTTCTATTACGTATCGTAAAAACAAGAGTTTAAGAGATATGTTGGTTAGATGTTTTTTTATAAATCTTCAGTAAAAACAGCAACTTGGTTAAATGCACATTGGGTTTATACAGATGTGGACATTGTAGGGCCTGTAATTTTATACAACCAAATCATGAGTTTACAGATACGACCACAAAAAGAAAATTTCCAGTAAAAAGTTTCATAAACTGCAACACTACTCATGTAGTTTATATGATGATATGTCCATGTCATAAACTTTATATTGGAAAAACCATATGGCAGCACCGAAGAAGAATTCTAGAGCATGTGTATTGGGTATCTAAGACACATAAAATCATTCCATGACAATGTAGCTGAAGTTATGAAATTGTATGTCAGCTCTTACAGTTGGAAAGTAAATGGAATTTTTTGTTGTTGACTTCACAGTATCTAACATTTTTAAATGAAGGTTTCTCCTACACTGCATTTTATAATGGTCAATTTAAGTTCTATATGAATTCAATTAAGTAAAAACTTGCCTTTTTTTATATATTATTTTATACATATTTTATACATTCATGAGTATTTATTCTACATATTTTTTTGTTTTGAATTAACCTAAATGGTATAATTATGTGGTACTCGGAATGCCATTTATGTTTATACTATGGAATTGCCTGTCAAAAATTAAGGCAATAACATTTTAATGCTGGCAATGCTGTTTGCCACACAATGCAAGGCCCCCCCCCCCCCCCCCCCCGTCTACTTTACGGGCCTCGAGATGTGCACGTTGGCGGTCATTGCAAGCCTCACCCCCCTCTACTTTACTTGCCTTTGGCGCTCATTGCGAGCATATCCCCCCCCTCTACTTCGGTGCAATGATTGCCTTCCCCACAACCCCTATTCTACCTCCCCTGTGTCACTTTCCCCAAAATCCCTCGCCAGTGTCTCTTCCCCCTCCCCTGTATGTCTTCCCCCCACCCCCTCCCCAGTGTTTCTGTCCCCTCTCCCTCCCCTGTATCTCTTTCCTCCACTCCCTCCCCAGTATCTTTGCCCTGCTCTCCTTCCCCTGTGTCTCTTCCCCCCCCCCCCTTTCTCACCCCTGTGTGCCCTTGCGTCTGTTAAAAGTTACAGGCTTCAAATGAGAAATAGCGTTGGTTTACACTGAGTTGCGGGCTTGAAAAAAAAATGGCGGCCATTTCTTGGGGCAGAGTGAGAAGCAAATACTGACAGAGGTGCTGGATGTACAAGGTACCTGAATGAAAGGAATTGTATTTCTATAAATAAAGAACCCCAGTCTGTGTGCTTTGGATTAACAGTGCAGTGAACAAAAAATTATTGGCTAAGGGTCCCTGGGATGGAGCATTTAGAGTGAAGGGTGGGCCAGTGGGCCACTCTCTGATATTACAACATCTGGTACAAACATGAAGTGGAACCACAAGAAAGGATTCCCACAAGAATAGAACAGTTATTGTATTTGTGGAGGCTCGCATGCTCTTGATTTTCAGTATGAATACAAACGGTGAAATCAGGGCCTCACGATCACTGTTTAACCATTTCCTGTTTTGTTGTTTTTTAAAAGGGACATTGTCACTCTAAGAATGTTTATTTCTTAGGATAACAATGTCCCTTTTTAAAAAACGCTTTCACCGTCTGTATTTGTACTGAAAATCAAGAGCATGCGAGCCTCCAAAAATACAATAACTGTGGCAGACAAATACAATAACTGTGGCAGACAAGCTGTACACGTTCTTGAAGTTAGTCAACTGGTTTAAGTTTCGTTACTACATTGCTTAATTTAAATTTTTATTAAAAGCATTTGTTGAAATCTAACCTGAGCCTTTGGACTGTCTCTCTGATAATTATTGTAAGAACCTTGTTACAACATGAATAGTAAAATATTAAACATCTCCTAGCATTTAAAGTGTAAATTAAATACAGCTATACCTTCATTGAACGCTGTAGATAGGTTCCAAGCAATAGGAGTGTAAAGCTAAAAAGCTCAAAACTGGGTCATTTTAACAGAGGGTAGAATAGGTTAGGGGAACTCATGAAAAAAAAAAATACACAATTACAATTGAAATTTAAACTTTTTTTGTTTTATATGAACTTCAAACAAAACAGCAAACATAACAACTAACACAAACTAAACATTAGCAGAAATATAAACGTAAAATTTGTGATGTTAAAGCTTCTGGCGCATCCTCAATTCTGTTTTTTTTTTTTTTTAGAATTAGAGCATTAAAGGGGGGTTAAATAGGGAATTACGGGTCAAAATAGCATTTTAGTGAAACAACGTTAAAAGGGGTAGCGTTAAGCAGGGTATAAATTTATATAAATACAGGCATAACCCTTTTAACTCTGTAGATGTGTTTCTAGAAGACCAAGTGTTAAACAGGCCAATTTAAATATAGGGTAAATTACAAGTAAAATCAATTTTAAAATTCCTTTTGGTGTTTTGGAATGAAACACAAGCATCAAATCAGTGATACTCTGGGATGTGTCGGGTAAAAACTGTGTTATATCAAATGGGGGATGTGTCAGGCAAAAATAGCTTTATTGCGAATCAGTGTTAAATGGGGTAGTGTTAAGCGGGGTCTGTCTGTAATTTCTTCTTATGGCTTACGGCATTATGACAGGCATTTGTGTTTGAGCATTCTCCATCTCATCAGGCAACCTAAACTGACGGAAAATACTCAAAACACAAATGACTGTCAAAAAGCATAAATACATTCTGTACACACAATTAATGCAGCAATTAACATTGAAATACCTTAGTTGCCTGCATGAGTTCAAGCCAATGCCTGTCTCTGATAGCAGGGTTCTGTAGATCGCTCACCGCCCTCAGGGATGTGATCATGTTTTTCACCACATTGTCCAGCCCATTATAGATTTCCCATGTTCGCACCTCTTTGTCCAAACCTCGTACATCTTTAGCAAACCTTTTACAATCAATATCCATCTGATCTACATTAATTTGCTTCCATTTTGTGGTATTCCAGTCATTAAAACTTGTTTTAACCTAAAAAAAATATATTTTTTTATTGAATTCAGTAGCATAATAATACAATTATTCAATAAATGCTATGTTTTATGTCAAGGTGCAGTAAAAGTAACATGCAACATTGAAGTTTCTTTGATCCATGTTTCCAACGGGTTTAATGTAGCCCATTATGGTGATTTTGCTGTCACTATACTGCAGATTTTATAATACAGTAAGTCTATGTATACTATACTGTGCTTGACATGATCTGGCAAAATGAATAAAATCTTACCATTAAAATCATATCCCAGAGATCTTTTAGCAGTGCCACCTCTCTGCGACACACTTTAAGTTGCTTATAATCTGGAACTGCAACTTCAAATAGACCAGCTGACTTTGAAATAGTTGCCATTTCTTTCTCCAGGTTGTTGATGCTTAGGTACACCTAACAAATAGAGGATAGAAAAGATACATTATTCCTGCTTTTGTTATTGCACTTCAAGAAAGATTTTAACAAAAAAAGAAAATTACCGCATCTAAGGCAGTGTATGGGTCTGGATGGTCAAAGGATAATGGAGCTTTCTCTTTGAATTTCTCTCTAAAATCTTGCTGACGAATCTAAACAAAAATTAAAAAAAAACTTAAATGTTAGAACTATTGCTCATATATGTAGAATCTACAGAAGCAAAATCAAATTGTTAAATACTTTGCTGCTGTTACATGGGTTTTATATATTAAATATAATTTAAGAGTGAGAGCAGCAGAACCCCACCTCAAACTGCTGACACTTCCTTCGAATGTTTGTGACTTCATTAGCCTGCAGGGGGGCAACATTCTGCTTCATTTGATACATAATTTTTTTTGTGTTGTTCCATTGTTCTGGCAGGTCCTAAAGAAGAGAGACATAACACAATATTTAGAAGAAGGTATGTAATGCATACTGCTTAGGATGTAAAAAATGTAAGTGAAGTCGATTAGTGAAGGTCTGTTTAAATGGGGTTTCAATCAACCTGTTCTGTTCCATTCAACATATTATATGCATTATAAAATTGTGTCAAACAGATATATACAATACATACTAATGAAGATCTAGTAATCCATTAATTTCTAACTATATATCATCCCCCTGCACAGGTTAAGGTGCCATTGTAATCACTGTAACAGCTCTTCATGGTGTGAAAGAGCACAAGATTGTATAGTCAAATTAAGTATTTTTTTAATTACACTAATAATAGCTTAAACAAAACTACAGCTTCAAATCTCTGTTTACATACAAGTCTTTCATGCCCACTGGCTGTTGCATGATTAATTAACAGATTGCCGAGTGTAGCATACACACATGAGACTCTATGGAGGAAGGCTGTGATTAAAAGGCACAACATCCCTGTGTACCCATAGCTTTCCTGTTTAGGTGAGTCCAGCATTCCATGCCTGCACAGATTTATTTGGTAAGGGTAACATTTTTGTTTGTTGTAGGAGCACCAGAGCAGGAACACAGAGCACTGACCGCCTCTGCACTGGTCTGCATTGCTCAAATTCTGGAGAAGCAAGAGAGCAGAAAACTGCATTTTCTGTCAGGAATAAACAAATAGAATATGTTCCCTTCAAATTGGAAATGCAAGTAGTCTGACAAACACATTAACACACTCCTGCATCCTGAATGGTTGTAGTAAAGCAGTAACCTGTGAAAAGTTTTTTACCCATGTAAAAACACAGATTTGATTTCTGTGAAAAATGCACATATTTCACAAATTCAAAAAGTATTTCAACATGCTTTAGAAGATTTTTACTGTGATGTTGCCCCAATTATGCTGAATTAAGTGGCCTTTTAATCATTAGCAATGAAGCAACAAGACATACATGCAACTGCATGTGGACTTCCTCGGGCATCTCCTCTCCATATGTCTTTAGGAGTTCAATAGTTTCCTTTAGAGGCTCAAACATCTTGTCTGTGGCTGCCTGTCTGTCTTTTACTTTCATCAGGTTACCCATCACTTCCACAAGCCCACGATAATCTCCTTCCTGTATTGGTTTACTAAGCTCTGTATTCGCCATCTTCATAAACTCTGTCAGTTCGGAAATGCTTAAAGAAAACAGAGGGCAGGTTAGGTAAGCAAAATGAGAATACTAAATAGTGATATATAGTATTCTTAACAGTCAAATTCTCAATAGCACATTAAAATATAATAATATCATGTTTGTTATCATAGTCGTTTTACAGCAAGATGACGATTGTGTATAGCACACAAGCATTTATATTCTTCTATAAGCGTTATATAATGCCCTGTTCAGTTCTTTGGCTTACAACTAAAAATTATACCCCTGGTATCAGTCCTAGATTCACTAAATATCCCAAGAGGGTACCTCTTTTGTGGATACCATCAACATCTAGATTGTTTCTTTTTAAACACTGAAAAATATCAACAGATTACTATGTGTAATCATGTGTAATCATTTAAATAACCATGGACATTAACTAAATTATTCTGATGCAATTAAGCTCAAGAATAGCATATAAAGGGATATTTCATATAAGCAGAAAACATACAGCTAGCAAGTTTGTATGTGTAAGATTTACCTAGAATACACATGATTGATAAGATGATTCTTGAACATGAGACTCCACCGTTTTATAACATTTAATAAAGCCTGTTTAAATGGCCGACAGTCAACTTGAAACCAGCCGTTAAAAATTTTTCGGTTTTCACAGCTAGATACTTCTTCATAAAATTCCTCATACAAATCAATCTGCAAATAAATTATACATTTTTATAAATAAAAAGTAACACAGTGAGTTTCAGAAATAATATCCCTGTGATAAATATAAACTTTTCCATATGACCATATTGTTTAAAAAAGCTGCTGTCCTGAGTCACAATTAAAAAACAAAACCATGTAAAAAAATCAAGTAACAATGTCTGCTAGCTGTAAATGACTACAAATATCACCACTAGATTGTCTAAGTACAGAGTAGGCATGTTCAGTTTTAAATAATGTAACCAAGTGGAGGGGACTTGCCATTCTTGAGATCTAATGAGTACCAGTGGTGCAACCCAGAAGAAGGGTTTGGGAGGGAGTGTTGGGAATTATGAGAAATGAGAACCAATATGAAGGGAATTAGACAACCACCCAAACAAACCTTCAACTACATTTTCAGGAATATAATGAGGTTTCCATTAGTACAGTTGTAATGCTATTAAAACACGTTTTCTCCCACCAATACTTTACTTTTATCTTTTGTGTTAGAGTGTACTCATTGCTAATTAATCTGAGTGGGTTTGCACATGTTCAGACTGATTCTAGCACTTGTGTTCTGCTGAGAACAATGAACACATTTCAGTTATCACTTTGTTAAACAAGTCAAAGGCCATATTAAATTTGAAGCCCGTAGCAGCACCGGTACACTTGCAAAGCCTGCTGGCTTGAAATTCGCCAGAGTTACAGAGCTATCACATTAGCAAAGCCCGCAACAGATGTGGCCGACATCGAAACAAGTAAACCGTTCCTGCGCACCTTGCTTGATCAATTAGTCAAACCCGTAGTTACAGGTTTAGACGGAGCCTATAGTAAAAGAGATAGTCATCATCAAGTAACTGAAAAATGGAGGTTAGATTTTAATCACTTACGGGTTTAAAGTACGAGTTACGATCAGACCCGCATTCCAGAAATAATGCAATATTAATAAATTAATAAATCAGTAAATATAATATTCAAGTCTATGCGAGTTCCATTATATGTATTAAAACATTGATTGCCGGGATCTATATAACACAGAATTTAAACATAAAAAAAGCATTTTATATTGCAGATTTGCGAGCTTGAGAATGCTGTGCTATTAATTTTAATGACTTAGGCCCTCTGTTATGAACAGAAGGGCCCACTGGACTATTTGGGGTTCATCAGTTATTATATGTGTGGTTAGAAGGTACTAACAATTTGCTTAACATTTATATCATGGATGTAATAAGTGCATGTGGTGCTGTAATTGACTAACATTGCAAAACTGTATCTGTGTTAGAAATAGGATAGTGGAATTTATATGGCCCTGCGATCGGCCACTTGTGAAGGCTCTGGCTTTATTCATGAAAGGGGTAACTAGTTTTATGGCTCTGTAAGAGGAGAAACAAAAGGTGTAATTAAAAGAAAGCCGGATGCCTTTCTACATCTGGAAAGCATGTGGGTGAGGGGGGATAGCAAGCTATTTGCCTAGGAGGATGGGCTAGAACTGGGGGCAGTCTTTGGTCTTTTGTGTCATCTCTCTGTTTTTTTTTAGATATCTTTGTAACAATAAAGAAGGGGCCAGTCTGACTTTGGACACACTAAACACAGGTGGTGTCAGAGTCTGCTTGTACTAATCCAAGGTACATGGGTGTCTGCTGGTGTCTGCTGGTGTCGAGATCTGAACAAAAAGTTGCGACCGTGGAGAGAGAGAGATTTGGGGTGAGCGTGGTCCCCCAAATTGGCTGGTCGTGACAGCTGGTGGCATCGGTGGGGATCTCTGTATAAAACACAGAAGGATGGCAGCTTATGAAGAGATGTCTGCAGCAGAGGAGGAGGAAGTGTCCAGACGGTATCAAAGATGGATTGAGGTAATGCCTGCAGGTTTTACTAAGGATCAGCAGAGGGAACTCCGGGTACAGATCACACAGGAGGTACAGGGGAACAGGAGAAGGGTAAGCAATGGCCCTGTCTCAGCTCCTGTGGAGGGGAAATGCTTATCCCCAGTAGAGACAGAGAGCCAGGTGACAGAGGCAAAGGACTGCAGAGAAATGGCCCTTCTAAAGCAATGGATGGCGTTCCTGGGATTGTGGCAGGACCATGAGCTGTCATGCTGGCTGAAGAAACTGGTATGGAAAGAGATTGCCTTAGAGAAACAGTATCATGCCAGGATAGGGCCTGTTGGTGCCCTTGAAGAGGATCTCTATGTTCAATTGGAGCTAATAGATGGGCTCTGGGAGATCGTCTATGGTGATCCTGAATGTGGCATGGGGACTGTAAGGAGGAAAAATAACTTATTTCTTAAACGCTGTCATGGTCTGGGATTAGAACTATGGTCCCCGGAGGCTAATTTGCTGGAACCCCTAATTCAGCAAGAGCTGCAGCTGGAGGCTGAGTATGTTGAATTGCTGGATGAGGCATCCATGGAGGGGTTTTGGCCATCCAGTTGGGAGGAACCCTGTCAGGCGGACAGGGAGGAAAATGATTGGTTACCAGAGGTCTGGGGAGAGGATATTGTGGACTCTGACCAGGACAATACCAATGTGGAGATACAAATGGACAAGGCCCAGTTAATTTTTGCTACAACTGGGACAGATGAGGAGGGTACCATACATTATGGGTACATCTCGAAACCGGTGGAGTCTGAGTCTCAGACAGGAATAGCAGGCCAGATGGAGGGCCTGGGAGAGTTCTGGAAAGAACCAGAGATGGATCGTGAACCTAACATGGGGTTCCCGTGGATAACTACAGTCCAGGAACCAGCCATGGGTACAGGGGCGAACACCGAGAACAACCTTGGGACTGTGTCAGACCAAGGGGGCCAGCCAGACCCAAATGGCTGGGGCACAATTGCTAATAACAAGGCAATTGAGAAGACAGAGAATGTCTGTAAAACTGATGGCCCAAGGGGAATGTCTGGATGAGAGCTGTGAGGTCCTGCCAGGGAACACAGTGACCAAAGATCCCAAGGGAGGTGAGTGCTGTGACCAGACAGTGGTTCCAGAGAGAGGGGGAGGTGATGTGCTGATCCAGATACCACATAGATATTTGGAGTCTTTAGACCAGACCACAACATTGGGTGCCGGCTTCCAGATCCGTCCAGTAAATGACCCCCTGGAATTACTATTTTTCTGGGCACCCCAGGGGAGTGTTTTACCCATGCAGTGGGGCAGAAGAGTGTATGGGCCCTGGTTGTTGGGGGGTGGGCTGGCAATGGCACCCTTGAACTGCATTGATTACCCTGGCACAGAGGTCTGTGGGCAGAACCCAGGCCAAGCAAACAGCCTGGTTAGGAGCAGCTATGTTCACTGTGCCCTGGGAATACACTTTGGGCCTAGCATGGAGCTCCCACTGATAAAAAATGTCAGCGAGCTAGCCACAGACAAGGGGGCAGGGGAGGTTATGATCTCTGAAATCCTGCCAAACAGAGACACTGCAAATCATTTAAAGAGGGACCACATTCCTTATTGTGTGCCCAATCCAGGCGAGATGGAATACAGCACACCAACAGTGGTCCAAGGAGATGGAGAAATGGAGTCCCATGCCCAGACCATTGCTGCAGGTGAGAGGGGTTACTGTGCCCAGACTGCGGTGAAGCCTCCATTCCCGCCCCCCATCATGGATGCTGGGTTCAGTATCAGACTGGTATGTTCCTCCCTGGAGGTGTTAGTTTATGGGGCTCCCAAGGAAAATGTTTCCCCTCAGACATTGGGAAGAGGAGGGCACTGGCCCTGGTTTTTGGGAGGGGGGGCGAGCCATGTCACCTTGGGAACTGTCACCTGGACTTTGTACCACCCTGGGACCCTTTGGACTGGGTGAACTAATAGGCCCAAGGACTGTTTTAGATGCAGCGGCCCAATTAAATTGTTTTCCCCAATGGATGGGGAGGAAGGGGGCATGTGCCATGGCCAAAGGAAGGCGGTTGGCAATTGAGCCATGGAGGCTATGCACAAAATTGTGTGCCCATTGGAATTGGAAGAAATGTGGACTGTGAGGCATTTACAATCACCATCACTTGCACAAGTGAGATCAGTGTGGCTAGAAATTTGTCCGTCAGGACGAATTCCTAGGCCACACTAGAATGGGGGAAACTAGCTGTTATGAACAGAAGGGCCCACTGGACTATTTGGGGTTCATCAGTTATTATATGTGTGGTTAGAAGGTACTAACAATTTGCTTAACATTTATATCATGGATGTAATAAGTGCATGTGGTGCTGTAATTGACTAACATTGCAAAACTGTATCTGTGTTAGAAATAGGATAGTGGAATTTATATGGCCCTGCGATCGGCCACTTGTGAAGGCTCTGGCTTTATTCATGAAAGGGGTAACTAGTTTTATGGCTCTGTAAGAGGAGAAACAAAAGGTGTAATTAAAAGAAAGCCGGATGCCTTTCTACATCTGGAAAGCATGTGGGTGAGGGGGGATAGCAAGCTATTTGCCTAGGAGGATGGGCTAGAACTGGGGGCAGTCTTTGGTCTTTTGTGTCATCTTTCTGTTTTTTTTTAGATATCTTTGTAACAATAAAGAAGGGGCCAGTCTGACTTTGGACACACTAAACACAGGTGGTGTCAGAGTCTGCTTGTACTAATCCAAGGTACATGGGTGTCTGCTGGTGTCTGCTGGTGTCGAGATCTGAACAAAAAGTTGCGACCGTGGAGAGAGAGAGATTTGGGGTGAGCGTGGTCCCCCAAATTGGCTGGTCGTGACAGCTGGTGGCATCGGTGGGGATCTCTGTATAAAACACAGAAGGATGGCAGCTTATGAAGAGATGTCTGCAGCAGAGGAGGAGGAAGTGTCCAGACGGTATCAAAGATGGATTGAGGTAATGCCTGCAGGTTTTACTAAGGATCAGCAGAGGGAACTCCGGGTACAGATCACACAGGAGGTACAGGGGAACAGGAGAAGGGTAAGCAATGGCCCTGTCTCAGCTCCTGTGGAGGGGAAATGCTTATCCCCAGTAGAGACAGAGAGCCAGGTGACAGAGGCAAAGGACTGCAGAGAAATGGCCCTTCTAAAGCAATGGATGGCGTTCCTGGGATTGTGGCAGGACCATGAGCTGTCATGCTGGCTGAAGAAACTGGTATGGAAAGAGATTGCCTTAGAGAAACAGTATCATGCCAGGATAGGGCCTGTTGGTGCCCTTGAAGAGGATCTCTATGTTCAATTGGAGCTAATAGATGGGCTCTGGGAGATCGTCTATGGTGATCCTGAATGTGGCATGGGGACTGTAAGGAGGAAAAATAACTTATTTCTTAAACGCTGTCATGGTCTGGGATTAGAACTATGGTCCCCGGAGGCTAATTTGCTGGAACCCCTGATTCAGCAAGAGCTGCAGCTGGAGGCTGAGTATGTTGAATTGCTGGATGAGGCATCCATGGAGGGGTTTTGGCCATCCAGTTGGGAGGAACCCTGTCAGGCGGACAGGGAGGAAAATGATTGGTTACCAGAGGTCTGGGGAGAGGATATTGTGGACTCTGACCAGGACAATACCAATGTGGAGATACAAATGGACAAGGCCCAGTTAATTTTTGCTACAACTGGGACAGATGAGGAGGGTACCATACATTATGGGTACATCTCGAAACCGGTGGAGTCTGAGTCTCAGACAGGAATAGCAGGCCAGATGGAGGGCCTGGGAGAGTTCTGGAAAGAACCAGAGATGGATCGTGAACCTAACATGGGGTTCCCGTGGATAACTACAGTCCAGGAACCAGCCATGGGTACAGGGGCGAACACCGAGAACAACCTTGGGACTGTGTCAGACCAAGCGGGCCAGCCAGACCCAAATGGCTGGGGCACAATTGCTAATAACAAGGCAATTGAGAAGACAGAGAATGTCTGTAAAACTGATGGCCCAAGGGGAATGTCTGGATGAGAGCTGTGAGGTCCTGCCAGGGAACACAGTGACCAAAGATCCCAAGGGAGGTGAGTGCTGTGACCAGACAGTGGTTCCAGAGAGAGGGGGAGGTGATGTGCTGATCCAGATACCACATAGATATTTGGAGTCTTTAGACCAGACCACAACATTGGGTGCCGGCTTCCAGATCCGTCCAGTAAATGACCCCCTGGAATTACTATTTTTCTGGGCACCCCAGGGGAGTGTTTTACCCATGCAGTGGGGCAGAAGAGTGTATGGGCCCTGGTTGTTGGGGGGTGGGCTGGCAATGGCACCCTTGAACTGCATTGATTACCCTGGCACAGAGGTCTGTGGGCAGAACCCAGGCCAAGCAAACAGCCTGGTTAAGAGCAGCTATGTTCACTGTGCCCTGGGAATACACTTTGGGCCTAGCATGGAGCTCCCACTGATAAAAAATGTCAGCGAGCTAGCCACAGACAAGGGGGCAGGGGAGGTTATGATCTCTGAAATCCTGCCAAACAGAGACACTGCAAATCATTTAAAGAGGGACCACATTCCTTATTGTGTGCCCAATCCAGGCGAGATGGAATACAGCACACCAACAGTGGTCCAAGGAGATGGAGAAATGGAGTCCCATGCCCAGACCATTGCTGCAGGTGAGAGGGGTTACTGTGCCCAGACTGCGGTGAAGCCTCCATTCCCGCCCCCCATCATGGATGCTGGGTTCAGTATCAGACTGGTATGTTCCTCCCTGGAGGTGTTAGTTTATGGGGCTCCCAAGGAAAATGTTTCCCCTCAGACATTGGGAAGAGGAGGGCACTGGCCCTGGTTTTTGGGAGGGGGGCGAGCCATGTCACCTTGGGAACTGTCACCTGGACTTTGTACCACCCTGGGACCCTTTGGACTGGGTGAACTAATAGGCCCAAGGACTGTTTTAGATGCAGCGGCCCAATTAAATTGTTTTCCCCAATGGATGGGGAGGAAGGGGGCATGTGCCATGGCCAAAGGAAGGCGGTTGGCAATTGAGCCATGGAGGCTATGCACAAAATTGTGTGCCCATTGGAATTGGAAGAAATGTGGACTGTGAGGCATTTACAATCACCATCACTTGCACAAGTGAGATCAGTGTGGCTAGAAATTTGTCCGTCAGGACGAATTCCTAGGCCACACTAGAATGGGGGAAACTAGCTGTTATGAACAGAAGGGCCCACTGGACTATTTGGGGTTCATCAGTTATTATATGTGTGGTTAGAAGGTACTAACAATTTGCTTAACATTTATATCATGGATGTAATAAGTGCATGTGGTGCTGTAATTGACTAACATTGCAAAACTGTATCTGTGTTAGAAATAGGATAGTGGAATTTATATGGCCCTGCGATCGGCCACTTGTGAAGGCTCTGGCTTTATTCATGAAAGGGGTAACTAGTTTTATGGCTCTGTAAGAGGAGAAACAAAAGGTGTAATTAAAAGAAAGCCGGATGCCTTTCTACATCTGGAAAGCATGTGCGTGAGGGGGGATAGCAAGCTATTTGCCTAGGAGGATGGGCTAGAACTGGGGGCAGTCTTTGGTCTTTTGTGTCATCTTTCTGTTTTTTTTTAGATATCTTTGTAACAATAAAGAAGGGGCCAGTCTGACTTTGGACACACTAAACACAGGTGGTGTCAGAGTCTGCTTGTACTAATCCAAGGTACATGGGTGTGATTCTTAGATCCTAAGAATAGGGGTCTGAGGTGCATGTCTCTGCAGTAAGGATGCTGTCATCTGAAGTGTCTGCTGGTGTCGAGATCTGAACAAAAAGTTGCGACCGTGGAGAGAGAGAGATTTGGGGTGAGCGTGGTCCCCCAAATTGGCTGGTCGTGACACCCTCATTCAATTGCAATTTGGCCAATTGAATAGGGCTCTAAATAAGCACATAACATATTTTTTTAAAGAAGTTTTTAGTTAGGGAACTTCTATCCAAAAGCAAGGTCTTCACTAACTAAAAACGTATTTAAAAAAAATATGCTATGTGCTTATTTAGAGCTTTATTCAATTGGCCGAATCGCAATTGAATGAGGGCCTTAATGTTTATAACATAGTGGGGAAAATAAATTATATTTATTTACATTTATTTACAAGAACAACGACGCAACTTGGACATTTAAAAGCAATTAAAAAACATAAATGGGATAAAACATCCCCTTTTTATTATCTGTTTATAAGGTTTTATTATAGAAAGTGGACTTTGTATCTACTGGATTGCATTTGCCTCAAAGCATAAATTCATTATTTTTCAATGCAGTTCCATATGTCTTTTAACTACATTAAGTGATGTCACATGCGAGCCACGTCATTAGCATATACCGGGTGCCGACGCAGGAAGGAGTGGAGGCCGGAGGAGAAGCTGCAGATGAAGGTAAGTGAGGGGTAAGGGAGAGGGGGAGGTATTTAGAGGGGTAAAGTGAGGAGGGGGGTTTAGAATGAGGAGGGGGGGATTAGAATGAGGAGGGGGGGTTGAGGATGAGGAGGGGGGAGGGAAAGAGACACGGGGGGTCAGAGAGAAACAGTGATGTAGAGAGACACGGGGGGGTAGAGAGACACGGGGGGTTAGAGAGACACGGAGGGGTTAGAGAGACACGGGGGGGTTAGAGAGACACGGGGGGTTAGAGAGACACGGGGGAGAGTGACTTGAGTATAAGCCGAGTGGGCCCTTTTTAGCCTTAAAAAAAGGGCTGAAAAACTCGGTTTTTACTCGAGTATACACGGTAATTAGTTTAATGACTATAGAGGAAATATGATTTACTATAGATTATAGTTGGGAATAGCAAAGGGTCTTTAGAACAATAAAGGATTATATATCCATGAGTTTATGGTTATAGAAAAATCTGAATCATAGGTTGTTTTTCAATGATATTAGATTTACTTTATATTATGGAGTTGAAATAAAAATATATCAGTACATACAAGTGCAAAGTGATGCTGATGAAAATTGATATATTCAACTTTAAAATTATTGCATTAATGCAATTTATCCATTTAATGGTGACTTAATTTAAAATATTAAAAGTGAAAACATTTAGATATATTTAGGTTAGAAATTTTACTCAAAACAGTATGGACTTATATTAAGTTCAGTGATGCACTTTTATTAAGTACAGTGAATATTAATTGTGACGTGTATATTATAAGTATGAACTGATTTAGAAAACTCCATTTTAAATGTAAATTTTAAAATGTAAATATCAATTTTATTATATTATACTTTTTAGACTTAGATGTTAGAAAGAAAACATAAATTATAAATTATCCAATTCTTTAGATTTAAAGTCTAATATTTCAATGTATAGTGATGTTTAAACCATAGTGGGGAAAATAAATTATATTTATTTACAAGAACACCAACGAGACTTGGACATTTAAAAACAATTAAAAAACATAAATGGGATAAAACATCCCCTTTTCATTATCTGTTTATAAGGTTTTATTATAGAAAGTGGACTTTGTATCTACTGGATTGCATTTGCCTCAAAGGTCAGTACTTACGGATAAGGAGAAACTGCAGCACAATAGACCAATTTAAAGAAGAGGCAAATAAATTATGATTTAGATTCAAAAACAGAGGATACCCCAATAGGTGTTTGAAAAAAGGCCTATAAATTGGCTCTAGAGACAATAGGACTGACCTGATCAGTATCCAAAATCAGAGAACTGAAGGAAAAAAAGATGAAAAAACTGTAAGATGTGTTCTTACTTTTGGACAGAATTCTGAAGAAATTAAAAACATCTTCTCAAAACATTGGAATCTTCTTTTATTAGATAGAGAACTCAAGTCCTCACTCCTAATACCAGCATAACTTATTATAGAAATAGAAACTTAAAAGACAGACTAATTCATAGCCACCTTGAAGTAAAGGGACCCAAAAAGACATGGTTACAACCATTGAATGGGTGCTTTAGATGTGGCAAATGTACATTTTGTAAATTTTTGAGGCCTACAAAAACTTATACACATCCAAATACAGGAGATGAATATATACCGTATTTATCGGCATACAACACGCACCGGCGTATAACACGCACCTCATTTTAAGAAGGAAATTTCAGGGGGAAAATTTTTTTGAAGACAAATCCTCAACCTCAACCTCCCTCCTCATCCTCCCTCCTCAAACCCCCCATCCTCAACCTCCTCCCCCACCCCCCCATCCTCAAACCCCCTCAACCCCCCTGCTCAACTCCCTCATCCTCCTTCCTCAACCTCCCTATCTTCATCCCCCTCCTCAACCCCCCATCCTCAAACCCCCTCAACCCCCCATCCTCATCCTCCCTCCTCAACCCCCCTATCCTCAACCCCCTCCGCAACCCAACCCCCCTCCTCAACCTCAACCCCCCTATCCTCAATCTCAACCCCCCTCCTCATTCTAAACCCACCTCTGCATTCCAACCCCCCTCCTCATTCTAATCCCCCACCCTCCTCAACCTTAACCCCCCTCCTCAACCTAAACCCCCCTAAATACCTGCCCCTCACTTACTTGCTTCTGCTCCGGCCTCCGCTCCTTGACCCGGCGCGCCGTATAGGTGAACATATATATAATATTAAGATAGATATTGATACACCCTTATCAAGACATATTAAATATCATCATAATAAGGATGTAAACTCTGTTCATTTTTTTGCCATTGATGGAGCCAAAATAGGCCCAAGAGGAGGAGATATTGATAAAATACTATTGGAAATATAAACTTCATGCACAAAAACCAGATGGGTTAAATGAAGGTTTTAGTTTTAGTGCCTATCTATAAGTTCAATGGTTGGGCAACTTAAGCTACCTCACTATACATTGAAATATTAGACTTTAAATCTAAAGAATTGGATAATTTATCATTTATATTTTCTTTCTAACATCTAAGTCTAAAAAGTATAATATAAGAAAATTGATATTTACATTTTAAAATTTACATTTAAAATGGAGTTTCCCAAATCAGTTCATACTAATAATATACACGTACATACTGTTTTGAGTACATTTTTCATTTTTAATATTTAAAATTAAGTCACCATTAAATGGATAAATTGCATTAATGCAATAATTTTAAAGTTGAATATATCAATATTCATCAGCATCACTCTGCACTTGTATGTACTGATATATTTTTATTTCAACTCCATAATATAAAGAAAATCTAATATCATTGAAAAACAACCTATGATTCAGATTTTTCTATAACCATAAACTCATGGATATATAATCCTTTATTGTTCTAAAGACCCTTTGCTATTCCCAACTATAATCTATAGTAAATCATATTTCCTCTAGTCATTAAACTAATTATTCATCTTTGAATCTATGATTAAAATATTCTATGACTTTCCAGGTTGCCATAGTAACATGTTTTGCTATAAATATGTCGTAATAGGAACAACAAGCCTTACTCCCCTTTGAGAAAGGCGCATTTGCGTTGAAATGTACGTCAGGGTCAAACGTACGGCGTCACACGCCGACGTCTAAAGTTCAAACCGACGGCATGGAGCTATACGCTGCCGCCGTATAGAGACAAAGTTAGCAGATACAAATATACATGACATATTAGGAGCACTCTAACAACAAGAGCCCTCAAATTAAATACGCTACAGACTTGCAGATAAACATGGAGTACTGCAAGAATAGGAGCTCTATAATTGGGGGGTGCCCTAACAACTTAACAATATGAATATACAGGGTATATTGGGAGCACTCTAATAACCAGAGCCCTTAGATTAAGTACTCCATAGACTTGCAGACGAAGCAAGAAGCATTGTAAGAATAGGAGCTCCACAATTGTGGTGCCCTAATAACTTAATGAAACTCAGAATTCCGATGGCTATTTTGAAATAAATGACATATAGGTAGTACATAAGGAATGCTAAATGAAACCCAAGCAATTAATATTCTGAGTGTTATAACCCTATTTAGAAGTATGGTGGCAGAGTACAATTTCTAATCCATAAAAAGGAATTAATGAAAGTACTATAATTGAAAGACACCTTCTTCCTAAATTCTATTGTGTTGCCCTGGCTAACAAAAAGTATCTTATATCTATTGGTCACTTATTATAGTTAAAAGACATATGGAACTGCATTGAAAAATAATGAATTTATGCTTTGAGGTAAATGCCATCTAGTAGATACAAAGTCCACTTTCTATAATAAAACCTTATAAACAGATAATGAATAGGGGATGTTTATCCCATTTATGTTTTTTAATTGTTTTTAAATGTCCAAGTCGCGTTGTTGTTCTTGTAAATAAATGTAAATAAATATAATTTCTTTTCCCCACTATGTTATAAACATTAACAGCCTTATTACATTGTGATTCAGTAAATTTAAAATTTAAAAGGGCTCTATTTAAGCACACAGCATATTTTATTTACAGATTTTTTAGTTAGTGAATACCTTGCTTTTGGATAGAAGTTCACTAACTAAAAACTTCTGTAAAAAAAATATGCTGTGTGCTTAAATAGAGCGCATTTAAATTTACCGAATCGCAATTTAATAAGGCTGTAAGTCATTAAAGTAAATAGTGCTAAGCACTTCTAGTGGGAGGTAAAACTCCTATAAGTCTTATGATACTATTAATTTTAATACCTAACATCACTTTCCATTTATTTTAAAATACAGTAGTGTGTTGATATTTGCATTGCATGATCGCTAGTGGATTTGTAGCAATTTAAAAGCAATTTGCAAGCGTAACATTTACGGGCTCGACAGAACAAAGGGTTTGCGGAGTTCCGATTTTGACAGCCTGTAGGGTTTTTCTGCATGTAACCCGCAGATCGTTTGCGGGTATCGGTACAAGGTCAATTTAATAGCCGTAAGTCTAGCGGGCTCCGTTACGGGCTACGGATTTTCACGTTGGAGGAATTTAATATGGCTGTAGGGTAATTTGCAATGATTATGCTGGAACAGTTAAAAACATGAATTTTTTAGGAGATTCAGAAAGGTTAATTAACTTACATAAGTTATAAAAAATGTAGTAACATTCAATTGGCAAAATACTTGTTACTACCTATAGGTTAAATTACGGCCACAATGTAACAACTCTGTGTATCAGAAATGAGTTTTGTGTGGTCAACAAAAATAAATATGCACCACACAATAAAAATAAATATGCACCACACAGGATAAACACATTTCTGGGTCTGGTTTGCAGAATCATTATACTTACTGAGGCCACAACACTAGCAACATGCCGTATTGGAACAAACACGGACAATTACTATAAACAAATGGGTACTTCCAAATGTATTTATATCAGCCTGAATGCAGGAGAGGATTAGAGGAAGAGTAGGTTTAGCCTATCATTTTAAATGACATTCAGACATGCATGTCAAACAACTGACCATGTTTCACGAGCAGGTTTTTGCAATAAATCACATTGTAATGGTGTAAAAAAGCTGCATATTGCCTGCTACTGATACAAAGTAAATTGTGTTAAAATTGTGTGAAAGCGGATGTGTAAACACGGTCTATTCAGATTTATTATATATTTGATGTCCGTTACCTGTTGCTTGAATTGATCAAGTGTGGGTGGGCAGCGAGGTAATGATTCTTCAGCATGAGATTCTATCTCCTCCAAAGTAAACCCATGGCCGTATGTCAGGAATTGATCCATAAACTCTGACTGATCGTCCATCCACAGAAAACCATACTTGTCAAAGGAACCCCGATATTCCTGAGCCAGACTCATAGCTGCTACCACTCGAGAAACCAGATTTTCCTTCATATCTGATAGTTCAATCAGCTCTTCTAAGTCACTCTGAAAGAGTTATAAATTAACATGCTGAGATATGACAAATTAAAACAAAAAAATGATAATTAAGAAATGCTTAATGCTTCACCAAGCAGTACATATAACCCAAAGACAAAGACTAAATAACACTTTGGTAAATATTTTACATTTAAAATTATATTGTGTGAATAAATGTAAAATGTGGCTTCTTTCAAATTATTAGCTGGATTACTTATATATTTTAATAATAATCTGCCCATAACAATTTCAAAAAGACTTTGTGTCACTCACAGTTGAATTATGCCTACCCATCACTAAGATTCATATGTTGCAGAGTATATAAATATAACTTTTTAAATAGTTTATATACTTTATTTAAATTAGATCAGAGGTTCTTAAACTGTGGCTCACAGACATTCTATGGTCCTTGAGTTCCACTCAAGTGGTCAAATATACAATTATGATTACAAACAATTATGAAATTTAATTAAATTAAATCAAAATCTGTACAGAAGTTCATACACACTAGATATTATGGTTTATAAGTGCATAGACGATATCACAGAGTCCATTATAATTGTTAAGAAGCAAGTAGAATAATCATGCCATCAGTGAAGACCATCAGTAGATTTTCAATGGTCCATCAAATTACATTATTATTGACTTATTTGTATTTTCCCCATTATTGAAAAATAAACTAAGAAGTACTACACCAGTGAAATTCTTTGTGTTATTAACACTGTTTAACATGACACAAAATTGAAATATTTTCAGAACAATCCACCCTCACACCTTCAATACCAAATCTTATTTTTTTAACAACAATCTTCTAATCTCTTGGTTTTAATAAACCTGAGAGTAAGTAAAGCAAAGTTGTTGCCTTGAAAATACAATTTGCTTGATGACAGCTGTCATGAATGACTTTGGGGACCTTGGACGTTAATCCAGCGCCAGCAGCAAAACTACAACTGGCCGCTAAATGGCCCTGTCACAGTTTTAAGGCAAGAGCGCATCTCCAGTTGTGAAAAGATCAGAGCCTGGGAGACTTTTACAGAACAAAGACAGGGCATTAATTTGCATATTTCACCTCTTTATTTTTTTAAATATTAGAACTTAGACTTTAGGATACTGGATTTATCATACACACTAACTGTAAACTTTTAGGTATCTGCATACAAACTACACACAAAAATCATATTACATGCAGGTATCTGCGTACAAACTACACACAATAATCAGATTACTTCATGTGATTGTCAGCTTGTTGCCTAATAGTAATTTATCACATATTGGAGAGAAAGTACACTTATATCATGAAAGTTAAAACTCTCAAAAAGGAAGAGAAAAAAAAAAAATGTCAGGTCCATCTGCAGTTTCAAGTACACTCAATATAAGTAGCATTAAAAAAATAATGCACAGATATATCAAATCTAATGTCTGTATGATGCAGGGGGGTAAGCAATTTCATTGCATCTCTCTGTAATGTTGGTTCTTCAATGCTGGAGTTCACAATGTCCCAGGCCAGGTCTAGCATCAGCAAGCTCCCACACACAGCCCGACACCAGGGCTCACAACTGGAGCTGCGCTCCTGCCTTAAAACTGCAACAGCTCCATCTAGCGGCCAGTTGCAGTTTGTCTGCTCGCGCTGGATTAACACACAAGGCCTGACTTTGGGGCTCCACTAAATCCTACAAGTAACTACTATCCCAGACTACTCAAAGGGACCTAAAACTTGCTGTGGGGACAGTGACGTGAGGGTTTTTGTAGCCACAGTAATTAATTTTGGGGTTACTACATCATGTTATACGTACTGTAATAATGTCATCTTACCTGTAACTAGTGGAAATACAGTTTATGCGATGATTGTTAGTGGGACAACAAAGCGTTATCTTTGCAGGGATTTGAATGTATATGGCCTATTGGAATGTTGGTTCTGGCTGAGAGGCACTGAGGAAGTGATTAGTTAATACATTAACCAGACAACATCTGGCTGCTTTGCAGACTTTAAATGTATGATGAAAAGATAGTCGTAAAAGTTGATAAGCTCACTAGATAGATAACTCCCTTGCAGGCCTCAGAAACACAGGCCTGGGATGTCTGAAGTTGTCAAGAGGGAATAAGAGATAAGGAGTATGGATAGAAAAAGTGTAATGAAAACAGGAAAGCCAGACCCCTCTATGGAAATCATGTGTGTGTGGGGGGGAATAGCAAGCCCTATTTGCCCAGAAAGATGGGCTAGAACTGGGGGGGGGGGGGGGAGTCTGATTTGAACATTAACTAATGGTGTTGTCTCAGTCTGAGTAGAATATTCTAAAACCAAAGGAATGCCTGAGTTCTTTGATGGCAGGACACACTGTTATGGATGATAATTAGGAAAATGTCTTTTCACGTTACTATGTTTGTCTGCCATTCCTTACTCACTTATATATGTATAAATGAGAAGAAGATTACTAACAATGGAGGTTACCTAAGATGGAGGATGGGCTACATAACAATATGGAATGGCCTGATGATGCAAACATCCGCGACCAAATAAGGACAAATGAACGGATCCTCCCTCAACTGACCACTATGATGGCAACACACTGCAGCAATTTTGAACCAATCAATAAAGCTATTAATTCCTAGACAAAGGAATCATGTGACGTTTGATCAGATAACGTTTTTATATATAAACTTGTACATTGCCATTTTGGAATAGAGCGCTTTGAGAATTATTATACAGAAACACTGTGTCTGTGTCTTATTTCTCTGGAATGTGCACATCCAACACTAATTGGGAGAAGGAGCAGATATCTAATTCAGACTGTTGTGGTCTGATCCAAATCAGTTTGGCGCCCATCGTGGGGCCTTGAGTTTATGACCTGACAATAGCCGAGAAGTGGTGGCTTTCAACAGCAGAAGGAGCCTTCATGAAATATGTCTGGTAAGGTCGATGATTAGTACTGTGCAAGCCACTATCTTTGCCTACCACTCGGCTATTGAAAGGCATCCAAAGCACAGGTGGCATAGCTTGCTCAAGGTCCGTTTTAAAAACCTGTGATAATAGATATCTGTTGCCTGTGTGTGTCTGTTGGTAGTGTGGGTTGAACGATTGTGATTTCTTAAATATTGTGGTTCGGGGGGCATACACGTGTATGTGACTCTCTGGAGACGGATGACTTGTGCCCAGAGACGCACATAACCCAGAGGTCACACATACGGGCATACATTTACTTGCCCTGGGGATTAAATATTTTCTTGGGAAGGGTCTATGCATGCTGGATAGATGAATATCTCTTGGGGGTCATGATGTCCTAGCCTTGGTAGCCTTGGTAACCCCAAGAGACGTTTGTCATTCACTACGGGTGGTTAAATGTGTATCTGTGACACATATTTCAGTGGCAGATTGATAGTGTTGTAAGCACAATAAGCCCTGACGGTGTCGGTTTGTAAGCACATAATAGTGCATAATCCCGAATCTTTGAATCTAAAGTTTTCTGCAGAAAAGGTTTGATGATTATAATGTTATATGCCATGTCATTGCTGGTTGTGATGCATGTTTTGGTGAGAAATGTAGCTTAGAATTTCTCTCCCTGTACACTGAAGCTGAAAGCTGATTTCTGTGCAGCTGTGTGTGATTGAAGGTCAAAAGACACAGACTGCGAAAAGGAGAAATTCCTATACTCCCCCCTCCCATTTTGTTTAACTCTTTCAAGGACGTATCTTAGTTAAGAGAATTCTTTCTATATCAATGCTTAAGGTCATATGAACTCCTACAATAATTGAAGAGTTTGTACAGTAAGTGTTTCTATTCATGTTTTCATGAAGTTGCACGTGAAATAATGTTTGTGTAAAAGTAGGTGTGTCCTGGGAGGATATTGATTTAAAAAGTAAATAGTTCAAGATATATACATGAATGCAGACTCTGAGAATTGGTTATGTATTCTTTCGAAACATTTTGTCTGAAGTTTCTGTGTGTTTGTAACTTTACTCGATACTGTACTCTTTGAAGAGGGAGGTGACCGGTTTGAATTTTAAGAAAATGTGGGAGGGATTGGCCACCCTCTTACAGTTAAGCAAAGCAGACCACTCCCCTTTCTCCTCCCACCTTCTCTGTGTGTGTGTTAGGTTTTATGTAAAAAAAATGTCTGTCTGTACTATTGAGGGAAGATGAGAAGGGAGGTTGCAGGTAGAAGAATGGTGTTTGCTACAAGATAGTGGTTTGTGGAACAAAGAAACCATGAAACTCTTAACACACAGCCACCGCCCCATCATGGCTCCCAACTTAGAAAAATTTTGTTGACTATAAACTTTAGGACCAACCCCTTTTAAAATGATGACGAAGCATCTACTATACTACCTCTGCTGGAATCAGTGCCCTGTATCCACTACTCCTTAGCAATATTCATCTTTATTAAAAGGAAGTTATAGGAGATATTCAATGTTTCATTAAGCTTTACTATGGAACAAGAAGTATACGAAAGAAAAAGTAAAAGCAACGTTAATTTAGGATGTTTTTTCAGAAAGTTACTCTGTCTCATATACTGTTATTTTTAGATTCTCTGTGAGCAGCTCCACCTGCTAGTCTCTGCTCATGTAGTTAACTCCTACATGCCTGTCTGCAACACCGAATTCTGTGAGTTATTAATAGCATGCTTTCCGGATGAAATAGCAAATCAGGCTATTAATTTGTCAGATATTACACAGGATAAAACAGTCAGTGGTAATATATCATTCCAGACACAAGTCTCAGACGCTAGGAGCAGCCTTTGTGGAGGAAAGATTTATTAACATCTCGTCCTGAATACAAGGTGTTGCCATTAGAGACTTTGTTAATAGTAGTAAAAAAAAAAAAAAAAAAAGACTTGTCCTCACAAGGTAATAAGGAGACTACACACATTATGGTGTCTTCTGAGCAGGAGGAGACCGAGCCAACAAGAACAAGAAAGTGTTTTAATTGTAACAAAGTTGGACACCTTAGGGTTCCACCAGTTATGGTGAAGTTAAAACCAGTAGCTGAAATAGCACAAGAAACTGGTATCTCATGGCCAGAAAGTCTCCCTATAGCACTGTTAAGCGTGGGGTACACCCCTGGAGGGAAGTTTTCTCTGTCCCCTCACGAGATCCTATTTGGGTCTGCTTCTAGATTAGGGTATTATTATCCTCAGCAATTGAATTTTAAATCTGATGTATTTATTGATTATGTGATTGCTTTATCTCAAGCACTGACTAAAATACATGCACAAGTGTTTTCTCCTATTCCAGATCCGGAAGTAGACACTGGTACTCATCAACTACTTCCTGGAGATTGGGTCCTGGTCAAGAGATTTGTGAGAAAAGAATCCTATGGAATCCAGATATGATGGTCCCTTTCAAGTTTTTCAGTTAAACTTGAAGGACGGCCTACTTGGATCCACACATCTCATTGCAAGAAAAGTTTCGGCACCAGACCCATAGCAGCCAACATCATGATGATCATAACACATATCATTTTCTGTCTGTTCTTAACTAAAGTAGAACCTTCTGCATTCATTAGTGAGAAAAAAGATGGTATTACATTTTATTACAATCCATCTAAAACACATATGATCACATTCTCCTTTGACTATTGTCATGTTGTATGTTGCCAACAGCTAAGCGTGACTCAACAATGTAACTTGTACAAAGACACTCTCAGCACATCTATGTACATATGTGTTACAGACCAGACTTGGGAAAAAGATTGTAGTCATTGGGAAGCTGTAGGATGGAACACTGGGACAGCTTGGGGCTACAGACCACAGAGTACCTTAGATAGAACAGATTTGAGTGGAAGCCCTTTACTTGAACGTATGACTCTAATAAAGCGACTTACTCTGACTATCAAGAACCCCAGACCCACAGACGCAGGTACATACCTAATGGGTGGCTGGGTTAGAGGAGAAGCAAAAGGACGGATTGGTAAATTTATGCTCAGAGATCTAAATGCACCACTCATATCAGAAGGACTAATGCAAGTACAACACACTCAGGCATTACCCCAAACGACTGATGTCAATGAACCTACGTACGAAGAAATGTGAACAATGGGAGAACAGGTATCTCATTATAACTGACAATCTATATCCAGGTGAAGGTATAGCTATATACCCTGGAAATTATACGTGTTACAGGAGAAATGTTTCTCATGGGTTCAATTTGCAGAAGTTCCCAGGTGGATTTTGTCACACATATAGAGATGGTTCATCCACATTACTAATCAATCAGACACAAGCTCTGGAAGACATACATTGCATATGTGGGGACATGAAGCTCAGGTCAATACTAGAGGGTAGCCGTTATGGTGAGTGTACCCTGGCAAAGGTCATAATGCCAGTGCACATAGTGCCCATCCAAGCTGATACCTCACCACACACACCCTACTGACAACATCTAGATGTAAGAGAAAGCTCTCTTCCCCATAAGGTGGCTTTGACCCCCATGTGTACATAGACCCTATTGGAGTCCCAAGGGGGGTGCCTGATGAGTTCAAGGCCCGAAACCAGATAGCAGCAGGATTTGAATCACTGATACCAATGATTGGTGTAAATAAAAAAAAAAATGTTGCTTGAATCAATTATATATATATTATAACCAACAAAGGTTTGACACAAGAGATGTTCTGCAAGGAGTAGCAAAACAATTGAAGGCCACATCATACATGGCCTTCCAGAATAGAATGGCACTAGACATGCTAAAAAAGGGGGGGTGTAAAATGCTCCCCGACACTGGCAACTGCTGCACCTACATACCTGATAATATGGGTCCAAACGGTAAGATTACTTTAGCCATTAAAGAACTAAACAACTTGGCGCAAGAATTGAAGGAGAGTTCTGGAACCACAGACTATTGGGATAAATGGTTTGGGTGGATGAACAACTGGCAGAAGGTATTGTCACAGGTTGGAATTGTCTTTCTTTCAATACTGATCATTCTTGCATTTGTTACCTGTTGTATTATCCCCTGTGTCCGAACATATTTAAAGAAGTCAGTTGCTGGAGTCACACCAACCTTTGTGCACCGAGAACTTTGTGATGATGACAACTGTGAGGAGTCACATAAGATGTTACGGTCTATTGTATCTAGGAGTGAGGTTTCCACATAAACCCCTTGTCCCACATGTTCCTGATACAAGGGGCTAGGGAAAGGCATCTGACTTGTCTGTGACAGTGGCAGGAGGGGCCGTGGGTAAGCCATGGCTACTCAAATGTACAAAGAAGAACGGGCGTTCACAGCACAGATGTTTAGGTCTTCCTTGCAGTCATGCACCTCATCCTCAGGGACAGATAAACACCTAGGGCCTCATTCTATTAGCGGCCGCAGCCGTTGCGGGGCCGCAAGGACCGGCCGCAAGATATTCGGCTATTCTATTCCCTTACGGCCGGAGGCTCCGGCAGGCTTGCGGCCGGTGCCTTGCTATCTCTTGCGGCCGCTCGCACCAGAGGAAAGCCTTTGATCTAAAACGGCCGCAAGAATTTCGGCCGTAAGAAATTCCTATTTGCAATTCAATTGCTCCGGGAAACCTCTCTGCAAGGCTAAAAACTAACCGCAGCTTACTTGCAGGAAAGAGGTCCCGCTAGCACCAATTAAGCACATAAAATAGCTCAAATAAAGCCATCCTGCACTTTGAGAAGACTATAAAGGGATTTTAGGTGTTAGAAAAAATAGCACATAATTATCCTATACTCAAATCCGTAAAATATTTTATTTTTAATATCCGTAAAATATCCATGTAAAAAGTCCAGAGTGCTTGGAGCACCTCAGACATGCCCACGCCGCAGCCGGAAAATAAACAGTTAATTTGAACTCGGGTTTGGGCTGATGTGCAAGCTTGAGAGTGGGTTCCTTTTAATCCTCATGTCCCCCAATATGATCCCTAGCATTTACAGAGCTGTACAGTGCAGGCTTGAATTTATTTTTGAGTTTTTATATTTCACAGCTTATGGCCGGTTCCAAGATATGCGGCCGGCCGTAAAAGGAGATCCTTGCGGGGCCGTATAATAGAATCGCGAGTTAACTGAACCCCCGCAAGGAATCGCAGCCTTACGGACGATTTACGGCCGCTAATAGAATGAGGCCCCTAGTGTTTAGGGGGGAGTTTACCCCTCATCACGCATTAACATAAGCACAGCTGCTTTTCTTAAGTTGCACACTCACTAATAACATAATAGTACATTTTAGGGAGGACTGTTATGGATGATAATTAGGAAAATGTCTTTTCATGTTATTATGTTTGTCTGCCATTCCTTACTCACTTATATATGTATAAATGAGAAGAAGATTACTAACAATGGAGGTTACCTAAGATGGAGGATGGGCTACATAACAACATGGAGTGGCCCGATGATGCAAACATCCGTGACCAAATAAGGACAAATGAACGGATCCTCCCTCAACTGACCACTATGATGACAACACACTGCAGCAATTTTGAACCAATCACTAAAGCTATTAATTCCTAGACAAAGGAATCATGTGACGTTTGATCAGATAACGTTTTTATATATAAACTTGTACATTGCCATTTTGGAATAGAGCGCTTTGAGAATTATTATACAGAAACACTGTGTCTGTGTCTTATTTCTCTGGAATGTGCACATCCAACACTAATTGGGAGAAGGAGCAGATATCTAATTCAGACTGTTGTGGTCTGATCCAAATCAACACAAGAGAGATAGGTTTAGCGCTCCAGAGGTAGGACAGGATATGGTATAGCACAGTTCTTAATCTATGTGCATATATTTAATAAAATGTATGTATCACTTACTTTAGCCTCCTATGTGGCCCTGAATCAACCTTAGTAAATTCCAATAAGACTACATATACTGATTAGTTCCTCCATTATTTATTTCTACCCATAAGGCTTCAACATTATTACTAATTTCACCATAAATATCTTCTCTGACTATACGTTTTAAATCAGGTTTAATATAAAAACATACTCCTTTTCTACCATTGTCCCTATCTCTCCTTAATATGTTGGAACTCTCCAAAATTACTGTCCAGTCATGAGAAGCATCTCATCATGTTTTAGTAAAACCAATCATATAATATTTCTCATTTACTGCTAGCTCTCCCTGGAAAGCTTCTTGCATGAGCAAACATCCACTTTAGGTTGCTATGTCTCTGCAGGTTCAATGAATTTGCTAAAAAAACAAAACAATGCTTTCAGTCCCATTAAGTTGATAAGGATTAACTTTTTGTGGTATATCCACTTGTGTGTATCTCATGACACATACTGCTCTCTAACCAAGGAAACTGTCGTCGGTAGTGAGACAGACAATCTCAAAGCATCCACCACAGTAGTCCTGTTTTTGTAGCTAAATGCAGCAGACAGGTCTGAAGTCATTCAGCCTCATTTAATTCGAAGTCTGTAGCGGCAACGTGACGCCTGCAAAGCCTACAAGCTTAAAATTCTGCTGCGTTACAGAGCTATTAAATTAGACCATGCTGCGAGTTTCGGGCCGTAGACGCAAGCCAGTATACCCTTTCTGTGCAAGCAAGCTGTAAAGGGTCTGGCCAAGCCGGGATCATCCGTAACTTATCCAACTGTGGCCAACAAAAACTCTTAATTTTAAAAGGGCAAATTTGAATGGTCTAAGGGCAGCAATACAAAGTATATACTTGGACAGAGGTCTGGCAGGTAAAAATACTGAACATTAATGGACAACATTTAAATCCTTACTAAATATAAATACTTATCACCATATACCATGTGGGAATAAAAGTAAAAGGAGTAAATCACATCCAATGTGGCTTAACAATGATTTAGAGATCAAGATACTGAGTAAAAAACAAGCATTTCAATTATACAAACAAGAGGGGACAGAGACTGTTTTACATAAGAACAAGGAAATCAACAAGGCTTGAAAAAGGGCTATTAGACTGGCTAAAATAGAAAATGAAAAATTAGCTGCAAAAGAGAGTAAGACTAACTCTAAAATATTTTTTAAATATATTAATTGAAAGCAGGCCAGGAAGGAAGCTATAGGAACATTACACTGAGACACACGCCGTATAATAATTAGTGACCAGGAAAAGGGCAATGAGCTAAATAGGTTCTTTTCTTCGGCATAGACAAGAGAGGTACCACTGGTTAGGACATTGCAACATAATAATTGGTTAACGCAGGAAGAAATCCAAAAGAGGTTGGAAAAAATAAATGTTAATAAAGCCCCAGGTCCTGATGGACTACATCCAAGGGTACTGACTTAACTGAGTTCTGTAATAGCCAAACCATTATATATTTAATTTTTCAAGATTCACTCAAAACAGGGTTGCTACCAGATGACTGACTAAAAGCAGAGGTTATTTAAGAAGGGAGCAAAAGCAAATCCTGGGAATTATAGACCAGTGAGCCTCACTTCTGTAGTGGGAAAGCTTTTAGAAGGGCTAATAAGGGATAATATACAAGAATATGTCTATTTGAAAAGGATTATAAGTAGGGGTCAACATGGATTTATGAGGGATAATCTAATTAGTTTCAGGTTAGTAGGAACCTGGATCAAGGCAACTCAGTGGTTGTAGTCTTTTTGGATTTTGCAAAGGCTTTTGATAAAGTGCCACATGTAAGACTATTATGCAAACTAAGGGATACAGGAATTGTAGTAAATGTTTGCTCATAGATTGAGAGCTGGCTAAAAGAAAGGAAGCAAAGTGTTGTGGTAAATGCAACATACTCTGATTGGACTAATGTGGTAAGTGGAGTTCCTCTGGGTTCAGTATTAGGTCCTCTCCGTTTTAACATATTTATTAATGACTTAGAAGTGGGACAAGAAAGTAGTGTCTCCATTTTTGATGATGACACAAAGTTGTGCAAGGTAATTAAATCAGATTATTAAGTACTCTCCCTCCAAAGGGATTAAATAAGTTAGAGCAATGGGCATCTAAATGGCAGATGAGATTTAATACGAATAAATGTGATGTTATGCATCTGGAAAGGAAAAATAGCCATGCAATTTAAATTCTTAATGGAGAAAATATAGGGGTATCAGATATTGAAAGGGATTTTGAAGTACCTGTGGACAAAAACCTAGATAAAAGTGCCGAGCAGCAGCTGCAAAGGCAAATACAATGTTAGCATGTATCAAGAAGGGTAGAGAAGCAAGGGACGCAAATAAAATTCTGCCACAATACCAATTCCTAGTACGTCCTCATTTGGAATATGGAGTACAATTTTGGGCACCACTTTATAAAAAGGACATTTTAGAGCTGGAAAGGGTACAGAGAAGGGATACAAAACTAATAAGGGGAATGGAGGGGCTAAGTTATGAAGAAAGACTAACCAAATTAAACATATTTTCTCTAGAACAAAAGGCATCTAGGAGGAGATATGGTTACCTTATTTAAATACATACAGGGTCAGTATAAACATTTGTAAAATTAGCTTTTTGTGCCCAGAGGTTTTCAACTGACAAGAGGACATCCTTTGAGGTTAGAAGTAAAAATATTCCACCTTAAAGAAAGAAAAGTGTTCTTCACAGTAAGGGTAATTAATCTGTGGAAATTTCTACCAAAGGGGGTGGGGAGGATTTGATAGATAACTTTAAAAGGGGACTGGATTTTTTTTAAATTAAAAGGGCATTCAGGAATATCTTGGATAATTAGAGAGAGAGGTATCGATCCAGGAAGGAATCCGATCACCAGTATCTGGGGTCAATAAGGAATTGATTTTTTTCGCATTTGAGACGATTGGCTAAGTTTCACTGGGACTTTTTTCTTTTTCCCTTCCTCTGGATCAATTAACAACTAATTTGCATATTGCAGATCAGAGAAGATCTTAAAAGGTTGAACTTGATGGACTGAAAATCTTTTTCAACCTCAATTACTATGTAACTATGTAAATATGTAAACACCACTGGGCCCAACCACACCGCCAGTTTTGCCCCAGCTCCAGCCGGGCCCCAGACCCTCCCCACTCCAACACCGCCACACCACGCCCCTGGACCTCCATCACCAGCAGCAGGCCAGGCTGAACAGGCGGAGATACTGACCCTCATGCGACAGCTGGTGGAGATGCTTCCGGAGGATCCAGGCCAGCATCTCCGCCAATCATGCGGAGGTCATGCACAGCCTGGCAAGGCGCAATGGGAATCAGGTGAGTTGGTATATTGATTACACAGTCCAGAGGTTGAATCATCTGTTCCATTGAGCAGATCTAGCCAAGTTGTAAGTGCTATGCACATTAATGGTTTCCTCAATTAAATTGAGTGATTTCTGATGATCCTTTTTTCATCAGATTCCGAGTGTAGTGACCACATGTGACCATGGTAGGTACTATGCATCACACTTATTCACACCCAGTAGGTATCCTCTTTTCCCCCCAAGCCTCTTACTCTCCCGGCATCCACCCACACCCCACCCATGATATTAATGCACAGTCTTGACCATTTCTGATTGTGGTCCGTGTAAAAAACTAAGCTTTGTTACACTGTTCTAACCATGTCAGTGAGTTTTCAATGGTTGGGGTTATGTGAAATCCGCATACATCACATTAGTGTCACATTATATATGTAAACTAATGATCCCTAGTTACTATGCAATAGATCAGTACATAGAACAATAATAATAGTCATAATAGCAGTATATATTATATAATAATATTTATTATATATAGTAATCATAAAATGTTAATACACATGCAAAGTCCAATTATTGATACTCAACACTGAGGGCCTGATAGGAATATGACAGGTGATACTGAAGTCGGGTTCCTTCTCTAGTGGACTGTGATTTGTCTGACCTCTCTGCTATGACCTGCCCACCTAGAGTGACCCTACATTGTATTGCTCACAGCTTATTTGCAGTATACAAGCCCCTTCACCACCACCACTTAGCAATGCTGAAGGGGACCAGGGGGACATACACCACACTAATGCAATGTTGCCCATCAGGAGGGGACGCAAACACACATGGAGGCTTTGCAGAGGCACGTGGATAAACAGCCAACTCATTTCCATCAGGGGTAATCGCAGCATCCTGGAATGTACCACGCCATTGCTGGTGGCCATGTGCCAAGATGTACAGCCATTCCCATTTGGTGACCTCCCATTATGTTCTGCTATTCATCAATTTACATTAGTGTGGTGTATGTTCTCCTGGTTCCCTTGTGGAATGAGCTATAATATTTAGGGCCACGGTGGGCAGGTGATAGCAGTGAGGTCAGACAAATTTACAGCCCACTAGAGAAGTAACTGGCAACCCATTCCAGTATCTTTGGCATGCAAACTTTATAGAATAGCATAGGTAGAGACCTGGCTCAATGTGCTGCAGTCTATAGAGTCACAGTAAGTCTGACATGACTGAAAGACTGAACAACAAATACTAAAATGTCCCCCTGGTAGTTGATAAATGTGATGTGGCAGTAAAATATGGCCACTATTTGTTTTCCCAATGTATATGTAATGAATGAGATGGACATGCAATTATATTGATATTTTAGGGGCCACATTAAAGCCTCTATGATACCATATTAACCCTTTCTCACTCACAGAGTATCATGTTTTTGTGTTGCAATTTAATCAAGTAGTGTGTCTTTAATTGCTTTATGCATGTTGTAGCATGGCTTTTCATATTAGCATATGCATGATCATTACAACATAGGATAAAATAAAATATGTTTTTTAATACCCATTTTTGCTTAGGGGATTATTGTGCAAGTAATTGTAATGCCTTTCCATGCTTTCCCCATATTTTAAAGTCCACTAGTGTGTTTATGTTGCATTTTAGAGTGTTTAAAAGTTGTCTGTAAACCCTTTGCGGGTCCTATTTGGAAGTCGTAATCATTTTGCCTCCATTTGCGGGTTAAGGGCTTGAACGCCAGGGAAAGTTTATTGCAATTTAATAGCGAAATTAGAATGTAACATTTACGCGCTTGAAGGAACGAAGGAATTGTGGATGCGCAGTTCAAATGTCCACGTCCCGTAGGGTTTTTCGCCCTTAACCCTTAATTATATGCACCGGGAGAATGTGTTCCTCCTTAGTGCTATCCATGGCTGTCCTGTCATTCTTGCAGGGGGAGGGAAATTAAGCCTGGGCCTAGGGCTCAGGCTTGGCAGGAGGAAGTGGCAGAGGTTACTGCGGTGAGCACAGCGCCAAGGGATGTGAGGTCCGTGAAGCACCGCTTTGATGACATCAGGTGAGGAGGATGATGTCCAAGGAGAAGCAAGGCCGCGTAGTGACCTATTATGAGTGGGAGAGGGTCCCCCGGGACCTTCTAAGACCTTTGCCCGCCAATGGAGCTTCAGGCTAGGTGGCCCAGCAGGACCCAGCCTCCATGTCAGGTGAATATATACACCAAAGTGCCACCACATGTGCATCACACACACTACACATGTACATGATGACCAACAAGGAAACTGACATGTCAGCTCCATGGAAGTAACAAGGGATAGATGGATGCGTAATAAATCCATGAAGCTGATAAATCACTGTCATTCCTGGGCACAACAACAGTAATCAAGCAACAGAGAGTCCATTTATTGGTGTGCCCACTGCAGCCTATGCAGTTACCGAAAGCAGACAGAAACAAGATAGGGTTAGGAGCCAAGAACGATCCAGACCATAAACCAAAGAATAGATCAAATCTAGCATATGATAGCTAATCTGAGTTGAAATTAGGAGAATCATCCACGTCCATGACTATCTGTCCAGACTGCTACAAATTGGGCTGGCACCAAGCCCCGCCTCCTCTATACCGGACAGGACACCAGCAGCCCGGCCCCTCATCTCCTCCCACCATGCCGCCGCCACCGCCAACCATGATATTAATGCACAGTCTTGACTACTGCTGATTGTGGTCTGTGTAAAAAATCAAAGCTTTCTTATACCGTTCCAACCGTGTCAGTGTGTTTTCAATGGTTTGGGTTATGGGACATCCACATGCATCACATTAGTGTCACATTCCTATATATGTAAGCTAATGAGCCCTAGTTAACATGCAATAGATCACTACATATAAATAGGAGAATAGCATGAGATATCATATAATACTGAATATCACATTTAATAATAACAAACCATACAATACACAGGCCAAGTCCAATTAGTGATGGAGGCTTTGCAGAGGCACATGGATCAACAGCCAACTCATCTCCATCAGGGGTGAACTCGGCTCCTCCCATCCTGGTAAATCCCACACCATTGATCACGGCCATGTGCCAAGATGTCTACTCATTCCCATTTTGGGAGCTCCCATTCTGTTCTGCTATTCATCAATTTAAATTAATGTGGGTTGCTAAGTGGTGGTGGTGAAGGGGCTTTTGTACCTGAATGAAGCTGTGAGCTATACCATGTAGGGCCAGTGTAGGTGGACAGATGATAGCAGAGAGGCCAGACAAATCACAGTCCACTAAAGAAGGAACTGGCAAATCCCCCAGGTATCTTTGGCATGCAAACCTTGTAGAACAGCACAGACAGAGACCTAGCTAAATGTGCTGCAGTCCATAGGGTCACAGAGTCGGACATGACTGAAGGACTGAACAACAAATAATAACATGTTCCCCGGGTACTTGATATATAAGATGTGGCATGGAAATATGGCCACTATTTGTGTTCCCAAATGTAGATGTGATGAGTGAGATGTATAAGCAATTTGATTGATATTTTGGGGGCCACAATAAAACCCCTGGGAGCGAGAAAGGGTTAATATGGCATGCGTTTCATGTTTTTGTGTTGCTATTTAATCAGGTAGTGTGTCTTTAATTGCTTTGTGCATGTTGCAGCATGGCTTTTCATATTTTCATGTGCATGACCATTCCAACATATGATAAAAGTAAAATATTTTTTTAATGCTTTTATTTCATTGGAGTTTATTGTGCAACTAATTGTAATGCCTTTCCATGCTTTCCCCATGTTTTAAAGTGCACTGGTGCATTTGTATTGTCCTTTACAGGGTTTAATAGTTGCCTGTAAACACTTTGCAGGTGTTGAGCCCGTAATGTTTTTGCCTCCATTTCCGGTTTACGGGCTTGAATGGCATGGCGTATTTAGAAAATCGTTGCAATTTATTAGAGAAATTGGAATGTAGCAGTTATGGGCTTGAGAGAACAAAGGATTTGAGGTTTCACGGTTGACTTTTTCTCATCCCGTAGGCTTTTTTTGCTCCAAACCCGCAGATTGGAAGTGGGTTGCTTTACGGGCCTAATTTAATAGCCCAAGTCTTGCGGCCTACGATACGGGCTGCGGTTTTACACGTTAGGGGAATTTAATAGGGCTGAAGGTGCCCCTACTGCTGATTGAAGATATGCCCTCTTTGAAGCATTGAGATACTCCAGCAAGTCATCTAAATTTCTGTGAATGGCACCGAAAAAGAACTTTCCCTCATCCAAAGGAAAAATAGTTCATTTTTTAAAGTGTATTATAGGAGCATTTACTGTTGGAGGTTTTCCCATTGATTTGATATCCCTGTAGGTATGGGATACTTGGTATGAAAAATGCTTAGAATGTACAGCTCTCTTAATAAGCAGCAACAACAAAATGAGTAGGACAACTCTATTGCAATTACAGTGCCTCTGAAAAGTCCTAAATTATTATAAACTGGTAATTTATCATATAAGGCCAAGAAGTAAAAGCTTAAAGCATATCTTGCACCCTTATATAGGAGACAGTTGTTGAGATCTCCAAATTTAACAAAGTCAAAGGAAAGGTGAGTCTGTCTGAGAGATCACAGCTCTTGTGTTCTATGAGCACTTAAAGCCACAAAGAAAACTATATTTGCAAAAAGGCAACTCCTGCATCCCAGGAACATCTTGAATTTGTCTAATAATTTGTCTTCCAGAGGCACAGGGACTTAGTACTAAATCATGAGAGGTAAACACTTGAGGTAAGCACCCATTCTATAAGTTGGCAAGAGCTGCTGAAGGGAGCACAAATACTTTTTTGTTTTTGTCCCTTAGTGGCCTCATGTGATGACTGATTTTGGGGCCATGATTGGACCACCTTGCACCACACAAATAACTCTGTTTTTTGGGACTCTATCACATCTAATTGTTAATACCAAAGGTTAATAAAATGAACAGGAGACAGGTTGTAAGGACTGTGTCAATTTGTCTTTCAGTTATGTGTAATTTTCCCCTTTATGTATTATGTGTAATGTTTAAACGTTATTGTGTGATTCACTACTATTGTAATATTGGGTCACCAGGAGCTCACAAAATGGAGGCCATAGTTTGTAACCTGTATAATGGTAGGCGTGTGAATATTCAGGCCTAATAATAATTGTTTATACAATCTGTGTTTAGCTAGGAAATACTTAAATCCAGGATATTTTTTCACACTCCAGGACCAATGGTGCGTACCTCAATACTATGACAATGCCAGCTTTTGGGCAGTCCGATACACACCTTTTGATGCAGTTTACTCCATTATGCTCCAGGACAATGGCAGCTGTGCGGTAAACAAGGGGAATCAGCTGACTGGCAATGCCAGTTCAGTTGTCAATTCTTTTTTCTTTAGACTAGAGTCTACAAGTCATACATGACTTTAGTGTTTACTACCACATAAACCAGATTTCTTCAAAGCCTTCATGGTATGAGGAAGAGCTCACACCAACCTACTCTTTTTAGCAGGAATGATTTAGAAACTGACAACTTAAGAGGTGAATTCTAGATAAAGAAGTAGTCAAAAGATTCCTGCTGTCACAACCCACTATCTGTTGGGCTTGAAAAGGCCAAGGGGACCAATCCTACCCGCAGGTTGTATAGGTTCGGTATCCCTGGACACAGTATAGCTTAACCGAATTCTAGGACAAGGTGCAGATTCTCAGGCCAAGTTAGCGGGTTCCAGTTCAGGTTGTAGAAATTCATTTTTGATTAAAAAACAATAATAAATGTCTTACATCTAAATGAAACGCACCATAAACAATTTTTGCCCTAGTCACTAGCGGGCAAACACAAATTTCATACCTTCTGCCCCATTGAATTATTCCCACTTGGGCTACTACTGTACCCAAGGATTTTGCTCCAGCCTATCTATTTCCCCAGCAAGGTACCAAGGAGTCTACGGCCCCAGCTATCATTTACCTCTGCTCAGGATCGGGTACAGCAGGGGTGGATAAGATATTGTGAGCCCTGGAGCCAGGGGTTGGGGCTCAAACTGAGTAGGGAATCCATGCATCAGAGTAGACAGACTTAGGGGTCTCGGGGAGAACATCTTCCACTTGATCAGGCAACCATATCAGAGGATGTAAGCGAGTAAATGATTTCTTAGGGATTGGTGCGTTTAGGGGAACTTTCGGTTGGATATACCTGCTCCCTAGCCAGTCTCCTGAACGATATCTTTATTAATTTGGGCTCCCTATAGATTGAATGCCAAGGGTTAAGGTCAAGTACTTGATAATTTGCAGTTAAAGGGACATTTACCTCACTGTAAGTGCTTCTCATGGTGTGAAAGATCAGAGCACAAGATTGTATGTTAAAATGATCTATATGTTTTAATTACACTAATGACAGATAAAAATGTCCATTTTGAAGTCTTTTTATAAACACACTCTGTGATGCCTACTGGCAGTTTCATGATTAATAGCATCTATCTATTGATCTATCTATCCATTCTGTCTCTTTTGGCATTGAAGGGGCTAATAATAATAACAAATGAATGTGGTGTATTTTTTACATTGCGACCCCTATAAAATACATAAGCCCAGGATTTCACTGGGACCCCATATACACCCACAGAGCCATCAAGCCCCCCTTCCCCTACTCCCTTGTGCTTTTGGTTGGGAGCCCATTAACCTAGACAACTCAACTAAATAAAAGGTTACTTGCCCTATGGGGTTCCAATGTACCTCCATAGTTCCTATACCCTATGGGGTTCCCTATGGACCCCCAAGGCTCTATCTCCCACTATGGACATATAATGTAAGCCATGGGGGGTCCCTATAAACCTGCATGGAGACTTTATCTCCATGGAGGTCCTTATGCACCCATATGGCATCTAAAATGAATCACCTAACACTCAAATGCACTGAATAATGGCTTTTGGTCATGCCCTTACCTTATATATATGTTTTTATAGGCTTCTGATTGACAGAAACATGTGCAAGCCATTCAGAATTGAGTCATTCAAAAGTCAGCTAAGGTCGCTACCCCTTTTCTGATTGAAACTTTTAACCAATCAGAATGCAGGGATTGCAAGCACAAGGATGTGGGGGGAAGGAGGAATCCAATGTCTCCCTAAACTCATTATATATAGGGTGCAACAATACAGACGAGGAGGTCATAAATCAATTTTAAAACGATGCAAACGTATGGGGCGGCTTTTTTTGCATTAGAATCTGCCATACAAAGTGCTTTCTCAAAGCACTTTACAAGGTTAAAAACGTGCAAACTTACATATTAAAGTTTAAAACTGATGACATTTCTGCTTAATGAGTATTCAAGAGTGTTTTTTATGAGAAATAGGGAAGTCTTACAAGCTTTACTGTGAGTTATTATTACATGAATACAAGTACTTACTCTATAACTTTGCCTCTCTTTTGACAATCTTGGTACCAGTTGTGCTGATTCATACACATCATTCAGCATCTGTTCCACAAGATCTAAGAATCCGTCAGGAAATCCAGACTGCAAATGTGGGCGGAACGCCATTTCCATACCATGCAACTCCAGGTGAACTTCAAACAATGGAGCAGCATTTACCTAAAATATTTTAATATTACTTCAACCAACAATTCTGTTACAGTATGTTCCTTGTATTCCATTTTTAAAATTTAGTGCACAAATGTATTATTTCCATCATTTCACTTAAAATACATATTTTTAAGATGTTTAACGTAACTAGCTGTAAGCTATATTTTAGCAAATAATGCAGAAATACATCAACTAAAATAGTTGTGGTAATTGTGAGTTGTAGTCCCGCTATGTTAAAAGTTGCGACAACTCGCAATTACCACAACTATCTAACTTGCAAGTTGAGAAAATTGCGGCGTTTGCTGCGCATTTACATTGAGCCGCGAGATGGGGCGCCGAGGCGTGCATGCACATTGCGTTGAGTGGCAGGGCGCTAAGGCGCTCTTGCGCAAAGGGCGGCATCAGCCGCACATGCGTATTGACACATGGGAGAGAGGGAGAAAGGAAACACAGGAGAGGGAGAGGGGGGAGAAAGGAGACAACAGGGGAGGGAGAGAAAGGAGACATAGTAGAAGGAGAGGGGGGAGAAAGGAGACACAGGGGAGGGAGAGGGAAGGAGTAAGGAGACACAGGGGAGGGAAGGAGAAAGGAGACACGGGGGGAGAAAAAGGAGACATGGGGGGGAGCGAGAAAAAAGACACACGGAAGGGAGAGGTGGGAGAAAGGAGACACAGGGGAGGGAGACGGACCGAAGAAATGATACACAAGGGAAGGAGAGGAGGGGAGAAAGGAAACACAGGGGAGGGAGTGAGAAAGGAGACACAGAGGGGGAGTGCGGAATAAAGAGACACAGGGGAGGGAGAAAGGAAATACATGTGAGGGAGAGGGAGGGGGGAAGGAGACACAGGGGAGGGAGAAGGGGGAGAAAGTAGAAACAGGGGAGGCAGGTCGGGTGGAAGAGACACAGGGGAAGAAGTGAGGGGTGGAATAGACAAAGGGGGATGCAGAGGGGTGGAAGAGAAACAGGGGAAGGAGAGGGGGAAAGACAGGGGAGGGAGAAGGGGGAGAAAGTAGAAACAGGGGAGGGAGGGGGAAAGGAGACACAGGGGAGGGAGAGGGGTGTAGATGAGACACAGGGGAGGGAGAGGGGTGGAAAAAAGACACAGGGGAGGAAGAGGGTGGTGGAAGAGACAAAGGGGAGGAAGAGGGGTGGAAGAGACCAACGGGAGGGAGAGGGGGGAGAGACACAGGAGGGGGAAATACATTGGGGAGGGAGAGAGGGGGAAAGGAGACACAGGGGAGGAAGATGGGGGGAAGGAGACACAGGGGAGGGAAAAGAGACACACGAGAGGGAGAGAAGGGGGAAGAGACACAGAGGAGGGAGAGGAGTGCAAAGACACAGAGGAGGGAGAGAGGGGGAAAGAGACATGTGATGGAGAGAAGGGAAACAGACACAGGGGAGGGAGAGAGGGGAAACAGACACAGGGGAGGGAGAGGGAGGGGAAACAGACACAGGGGAGGGAGAGGGAGGGAAACAGACACAGGGGTGACTCATCGCGATGAGTGGCAAAGTTACGGGCTTACGCATGGGCACAGCACATGCCATGGTCTGCAATGAGCGGCAAAGCCGCTCATCGCAGGGCCCTCGATAAGCGACAAAGGCGCTCATCGTGAGGAACGTAAAGTACAGGGGGGAGTCGCTAGTATGTAAATAATTAAAGATAAATCATGTAAATCAAAGCAACAACAATTATGAAACGTACACTTTTTCATATAGTTTATAAAGAAGGACATGCTTGTGTGCATTTAACAATGTTATACTGTACCTCAGGTGACATGTTGCTAAGAAGAAAATTCATAGTGGTATTAACTATTTTAAAGAAACCTTCAACAACCATATCATCAACATAATTCACATATGCTTCCCAAGTTGGCATTGACTCGTCTGCCTTAAATAAAGTGGCATTCTCCTGTAAATTGTAAAAGTACAGTCATATTAAAAACGTTTTGACAGTGTTTATAATAATGTCAATGTCTAAGTACATATAGATCGATAGATAGATAGATAGGTTGTTATAGTTCATTTATATTGCGCCGACATATTCCATAGCGATGTACATAAATTAAGTTCAGACAAAGATAAATAAAAAATAACCTATAGCAAAGCAAGGAGGTATATAGATAGATAGATAATAGAAGTTTTAACAACTCCCTTTACTAAGAACTTATATACAAAAATCTAACAAATTGTAGGTCTTTATATTTACAGTCAGGTCAGGGTAAAATTAGAATTACGAAGTAGAATATCATCATGATATATCAATATGGTATGGCTAATTATTATGTTAAGTTTCATTATTACAACATCACTATATTTATTTTATTGTTTATTGCTATAGTACAGCTTATATAGTTAGGTACTGAATGGTTTATTGATAGTGATATTGTAATGTTTGATATTGTATAGTTTATTGTTGTGATATGTATGGAGCATTGTTATGACCTGGTTTGCCTTTTTGATAATTAAAGTAAAGCATTATAATATACCAATAACTTGCCCGCAATAAATGACGGTGTCACATAGCCTGTTCTGTCTCTCTCATTGCTGTCTCTCTCTGTGTGCCCTCTGTCTCTCTCTCTAGGAACCCTCTGCCTCTCTGTGCTCTCCTCTCTCTTTCTCCCTCACCCCTTTCTCCCTCATCCTCCCTCCCCTCTCTCTCTAACTCCCTCTCCACCCCTCTCTTTCCCCAGGCTCAACAATTTGCACGCGCAGACATGTCCAGGGCTGTATCTACCTTTTTGGATCCCCTAGGCAGTCAAGTGGAGGAGCCCCTGCGAGAACGCAAGTTATGCACAGACCCATTTTTGCCTTTTCTGTATGTGTAAGTTCCTTTTCCTGTTGTAACTCTCTTGTTCTAGGTGGTTACCCCCTAGTAGCCAGTCTATGAACTGCAACACTTCCCTTTTTTAAGCCAGGAGCCATTTTTTTTAAAAGTGCCACTTGGCGGCTGCCTAGTTAGCCTAATGGGTAATCCGGCCATGGACATGTCACTACCGCGCATGCATAAATACATAGCTACTGCTAATGGGCAACTTAATCACGAATGCACAGTTGCACGATCAACACAAGTTAGTAAGTTGTGAGTACTAACAAGCTAAAAACTATTATAGTGGATTATAGTAGTAATGGTTCTCAAAGGTTGTGCATTTAAACTTTACTTGCCCAGTATACATATTATTCATTAAAGTTAAATGGTTACGTTTTCCTGTTTTTAACTTTTTCTAATCTAACATATATTGCTTATATCAGAAACAAAAATTACATTGATTCCTTCTATATATATATATATATATATATATATATATATATATATATATATATACAGATTTAGTTTATTTAAAAAAAAAGGTTTCCACATGGCCAGAGGCACATTCATAGAAATCTCATACTAACCAAAAGAGAAACTGTAACCGAGTACAGAGGAACTGCTGCTTTCCAGGGGGGAGACTTTATTAATGTTTATTTTGTTGTCATGCAAAAGAAAAATTCCATACACTACTGCCTCCCTATCAAATGCATTTATAATCCATGAAAGTTTTCCCTTGAAGTTGGTTTGAATGCAGCAAAAACTGCTGCTTTTATTATTATTATAATATTATTAAGTGAAACTGAAAAAAAAATGTTTGAGAACTACTGTATTATAGTATGGTATTGTAAATCAATATCATATTTTATGATATTACATGAAATTTAACAATATTTGGCATAAAACAATGAGTGACGATAAGCCTCCTTACAGCGCCAAATAAAATTAAATATAGTTGAACATTTTGTGTGATTTATTCAGTATAACATAAAATTATATTAATTACCTGTAAATTATATGAAAGAATAGGGAAAACAGTGTAATTAATAATATAATAAAACAGCTGCTTAGCAACTGTAGGGCAATTATACTCTGGTATGAAAGATTGTATTATGTATTTAATAAAGAAATTTACTACTACCCATAAGAAGCATTTTATAAAGCTGATTTTTTATTTGCATTTACAGTGCTACGAACAGGTGTTTAACCTCCAAGCGAGTCCGATCTGGATTTTCTTCTAAATTTGCCATTTACGCGTGTAATTACAATTGCGGGCTTGAGGAATTGCTGCAATTGAATAGCGATTTGTGATTGTAACAGTTATGGGCTTGAAAGATCAAAGGCTTAGATGGGCTGAAGTTCAGATTTTGACAAACGCAGGGATTTTCAGCCTGTAACCCGCAAAACGTTTGTAGGTAGTTCAAAGACACAAATTGAATAGCAAATTATGTTATGGGCTACATTGCGGGCTACAGTAATTACAATTTGCTCAATTGAATGGAGGCCTAAGTAAGTCGCAAGGGTGACCTATGAAAAATGGGTCTGCTCCTGTGGGGCATAACTCCCCTTAGTCACTGATAGGTGATGGGGCACAGCCAGTCCACATCTAGTGAGTCTTTTAAGATCCAGCTGAGATTATTCCGAATTGCAAGTTAAAAGAGTCTGTTTCTGCTGCTACTTCTGTTCCTCTCTTGCTAGAGTTTCGCCAGTGTCCAGCAATGCTGCTTCTGTTCCTCTCTTGCTAGAGATCTGCCTGTGTCCAGCAATGCTGCTTCTGTTCCAGTCTGGCAGGAGTTCTGCCAGTACCTTCTGCAATGCTTTCCTAGCTATTACCCCCACCTGTGTGCTGGTTCCTGCCTTCAGCTTCCAGTCTGCTTCTGAGAACCCTGTTTCTGTATAGCTGCCTGCATAATTACTAGTTTGGTTTCAGTGCTTGACCGTGATTTTGCTATTGTTTATGCACATGGACTGATATAAACCTTGGTCTTTTGATTTAAAGGGATACTCACCAAGCTTTGTATATCCTGTTTTTTGTTTATAACATTTGTTTTGCAACCTCGCCCCTGAAGGGTCTGAATATCTCGTACCCGGTGCTTGACAACTAGAGAATTTATGTAACTAAGGGGCTGAACTTGTGGACTGTAAGTTAAATTTAGTAAATTATATGATTTGGGCAAAATGAAATGAATAGTTTTCTATATTGTAAATACTGAAAAACTAAATGTAATGTAAATTAATGGCGCTGATATATATATATATATATATATATATATATATATATATATATATATATATATATATATATATATATAAAACACAGGTATGTTTTATTTTATTTATTTAATTTTACTATTCCGCAGTTGAGTGAAGAATATCTTGTGACATAATGATTGAGGATTTGATTTGATTTAACAAATGGTTTGCCATAGGCTAAATTTGATTATTGAATGTAGGATCCTGTTGCAGTATTGCTTAGTTCCCTAAATAGAAATAAAAAAAACAAGGCTTAAAATAAGATTCTTAAATTGCATGCCTCTAGTAATCCTGCTGGATGCAGAAGGTGTGAATACATTATACAGAATTCTTAAAAGTAAGATAAGTGTGCATTTTTTGTAAATACATTGAGGAAGATGAAATTAATTAATTAAAACATTTATATAAAACTAAAAAGTGTTGACTGAAAAATCCCTTTAAGTTGCAATGTATAGACCATGAATGTAAAAGGAGGATCTCCTGGGCTGTGCTTATGAAATCAAATCAACAATGCATTTATGATATTTGCTGCACTAGTGGAGAGAAGGGGGTTAGATAGAGAAGAGTGAAGGTGGAATACGGGGCAAGAGAAAGTATGAATGTTTTGAAAAGAACAGTGGATGGTAGGCTAGAGTAGAAGGGGTAGTGTACGGCAGGAGGGGGCATAGGGGATAGTGGAAAGCAGAATATACAATGAGGAGGATATGGCAGAAGGGGGATAAAGGCACTGCAGATTTGTACTGACATAGGAGGCCTCAGATTCACCTTGGGATATATGAGCATAACCATACTATCCATTGCCTAGGTAACAACTTCACAACACTGCCTACAAAGCTCTCCACTTACAGCAATCAGCAATTAACTGTTATGTGCATCATAAAGCCCCTAATGAAAATGTTTAAGGCATAGGGAGGTCCAATCATTAATGTTAGAAGAGAAATGGAGGAGAGTAAAAGGGAACAGAATTGAAGGAGAGTGTCAGGAGCATGAGAGGGGAGCAGGACAATACAGATTTATTGAAGTAGTAGTGTTGAGGTCAAAATTATGCTGCCCTAGGCTTTATGGGCCTAGGCACAATTATGCCAGTGGGTTAGATAAATAGAATTAGTGGAGAGACTAATACTAGAGTGAACTGTTGCTAAGATTTTTATTTGAAAAGAGTGTACGATTGCTATGATGATTTGAATTCATGCTACCTTTACAGCTATTTTTACAAGTATGCAAAAAGTGTAGAGGTGTTTCGTTCTAAGATGAGCACCTCTACTGTTTTTGCACACATTTTCCTCACCTTATGGGTGATATGGGGATCCAGACGTTGACTCCTTGCTCACTGTGCTTTAGGGAGTACAGCTGCATCTCACTGACGAGGCCCACAGAGGTGGAAACGCGTCTGGGGTTTGCTGTTTTCTCAGGTTCAGGGTAGAATTGCCAGGTATTTCGGGCTGGGTCACTCTGGAGTGAGACCAGACTGATATACTACAAGATATTTCTCCGTGTAAAGGGCACAAGTAAGCTTAAAGAGGTAGCTCTCTGAGTATGTAACCAGACTTATAGAAAAAAAGCACCTCTACTCTTTTTGCATATATTTTTACACTTGCATATACAGTATTTTTACAAGTGCTTCAAAGTTTATTATTGAAGTATCATGAGTACCTCCAAATTGAGGTGATATTTTTATTCAAGTACCTCCTAATTGAGGAGAATATTTGAATTGCAGTGAGAATGAGATTTTTTCTAAATACATTTAATTTAAATCACCAAAAGTACCCATATAAAACAAAATGTAAATGTTAGTTACATAGCAAAGGCATGATGTTTGGTTATAAAGAAATTATTATTAGTATAGGATGGATTACATGGGTAATGTCACTCAGAGTGTCTGCTGATTTGTACCGGGTGCTTATGGTGGCTTGCCGGTACTGTAAAAAGGTTGCTCCTGTTGACGACGCCTGCATTACATGAGTTTAATTTTCAAAACTGGGGCCACTTAAAGCGACGTATGTTCCAAGGATGGTAGAATTTAAAAGCCAAATGTAAATTATAAATTAATACAAAAAAGCCTGTTTAATCCACACATCAATCCCTGCAGTTATAAGTGTAATGGTTACTCATAACTGTTAATGGTCTTCTGTCTGCATTGATGTAATTTTAAAGCCATTTGCTATTAAGTGGGATGCATTGTGGCACCAGGGGGAAATTGGTAAACTTAGACATAGAATAATGGAGAAGTAGAAATTAAAGAGAAGGAATTATTAACTGAATGTAATAGTGAATTTTATGCAGTGCAGATCAGTTCTACTTACCTTAAGCAAGGCTGCAATCTTTTCTCCTCCAGCTTTAATCACTACATAACGCTTGTTCAAGGTAACAGCCCTTCCTTCCAGGTCCAAGAGCCCATCTTTCTTATTGTCTTTCCTTTCAACCAGAGGGCTAGCAGACCATTCCTACATAAAGATAAATTACAAAACAAGTCCACTAACAGCCTTTCTATTTGTTTTCTTTTTTGCTGGTCACGCCCAGGCACTAACCTGCAATAAGTGGTTTATAGTATCTATGTTAGATTTTGTCTGTTGGATCCTGCTCTCTAACTCATAAAGGATGTCTCTAAATTCTTGAATATATTCCCAGACACCTAAGCAAAAAAAAACCTGCATGAATAATCACTCAAGCCACACATTTGCTACAAAATGCTACTTATTTACATTTACTTTCAAATGTATGTTAAGAAACAGACAAGATAAACATTGGATTAGGTGTATGACTAGTAAAATTACTTTAAAAAATACAAACTGTACAATAATTGTATAACTTACCTTCACTGTCCCAAAATAAGGTTGTTTCAGCTTGTTTTAATATGTTATCAATGTCACCCAGCTCTGTTTGTATTAATGGGATTTCTACAGGCAGAATTGTCTTCTTAATCTGAGAATAATAACACAAATAAATAGCTCCTCCTCTTTGAAAGATAAAAGGATTACTTAAAAAAAACTGTTCTTGATCATGGGCAAAATAATTTTATAAAAAGAAAATCAGACTTTCCTGATAAATTATTTTCTCCTTGTCATGGAGTAAAAGCTGGGTGTTAAGTCCTAACCTTATTGAATTAGCAGGGCTTGCACTCTTTTGGACCCTCCTCTATCTAGCACTCAACTCCTTGCATCTTCATTTTCACAATTAGAGTAGGATACAGAAAGAACCATCCCTAGCTTCAGACATGTTCTGCAACTATAATAGATACTTGGGTGGGCAATGTGCTGTCACTCCAAGAGAAAGAGAGAAAATGATTTATCATAGTAAAAAATCTTTCTGTTATGCCCTATTGTGACAGGAAAGGTTACCTTGGGCATGTTGCAAAGCAGTCCCATGAACCAAAAATACAGTAGGCCAAGTAATGGTTACCAGACTACTCTTGTAAAACCTTTCTTCTAAGAAGTTGTGAATGAATGCAAACACATGAATATTGTAGATTTTCTCAAATATGTACAAAGAAGACCAAGTAGCTGCATTGCATAAATGTTCAGAGAAATGGTGGTCTGAATCCATCTAGCAAGAGCAAGTTAAAAAATCCAACTGTGGTCTCTCTTTTTGTCCACATATAAGTTAAACAAAGAATTAAAAGAACAAAAACATACTGTAGTTTCTACACAAACTTCACACAACATCTTAACAATGTAATTGTTGCTCCTTTAAATTTGCTAGATTCTGGCAGAAAGTATGAAGCATAATTCCTTTATTTAAATAAAAAATATGTAATCTTAAGGAGAAAATAAGGCACTGCTCATAATATCTCCTTATTGTGAAAAATAAAATTTACACGATTTACAGGATCTATTCCTGACACCTCTCAGGCTGATTTAATATCTAATAGAAAATCAGTTTTCCAGATAAGTCTTTTAAGTAAAATTGGAACTGGTTCCCGGGAACATTGGTCAGACATTCCTGAGAGCTTGGATAAAAACATAATCATGAAGAATTGGCTGTAGGAACCAGGAGAATTACTACAGCAAAGTTTTGTAATACTGTGGTAGCTCTGTTCTCGTCATTAATCCTTTCCAGAAGGCACTTTGAGTTCCAAAAAGGTTGAGTTCCATGGTAGCATTTCCCATAGGAATCAATGTAAATTTAAATAATCCGATCCGAGTGCAAGAAATTTCACATTTTATTTTGAATTGATGGTCTTTTTTTTTTATACAAAATTTTAAAACCAAACAAGACATTAAAAAACAATAATAGATCAACTAACATAGAATTTAACTTCACTTTAACTTTACTGAGAGGACTTGATGGTGGAGATGTAGAGGAAGAAAAGGAAGATAGCGGTTATTGCTTGGAACGGGAGTTCTCTTCCAATAGAACATCAGGCACTTGCACAGGGGTTATTTCTCTTTTCTGTCTCTTAACACCACTGCACCTTGCTGGAGACTCTGATGTTCTCAGTTTCACTAGAAACCTATCAAGAAAGACTTGCTTCTGCCTTCGTTTCTAAATGTTTATGATGTAAGACATTATTTGATCATTAAACAAGTCCACATTGCGGCTTGCCCAAGCTTTGTCAGGGTGTTACTTTTCAAAAAAATGTTCTAACTCAAACCATTTAGCATACATTTCTTTGATTAGTGCAGTGGGTGCTTCCTCCCTTCCCTCCTCTTCGCTTGAAGAATTTTCCACAGCCACTAACAGTTGCTGCTCCCTTTTTAAGTTCCTGCAGCTCATCAGTGCTGAGCTCTTGTCTGTGGTCCTCCACTAAATCTACAATGTCTTCATTATTGACCTCCAGGGCCATGGACTTGCCCAGAGAAACAATGTCCTCCACTATAGCCTCTGAGTTACAGCTTCTGGGCACAATTTCCTACAGCCACACTTCATGGTCTTGTGAGAGACCGCACGCCAAGCCTTATCTATCAGAGTGAGGCAGTGGAGGATATTGACATAGTCCTTCCAAAACTCTCTCAGTGTCAACTCAAGTATCCAAGGTTCAAGCACCTCTGAAAGGGGGTCTTTATATACAGTATCTTAAAGTTTGAGATGACCTGCTGGTCCATGCACTTGATCAGAGGAGTTGTTTTAGGCGGCAAGAACTTCACACTTGAGCACTTCAGCATTGTCCATTATTAACAGAGCCCTCAGAGGCAGTTTTTTGTCCTCCAAATATATTTTTGATACTAAGACCAAACACTTTGTTTATCCATTCAATGAAGAACTACCCAGGCCCTGTTGATGGCCCTCCACATGACACCTAACGTGCTTTTTATTACATTTTCCCATTTTAAAACTCTGGGGTTCTCAATGTGATAGACTAGAAGAGGCTTACTTTTTAAATCCCCACTAGCATTCCCACACAGAAACAGAGTTATCCTGTATTTTATTGGCTTTTGTCCTAGCAATGTTTTCTCTTCTTGAGTTGGGTAGGTTAAAAAAAAATAAAAACTGTCTTGTTGAAGACTCTTTGGGGAATAAAAGCCTCAGCCTCTACATAGTCTCTGAACTCCCTGACAAAGATTTCGGCAGCTTCTTTGTCAGCACTGACTGCCTCTCCATGCCTCATCACACTGTGAATGCCAGTTCGCTTTTTAAAATTCTCAAACCAACTGTAGGCCTGTCTTTTATTAGGTCAGCATGCAATTGTTTTGCTTTCTCGAATATTAGTGCCTGGGAAACACTATCACCGCTAATAGTTTTTCCTTAATGCAAATGTACAACAATATCTCCACTTACTCCAATGTCTGTGACCTTTGCTGCACTTTGGTTCTAATATGCACAGTCTACATTTTGTTCCTTATAGGAACAAGCTGCACTTTGATTCTTGAAGGAACAGGCTGCTCTTGGGCCCTTGTAGGCACTAACTACGCTACACAATAGTACACAATGTTATGCTACTTCCTGAAAGATAAGATGCGGGCTGTTGCAAGCACATATAGTTCCGAGCAAGTGTCGGCTTCCGAGACAGTTTTTATTAGTCCAACGTGTCGAGTTTCGAGGCAGTTTAACGACGAGAACAGAGGGTCCACTGTACTGTTGATAGCAACACCTGTCATGATATTGAGACATACTAGTTATGCTAAAACTTAACTTAACTTGCAAACGATTTCCCAAATTCACAAATAAAGCTAAGACAAAATAAATATTGTTTATTGCCTGAGAAACTGATGTATGGTGTCACATAGTTAATAAATAACCAGACTTAGATAAGATACATAAAATCATTGAAGCTATGTTGTCGATAGATTGATATATATGTATCCCTCAGAGCAATATGTTTTAGTATAGAATAAAATATTATTCTTATTATACAGTTGATAAGCAATATGGTGAAACTTTCAATCCTAAGCAATTATGCATCAATGGTATTAAAGTAAATTAAATATATTATTTCTGCGAGTTAAAAAATAATAATTAAAAGAAACACCTAGATGTAGTAGCAAATAACATGGGAGACCTCTGAAGGAGCCGTGAAGGCTAAATACTTTAGATGTTTGTTTCAAACCTTACTTATGGTGAGCTCAATTTAGGGAGAGGTGTGCAATCACATGGGTAACAATTACTGGGGAAGCAGCTACCGGATAGTAAACGTTCTGTGTTTTTTGCCACTGCATCTAAGCGTTTCTTTTAATTATTATTTTTTAACTCACAGGAAGAATATTTTTTAATTTACTTCAACAACATTGATTCATAATTACCTATTATGAATGATAGCCTCCCCACATTGCTATGTAACAAGAAGAATAATTTTATATATTTTTTCTCTATACTGAGAGGAATGTGCACAGGACATCCTCTAGAAATTTTAAGGAGCGCCAGGTGTGCGATTTATTCTCAAAGATTTACTGCTGTAATGAATGCAAAATCTACTTCCACATAGTATTATTTGGGAGGTGCACAGTTATACAACTAGGGTGTTTACATTTTAATTATGTTTCCTAATAATCATCTATTTAATTTATCTCTTGGATTTTATTGTTTGCAAGGTTAAAATAAAGTAGGAAAAAATGTCTGACATGATTGATCTTGATTTCTGACATTACATCACAAGAACCTGCAATTTCAGTAAGGATGTGTAGCCTTTTTATGTCCACAAGATGAGACTGACTTTCTTGCATTCAAGATAGTAGTGATGACTGCATCCGAGAAACCTTTTCTTTTAAAATGGTGATCTTAATAGCCAGGCCATTAAAGCGAGGCAGGACAGACTTGACCCACAATATTTGGGTGCATTAGCAATCTTACTGGAGGTGAAACTGCCATGTCTGTTAACTTGCCATCTTCAGCCAGTATGGAGTTGATTACTATTAATGTTACGTGTTCTTTGTTTATCTTCATCAAGAACCTTAGTAACAGGGTAATATGAAGCAACACATAAGTCAGACTTAAGTTCCTACAAGGTATGCCCTGTGGCTGAGCAGAGGTAAATCTCTTGATTCCTCTGGAAAGGATTGACATTCCTCTTATTAAGGAAACTGAGTTGGAATGTTTGAACATAAAACCTGGCAAAGGGAATGTGTCCTGTGTCTTGTTGATATATTTGTTCCACAAGAGCTCACATACGTGAGTATGATGTCACGTTGGTCCTATATAGACTTGGTCCAGCCCAAATTTTCTTTCTATTTCCGATTTTTGGTGGTCAAAGAGTGGTTAGGATAAAGTAATGCACACTGCTAGTGGACTGAAGATTTCAATATTTATTGTTAGAAATAATAAAAAATAATAAAATAAAACAAGCATACTATACAAATGTCAAATGCATATCCAAAATGTGAATAAGGTAACTAGTAAAAATCAGAAGTAGTTCTGTACTCTGTGATAATATACAATGTAAAACACTGTAATACTAGTACAAAAAGAAGCGTATTAAGCAAATTGCCAGTCCATGAGTTATTGGCGATATTGAAAGTACTTAAAGGGCTAAAAAGGTGCCAAAAATCAATATTCCAATGTCACATATAATAACATTAGTTAATCATCAATTTAGATTCATCTTCAAAAGCTACTCAGTATTGAAAGGAATGATGAACAGGAGCGAACCTAAACACATTTGGCATCCAATAACATAAAACCAACTACTTGTAATAAATATGAGAAGCAAATTGTAATGTATAAGAGTGAAGTAAATCATATTCCATTAGGATAATAATACTGTACATCATTATTATATATAACCATACTCAATGTCAGACACTTACTCTGATACAAATATATAAGGGATTTGTTAAACATATAGGGCCCTATTAAATTCCAGCCTCGTAAATAAGAGGCTTCTACTTAAGCCCTATGTACTGCAAAGTTTCTCTAACTTACATTGCTATTACAATCGCCCTGCTGCGAGCAACGTATGAGCTACGCAGCAGGGCCGTACGTATCAACACTGCGTAAATATACATGAGGAGTGACAGCCTGCAATATGATATCGCAGGCTCCTGCACCTCAACAAGTAGTGCAGGGGTCCTAAGCGGGACCTCCGCGGCATTCCCCAAATAAGCCCTGCCGTGGGGGGTACTCCAACTACCCCCCCCCCCCCCCGGCAGCTAAAATTAACCCCCTCTATGCGGGGGTCCCCATTGGGACCCCCGAAGTGTCCTTACATTAACACCTTCCTGCAGGGGTCCATAGGGACCCGATCGACACCGATCAGGGCCCCGCTGCATTTAATACTTTTAAATTCCCCACCGCGGTTCCTTAAAGGTCCCGCGGCACACTATTACCCAATCCCGGCCGCGGCACCTAACATTAACCCCCAAGTGTCCCCACATTAACCCCTTGCAGCGGGGGTCCCCGATCTGCATAGATCAGGCCCCCCGCTGCATTTAAAAAATGTAAATCCCCCGCCACGGCTCCTTAAAGGGCCCGCGGCACACTATTACCCAATCCCGGCCGCGGCACCTACAATTAAACCCCCTTGCTGCAGGGGTCCATAGGGTCAGATCGTGACTCTGCTGCATTTAAATTTTTAAATGTCCCGCCTCGCGGGTCCTTAAAGGACCATAAAGGTCCTTAAAGGACTCGCACTAAAAAACATTAACCCCAGGCAACTATAATTAACCCTATAATTCATGGGGGTCAATACAGACCCCCATAAGGCCTTAATTAACCCCGTCACTCATGATGGTCAATACAGACCCCCATAAGGCCTTAATTAACCCTATAACTCATGAAGGTCAATACAGACCCCCCCATAACGCCTTAATTAACCGTATAACTCATGAAGATCAATACAGACCCCCATAAGGCCTTAATTAACCCTATAACTCATGAAGGTCAATACAGACCCCCATAAGGCCTTAATTAACCATATAACTCATGAAGGTCAATACAGATCGCCATAAGGCCTTAATTAACCCTATAACTCATGAAGGTCAATACAGACCCCCATAAGGCCTTAATTAACCCTATAACTTATGGGGGTCAATACAGACCCCCCATAAGGCCTTAATTAACCCTATAACTCATGGGGGTCAATACAGACCCCCATAAGGCCTTAATTAACCCTATAATTCATGGGTGTCAATACAGACCCCCATAAGGCCTTAATTAACCCGCGAGGCGAGAAATAAAAAAATTGAAATGCAGCAGGGTCACGATCGGGGACCCCCGCTGCAGGGGGTTAACGTGGGGGGGCTGCGGGGGTTCCTATTGACCCCTGCAGAAAGGGCTTAATGTGGGGACATTTGGGGGGTCCCGATGGGGACCCCCAGCATAAAGGGGGGTTAATTGTAGGTTCCGCGGCCGGGATTGGAGCCGCGGCAGGGAATTTAAAACTTTTAAATGCAGCGGGGGCCTGATCTATGCAGATCGGGGACCCCCCACTGCAAGGGGTTTATGTGGGGACACTTCGGGGGTCCCGATGGGGACCCCCAGCATAGAGGGGGGTTACTTTTTTGGGCCGCGGCCAGAATTGGCAATTAGTGTGCCGCGGCCCCTTTAAGAAGCCGCGGCGAGGAATTTAAACATTTTAAATGCAGTGGGGGCCTGATCTGTGCCGATCAGGGACCCTCGCTGCAAGGGGTTAATGTGGGGGTGCTGAAGGGGTCCCGATAGAGACCCCTGCAGCATAGGGATGTGTATAGGGAGCAGGGGGGAACCCCACACGGCTGTCTCGGGCTGCTCCGAGGCAGCACGGAGAGGCTTTAGGATCCCTTGCGGGCACTTTTTGTAGTCATATCGCAAAGCAGGCTGCGAGAGATTCGGTACTCGCAAACAGCAAAAAACTGCCTTTTGCGAGCACCGAAAGAACTACGAGGGAGAATTTAATGAGGCCCATAATACGCTTCACAGGATAAGTGATAGCTGTAGTTAAAATGGACCAGAGTTTAAGGAATGAAACTATGTCTATATTTCAGGAGATGGGCCGGTCCATGTAGACCACAATGGGGGCACCAGTAAAATGATTTAGAACATGATACTGCCCAATGGTAGATATTAAAGGTAGATAAGACTTGACCATGGTGACTTGTAATGATGGCCAACAGGAGGTATATATAAAATTACTGGGTATGAACCTCAGTGGCACTTAGTATATGTGGTGGATTAGAGAGAATACCAACTAACCCAATAATTAGTTGAAAGGCGAGAATAAAAACTACACTGTTGACTGTTTTACTTTGTAGTGAATTAAAAAAAAAATGCCGCTAAATCTATGTCTTTATTCAGGCCAATAGGTTATAATGTTCCAAATTTGTGAATCCAGTTAGTCTCCATCTGTTGAAGTTTCAATAATCTGTTGCCTCTTCTATTAAAAGGTTATACATGATACATTGATTGAATTGTGACTCCTTCCATGTTCTTGTTGTGAACTTTGGACATATGGGCAGAGAATCCATTCGTGAGAATGCCCTTTGCAGGGTTATTCTGGTGATCTTAGAACCTTGCCTTTAACGACCTTTTGGTGCGGCCATTGTAGTGTTTCTTACAGCTGCAAGTGATGGTATACACCACATATTCTGATTTACAATTCAACAGATGTATAATCCATTCCTGTGCTCATGGAAGTAACTTTATTTCTCTGGAGTTTTTTTAAGTGGTGGCAGATACTGCAGTTTTTAGTGCCCCATCTTAAACAGCCAGTGAGCCTTCTAAGCCAATAATTAATGTTTTGTCACGTAATCTTCCTTATTTCACTTGGTGCAAGAATGTTCTTGAGGTTCCTGTTTTTCTTAAAAGTAATAACGGGAAAATGTCTTTAATGAACTCATAATCTCTTAGAATTTCTTAAAGAATTTGTAGCCGCCTGGTTGTTTCTTTTTCTTCTTCTGGTTTTCATGCTTATTAGGAGTGTCAAACTTCTTTCCGCTTAGGAGGTCCATTCTATTCATCTTCATTGTTTTTTCATACGCTTATCTTACAATCTGTTGATTTTATCCTTTATCTTCAAACATTTTGAAGAGGGTTTGACTTTCTTTGGTGAAATCTTCCATATTGGTACAATTCCTTCTGATTCTTTCGAATTGCCCATCAGGTATGTTTCTTATCGAGTTCGGATGATAACCACTGTCAGAGTGTAAATAGCAGTTAGTGTCAGTAAGCTTGCTGAGATACCATTCGACTCCCCCATCAGGACCACATCCTGGAAGGAGTCTGAGTTCATTGTAACATTCACATCATACTCTAGGAATGCATTAATTTGGCTTTAGTCAGTGTTATCTCCGATGACAGTACAGTGGTACAACGGTTCTCGTCCTTAAGCCATTTCGGGCGGCAGGATGAGTTGCAAACAACTTGAGTTCCAAACAGACATTTCCCATGGGAATCAGTGGAAATTTAAATAATCTTTTCCAGACCCCAGATTTTTCACATTTTATTTTGAACGGATGGTCTTGTTTTTGGGTACAAAACCTTAAAACTGAACAAGCATGAATAAAAACAATAATTACATAAAAAATCAGACATTTGAACCACTTGTATCGTACTGAGAGGACTTGATGGTGGCAAGGTAGAAGAGGAGAAAAGGGAGAGAGGTTATTGCTTGGAAGCAGAGTACTGTTCCAATAAAACATTAGACACTTGCAAAAGGGATCTTATAGGCACACCTTAGTCCTTATATGCACAGGCTGCACTTTGATTCTTGCAAGACTCTCAGCGCTGTCAGTTATGGGTCTCGAGATGAGCGCCTTTGGGGCTCATTGCAGGCCTCAGTCAACCCGCCATTTTCATGCCTTGCGATGAGCACCTTTGGTGCTCATTGCGAGCATCTACCACCATCCACTTTACGGGCCTCACGATGAGCGCCAAAGAATGCAAGGCTCTCAGCCCTGTAAGTTGCCTGGCTCGCGATGAGCGGCTTCGAAATACCCGCCACTTTCGTGCCTTGCATTGAGTATCTTCGGCGCACATCGCGAGTCCAGCTTCGCCACTCATTGCAGGCCTCGGCCAAGCCGTCACATTACAATGATTCTGCCACAGTAGACTAAAAAGGTGTTTAGACATATCTTTACTACTTTATGAAAATATGACCCTAACTATATTCATTTAAATGTGACTGAAGGTGATAAAATAAAATGCATAGTGGTGTGGTGTCATACTATACAATAGAGCGTTTAATATATTAAGAGGGAAAGGGTTAAACACAATTAAAAATGACCTGTTTTGAGTTGTGGAAAGTTACACAGTATCTAATAGTTTAATAGTAGCATCACACAGATGGTCCATAGAAGCTACGTTATTAGAACATAAAGGCCCAATTCTGCATAGCAAGAACTAAGAAACAAACAATAGAAAACTTTCTGAGGAAACAAGTCTCTTCAGCAGGTGCAGAAAGCAACTAATTATCTCCTCATCGACCCCCAGACAAGCCAGATTCTAGGTTTAATTATCTTCACATAAATTATGAAATTAGAGGCTCCATGGCCTGTAGAAAACAAATTGCCTTGCCTGTGTGCACACTAAGGAGAGGTCACTGCTCATGAAAGTTGTGCTGTTTGTTTTTACTTTGGTACATGCTATGTTAACATGTGTTTCGTACACTGTAAATTGAGGAGCAACTGGTATGTGTTATGCATATAATTGTAAATATCACCTATTCCTTTCTTGTCCAAATAATATATTTTTGGATTTATCTAAGTCGCAATAATAAATGCATATTCTTTTTGTGAAAATTTAAATTAGCACTTTTCATTTTGCCTTTACTATTTATTATTTTGACATATAGTATTTTGCTGTTTTATCTTTGATATCGTTTTTTTAAATAGTTGTTTTCCTATTTAAATATTATAATTACTTTATTTTTAGTGCAATTTTAGTTTTCATTATTTTACATATAATATCCAATTGTTATAATTTTGTCCACATTTTCTTGCATTTATTCAACAATTCTATACTGGGTTCTAGTTGCAAAGACTATTCATATTGTATATTATTTCATTTATGATATACTAATTTAAGCAATTTCTAAGAGTTGATGAAATAGTAGGGACGCATATTCATTGCACTTCAGTCTGCGTACATGCATCCCTAGTGCCAACTCACAGAAATGGCTAAAGCTTGACCAGATTTATATAGTTTTAATTTTACATCTCTCCTAATTTAGATATTTTCAAGATTAAATAACAAATGTGAGTTGTGTCACAACACATTGTGATATACAAAAGTACATAAGATCAAATTACCAAAATAATAGTTTCATCTGTACAAATAAGATAAATCACATAAAACAAAAAGAAAAAATAAGAGAGAAGATAAAGGAAGGAATAAAACAAGCAAAATGGGGGGATAGTGTTAGGGTGACAGAAGGGTTTGTAGGTCTGAAAAGAACTGAACATTTAATACTCAAAACAGTCAAATAGTCAAAAGTGGTCATACAGATTTGGCAACTAAAACAACATTTTGTAAATGTGTAACAACTGAATATATTGCCTTGCCTTATTGTACCATCCAACAATAAGATCCAGATTGCCCACAAACTTGCGGAAAGTTTCAGCCTGGGAAAAGAAATTGCTAGCAACTTCTGGAATATCCTCCTGCACCTGAATGGTCAAGTAGTTTACTTCACGGAGAACAGCCACTAGCTGAGAAAATAAAAGCAATAAGAAAAGTTAGCATCTACAAGTGTAACATTCCACAGCATTTCATCCAAACGAATAAATATATAGTTATCTTACGATACTGAAATATATGCAGTGTTGCATATGGCACACTTTGCACACAAGGACCTTTCAAATGTGGTCCAGGATACTAGGGGCCTCATTCAATTGCAAGGCCGCAACTCACGGTATACAGACCGTATGACTGCGGGCTTGCTGAGGGCTTGAACTCTACTACAATTATGGAGTGATTCAATTGAACAAGCCTGCAAGTTACGGCTGAAAGTCAAAAAAGTAAACCATGCAATATGTAGCATTTCAGAACGTGAACATGATCAATTAACTAAGGCAGTAACTACTCATTTAGAAAAAGCCAATAGAAAATTAGACCATCATCATTATGGCAGTATAAGATGGAGGTTACATGTCAATAAATTAGCGTTTAGAGGTCCGATATGCGATCGAACTCGCAAACCAACAAGATAATAAAAATGAATGCCAATACTGTTTTAGTATATATTGGTGGCCTGTTATGTATTAACTCATTGATTCCCAAGATCGATATAACCCCGAAATGAAACATGAAAATAAATTATTTTTACTCCCGATTTGTGAGCTGTTGTGCAATTAATTCTAATTGCTAATTTCATTTCACAGCTTTACAGTGCTACGGACATGTCTTTAACCCCTTTACGGGTCCCATCTGGTACCCGTAGGACTTTCTTCTATATTTGCTGTTTATGGGTGTGAAAACATTTGTGGGCTTGCGGAATTGTAGCAATTGAAAAGCGATTTGCGATTTCAGCGAATGTAACTCTTACGAACGTGAAAGATCAAAGGCTTAGATGGGGCGTAAATTACGGTTGTGACAACTGCAGGGATTGTATGCTCATAACCCATAGATTGTTTGCGGCTCGCAAAAAGACACCAACTGAATAGCAATAGTTTACGGGTTACATTACAGGTTTCCGTAAGCTACAATTTCTTAATTGAATGAGGCTCCAGATGCATTACATTCCATGTTCACTTGAGTTACTTACTTAACCAAGTTAATCACAAAGAAAAGAGAACAAAATGTACACACTATCTATCTGTCTACTTACTTTGTTGCTGAAATTTACACTTATGAGCTGAGTCTTAGCGTCTCTTAATATCAAAGGCTGCTCTAAATTAAAACGACAATCTTCCTCAACCTGCTGTGTCCACTGAGAGTACATTTTAGATCGATATTTTTTCAGTAAACTCATCATCTCTTCATACTTGTTAAACACCAGTTTGGCATAAGGGCTGGACATGACTCTGGTCAGGAGAAAAATTAAAGCTTTGAGGTTATGGTAGTTAAGTTTAATAATAACAACTATAAATATACTAACATTATGCATCCTCTGCTTAACCCTCATTACACAGAAAGCTATCTAAACATTACAACTCTTTTTACACTACTCAGTATTACATGCAAAAATAATAAAGATAGGGAACTTTTGTATTACCCTTTTTGTGGTTGTGTTTCCTCTTTTTTTTTTTTTTTATTAGTTTTTATTGCAGGTATACAAAATGCAAACAATTGTACAGTAATGTGAAAAATAATACATATCACCAACATCAATCATGAATCTATAACATTGCATCCTGCCTCCTCCTTTTTTCTATATTTTCCTCCGTGCTATTATTGGTAGACAAATGAAATTAATCCAGGCCTTTCTTGGCTATATTAGCATGTATCCCTAAATCTATCAGTAACAAATACTATTCTTTGATTTTTAATTTTCGACCCTTTCCTTCCGTTGCTAGCTCATCGGATCTCAATGTTATGACTTTGGGATCTACCTAGGGAACAGAGAAGACCTAACTTCTTCTGCCTACTAGCTCTTTTATGTCTGGAGTAATATATAGCTTTTTTCTTTCTTTTTTTATTATTTTAATTATCTTTTTTTTTAGCATTAAGGTCACCTAATATCTTGTACCAAAATTAACTTAACCAAACAAACTTAAACACTCTACCTGACACACTAATATTCAAGCCTTCAGCTCTGGATTGCACCCCTCTGTCTCAATCATGCTTTAATTCAGTCTTATCATACCTGTCTTCTCCACTTCGGTGCAGTTCCTCTCCCGATTTTTCCCCTCCGGCCTCCAGCCCTCTTTATTCCCTGTCTGTAGTATGTGGATGCCCTCCCCTCCCTATCCCCACTTATTGAAGAAGAGGAATTTTGATATCTGTGTATTCTATCCAAGGACATATAACAAAAAAAGTGGGCAATAGTAAAATGTAAACTTTATTGGTTGGAAAAAACGACGATTAAAACTTTAAAAAGGGAAAGAATAAAAACTGTACAAATACCTTTGAACAGAAAAACTGCAAACCTAATGACCACTGGACAACTGTCACTCATTAAGTGGGGTTTGAGCAGTATTATAAATGAGACACAGAGAGTGTCTATGTATAAGCTTGTAGTACTATGCAACAAAAAGGTGTAAATCATTAGAATAGTGGGCCAAACCTTCCTAAATTACCTTGTGCTATAACTATATATCTATCCCCAGTAACGGTTGTGAAACCTAGTATAACAACATAAGGAAGATATAGGTAGCTTGGTAGTATGCTTCTAAACAACAGATTTCTTTGCATACAAAAAATCCTCAGTTTGGCTCTTAGATCACCAGGTACTTCATTGCCTCTTATTAGGGTACAATGCCCCTATTATTTGAATGATATAGGTATAAATCAACCATTCAAACAATATGGCTCTTAAATGTCCAGATATTGCATTACCTCTTGTTAGAGTATCACACCACACCTATTTTGGTGGTGTAAGTATAATTTGGGCCATTCTGAACAAGCTCACTCTCTGTATACTCGCATATAGTATAACAGCGTCTCCCTGTGCTGGGGAGATTCGCGCTGCCTAGTTGCGTCGTGCGTAATAACCTCACGTTACGCTAGCCTACATCCTAACATGTTTCTACGTGTTCAACGTCTTTTTCAAAGGATTAAGGCGTGTGTAGGGACAGGAAGCTATTTAAAGCATATGGTAGCCATGGTAATCTGGACTACCTGATTGCTACACCTAAATTAACCCTATGAGTGAAAGTATGTATGGCAGGAAAGGACTGAAAAAAGAAAGAAATGGGCCATATATATTATTAGCATAGTGGATGGAGCAACATCAGTGGGAAGGGGGAACCTTAATGAATAAGTGTGTATCTGGATACAGGATACTGAAAAGAGAATATATATAAGTATCATGATGTGCAAAGAGAAAAAGTGCATATTGTGCATGAAAATAACTAGATGAATTAAAACCCCTGTATAAGGGCATAAAATAGCCAGGGTATAAAGACCCTGTATGTAAACCATAATTAGGTCAAAATTGACATATTGAGACCATAGTGAAAAGTGACTAAGTGCATGAATGAATAAATGGCAAGAAAAATCTAGTATGGCCATATATATTATAACTAGGAATGTGAGGGTGAGTGGTGTTGACCACTAAAATAAAAATGATGGTCACGTAAGACCAAAAGTGAAAAGAATAATTCTATTTCAGGTAAGATGTGACACATGAGTGTGCCACATCTACCTGAAAAAGATTATAAATAAAGCAAAAATTATATTATGCAAAGATGAGACATATATGAAGTAAAATTAAAGTGCATATATCATGATCCTGATTCAGGAATTACTAGGTGGTATTTCTCATATAGTTAGAGGGTCCAAATCTAGGGCCCAGAAAAAGGCCTGTATAGACAACTTATGTAAGATAAAATTACACAGGACTATATGAAGGCCGTATAGGAAAAGCCTTCATTCAGGCCATCAGGTACCTGTGCTCTTAATTTATAAATCCATTGCGATTCACGCTGTAGTAATTTATTTTGAAAATCACCCCTTCTAGGTCCAGTTTTCACAGAATCAATAATACAAAATTTTAGTACTTCCGGATTGTTGTTGTGACAGTATTTCACATGTCTTGCTATGGGAGTGTCATATTCGTTTTTAATAGAATATATATGTTCCCCCAATCTTCGACGGAATTCCCTGCAGGTTTTCCCTACATAGATCTTGTTACATAAACAAGTAGCTATATATATAACTCCTGATGATTTACAGTTGAAAAAATTATCAATATCAAAAATAGCACCATTTGTCGGATGTATATAATGTTTGCATGGTCTCACAAATTTGCAAAATTTACAGTTCCCACACTTATACATTCTCTTCAGTGGTTGGAGCCAAGTTTTAGGTTCAGATATCTTGTCTGTATATACACTATGTACAAGCATATCCTTAATGTTCTTTCCTCTTCTATAAGTGATACTTGCTTTGGACGTGAGGGTGTCTTTAAGATCTTTATCACTTGTGAGGAGATGCCAGTGTTTAGAAAGGATGTTTCTGATTATTTCAGAGTCATGACCAAATGTCATTATACATCTAGTAATCTTAGATTCATTAGATATAGTCCTGTTAGTGGGGGTATCCATTTTACCTTGAGCTTTTCTATTTACATTTAGCAGATTAGTTCTATTGCAGTTCATAGCATGTTTATAAGCCAACTTAAGGCTTCTATTAGGGTAACCTCTTGCTTTAAAACGTTCCCTAAGTTTGTTCGCTTCAATTTTAAATTCTTCCTCTGAACTGCAATTCCTCCGGATCCTGAGGTATTGTCCCTTAGGAATTCCTCTCTTAAGTGGCTCAAAGTGTTGGCTCTCCCATTTCAGCAGAGTATTAGATGCTGTTTCTTTTCTAAATGTAGATGTACATATTTTCCCTCTTTCATCCTTTTTAATTATTAGATCCAAAAAAGAGATCTCACTCTGACTGGTCTCAAAGGTAAATTTGAGGCCTAATTCATTAGTGTTCAGAAATTGTATAAATGAACTCAATTCCTGTCTGTTACCAGTCCAGACCAGGATAATATCATCTATAAATCTCCTCCAGACAAGTATATTTGCTCCAAAGGGATGTGCGTTGTCATCATATATGTATTTGTCTTCCCACCACCCCAGAAACAAGTTCGCATAGCTAGGGGCACATGGTGTACCCATAGCTGTTCCCTGTTGTTGGTGGTACCATTTTTGGTTGAATAGGAAGAAGTTGTGTTTTAAAACATATTCCAATAGTGCTATTAGCAACATGTTTAGTTCATCAAAAGGAGAACCTTTCATCTGTAAAAAGTATTTTACTGCATTGATTCCAAAGTTATGTGGAATGCTGCTGTATAAGGCCTCAACATCAATACACACCAGCCATGATTCAGGAGGTACAGATAGATCTTCTAATTGCCTGAGAATATCGGGAGTGTCCCTGACATAGGATGGTAAGCCCATCACAAATTCCCTAAGATGATAATCCACAAATATACTGCAGTTGTGGGAAAGATTATTAGTCCCGGAGACTATAGGTCTACCTGGGATGGGATAGGTTTTCTTGTGAACTTTAGGGAGAGAATAGAACACTGAGACCATAGGGAATTTGGGAAATAGAAATTGAAAAGTCTGCTCATCAATTATTCCCTTATTTTTTACATCTACTAGGATGTTTTTAAGTCTCAATTTGAATTCAGGAGTCGGATCTTTTGTAATGATGTTGTAAGTAGTTTTATCCTTTAAAATTCTCATACACATCTCCTTATAGTCATCATTATCCATGAGGACTATATTGCCTCCCTTGTCTGCTGGCTTGATGTGTAGAGACACATCATCCCTAAGTTCTATAAGAGCTTGATATTCCGGCTTAGTGAGGTTATATTCTTTTTTGTAACTCCTGTAGTCAATTTCCTCTATGTCCTTAGAGACTTGCTGTAGGAAAACCCAAATATTTGCATAGTCTTTAAGTGGAGGAGTAAAAGTGCTTTTAATCTTCCATTTCTTTGGTTCTATGATTGGAGTGCAATTTTCCTCCAAAAGCTCTATAAGGCCTTGTACTATTTCTATGTCATCTTGTGGGACTCCCAGGCTCATAATTTCTCTATCTCGTTTCTTCTTATAAAATTTGTGAAGAGCTAGTTTCCTAGAGAAAAGATTTAAATCTTTGATGTGAGTAAAGATATTTGCCTTAGATGTTGGTACAAATGTAAGGCCTTTACTTAAAACTGTGATATGGTCTTTATGTAAAACAAAGTGGGATAGGTTTATAATTCTCAGAGTATCCTCTGACTTGTCAGTATCTAAAGGAACTGATTGGTATTGATCTGTATTGATCTCCTTGTTTGAGATCGTCCTCTCCCTAAAAAAGGATATGAGGGAGTTTCATTATCATACATAGGATGTAATCCTGTCTGTCTATCAGAATCATATTGGTTTCTTCTGGAGCGTAGTTCATATTGTTCTCGCTTCCAGTTGGGATTCCTATCTTTATACATTCCTCTTTTTGGATAGGTTCTTGCACCCCTAACATTCTTTCTGGTAGTAGGATCTTCTATATCTGAGGTGTCATAATCAGACGAACTTAACTCAGATCCTGTTAGATATTGAGGATTAGATGGTAATCTTTTGTATATTCTTCCTATTTTGAAATCATTTTGATCTCTTAGGAATTTCCTATGTTTTCTATCTTTTAATGTCCTTTTTGAACTTTTCTATATTTGAGTTCAATTTAGTGCATAAATTCTCAAAGTCAGAGATATCTCTAAATTTGTCAACTTCCACTTGGTTAAGTACCACAGTTTTTTTGATGTCTTCAAGATTACTTTGGTGGGTTTCAATAATTAATGACATAAGTTCCATAGAACATTTAAAAAGGATATCCTTCCACTTGGACATGAAAATGTCATCATGTATATTTAAGGCTGGTGTGATGTTAGTTCTAAGGCCTCTAGGGATCAATTTATTTTTTATGTAATTTTGTAAACTGGATATTTCCCAAATGGATTTAATTTGTTTTCTCATATTTTTTTGAAGTTCATAAAATGCTGAATTAACATCTTTATTTTCTATTCTGGGTTGTGTAGAGGGCAGAAAAGTGGCCTCTGCCTCTATTTGTAATTGTGTAAAATCCAGATTGGTGATGTTAGATCCTGCCATGTTATTACTTGGAAATTTGGATATAAGAGTTAAAGTGTAGACTTGTTAGTTAGTAACCCTAAATGTGGATTGAACCACCTATTCAACAAGCAGAAAAAATCTTTAGGGAATAAAGCCCATTAGTGCATAACACTCTAAATATATATAACAAAAAAAGTGGGCAATAGTAAAATGTAAACTTTATTGGTTGGAAAAACCGACGATTAAAACTTTAAAAAGGGAAAGAATAAAAACTGTACAAATACCTTTGAACAGAAAAACTGCAAACCTAATGACCACTGGACAACTGTCACTCATTAAGTGGGGTTTGAGCAGTATTATAAATGAGACACAGAGAGTGTCTATGTATAAGCTTGTAGTACTATGCAACAAAAAGGTGTAAATCATTAGAATAGTGGGCCAAACCTTCCTAAATTACCTTGTGCTATAACTATATATCTATCCCCAGTAACGGTTGTGAAACCTAGTATAACAACATAAGGAAGATATAGGTAGCTTGGTAGTATGCTTCTAAACAACAGATTTCTTTGCATACAAAAAATCCTCAGTTTGGCTCTTAGATCCCCAGGTACTTCATTGCCTCTTATTAGGGTACAATGCCCCTATTATTTGAATGATATAGGTATAAATCAACCATTCAAACAATATGGCTCTTAAATGTCCAGATATTGCATTACCTCTTGTTAGAGTATCACACCACACCTATTTTGGTGGTGTAAGCATAATTTGGGCCATTCTGAACAAGCTCACTCTCTGTATAGTATCCTTTCAGTATCCTGTATCCAGATACACACTTATTCATTAAGGTTACCCCTTCCCACTGATGTTGCTCCATCCACTATGCTAATAATATATATGGCCCATTTCTTTCTTTTTTCAGTCCTTTCCTGCCATACATACTTTCACTCATAGGGTTAATTTAGGTGTAGCAATCAGGTAGTCCAGATTACCATGGCTACCATATGCTTTAAATAGCTTCCTGTCCCTACACACGCCTTAATCCTTTGAAAAAGACGTTGAACACGTAGAAACATGTTAGGATGTAGGCTAGCGTAACGTGAGGTTATTACGCACGACGCAACTAGGCAGCGCGACTCTCCCCAGCACAGGAAGACGCTGTTATACTATATGCGAGTATACAGAGAGTGAGCTTGTTCAGAATGGCCCAAATTATGCTCACACCACCAAAATAGGTGTGGTGTGATACTCTAACAAGAGGTAATGCAATATCTGGACATTTAAGAGCCATATTGTTTGAATGGTTGATTTATACCTATATCATTCAAATAATAGGGGCATTGTACCCTAATAAGAGGCAATGAAGTACCTGGGGATCTAAGAGCCAAACTGAGGATTTTTTGTATGCAAAGAAATCTGTTGTTTAGAAGCATACTACCAAGCTACCTATATCTTCCTTATGTTGTTATACTAGGTTTCACAACCGTTACTGGGGATAGATATATAGTTATAGCACAAGGTAATTTAGGAAGGTTTGGCCCACTATTCTAATGATTTACACCTTTTTGTTGCATAGTACTACAAGCTTATACATAGACACTCTCTGTGTCTCATTTATAATACTGCTCAAACCCCACTTAATGAGTGACAGTTGTCCAGTGGTCATTAGGTTTGCAGTTTTTCTGTTCAAAGGTATTTGTACAGTTTTTATTCTTTCCCTTTTTAAAGTTTTAATCGTCGGTTTTTCCAACCAATAAAGTTTACATTTTACTATTGCCCACTTTTTTTGTTATATATATTTAGAGTATGCACTAATGGGCTTTATTCCCTAAAGATTTTTTCTGCTTGTTGAATAGGTGGTCCAATCCACATTTAGGGTTACTAACTAACAAGTCTACACTTTAACCCTTATATCCAAATTTCCAAGTAATAACATGGCAGGATCTAACATCACCAATCTGGATTTTACACAATTACAAATAGAGGCAGAGGCCACTTTTCTGCCCTCTACACAACCCAGAATAGAAAATAAAGATGTTAATTCAGCATTTTATGAACTTCAAAAAAATATGAGAAAACAAATTAAATCCATTTGGGAAATATCCAGTTTACAAAATTACATAAAAAATAAATTGATCCCTAGAGGCCTTAGAACTAACATCACACCAGCCTTAAATATACATGATGACATTTTCATGTCCAAGTGGAAGGATATCCTTTTTAAATGTTCTATGGAACTTATGTCATTAATTATTGAAACCCACCAAAGTAATCTTGAAGACATCAAAAAAACTGTGGTACTTAACCAAGTGGAAGTTGACAAATTTAGGGATATCTCTGACTTTGAGAATTTATGCACTAAATTGAACTCAAATATAGAAAAGTTCAAAAAGGACATTAAAGATAGAAAACATAGGAAATTCCTAAGAGATCAAAATGATTTCAAAATAGGAAGAATATACAAAAGATTACCATCTAATCCTCAATATCTAAAAGGATCTGAGTTAGGTTCGTCTGATTATGACACCTCAGATATAGAAGATCCTACTACCAGAAAGAATGTTAGGGGTGCAAGAACCTATCCAAAAAGAGGAATGTATAAAGATAGGAATCCCAACTGGAAGCGAGAACAATATGAACTACGCTCCAGAAGAAACCAATATGATTCTGATAGACAGACAGGATTACATCCTATGTATGATAATGAAACTCCCTCATATCCTTTTTTAGGGAGAGGACGATCTCAAACAAGGAGATCAATACAGATCAATACCAATCAGTTCCTTTAGATACTGACAAGTCAGAGGATACTCTGAGAATTATAAACCTATCCCACTTTGTTTTACATAAAGACCATATCACAGTTTTAAGTAAAGGCCTTACATTTGTACCAACATCTAAGGCAAATATCTTTACTCACATCAAAGATTTAAATCTTTTCTCTAGGAAACTAGCTCTTCACAAATTTTATAAGAAGAAACGAGATAGAGAAATTATGAGCCTGGGAGTCCCACAAGATGACATAGAAATAGTACAAGGCCTTATAGAGCTTTTGGAGGAAAATTGCACTCCAATCATAGAACCAAAGAAATGGAAGATTAAAAGCACTTTTACTCCTCCACTTAAAGACTATGCAAATATTTGGGTTTTCCTACAGCAAGTCTCTAAGGACATAGAGGAAATTGACTACAGGAGTTACAAAAAAGAATATAACCTCACTAAGCCGGAATATCAAGCTCTTATAGAACTTAGGGATGATGTGTCTCTACACATCAAGCCAGCAGACAAGGGAGACAATATAGTCCTCATGGATAATGATGACTATAAGGAGATGTGTATGAGAATTTTAAAGGATAAAACTACTTACAACATCATTACAAAAGATCCGACTCCTGAAATCAAATTGAGACTTAAAAACATCCTAGTAGATGTAAAAAATAAGGGAATAATTGATGAGCAGACTTTTCAATTTCTATTTCCCAAATTCCCTATGGTCTCAGTGTTCTATTCTCTCCCTAAAGTTCACAAGAAAACCTATCCCATCCCAGGTAGACCTATAGTCTCCGGGACTAATAATCTTTCCCACAACTGCAGTATATTTGTGGATTATCATCTTAGGGAATTTGTGATGGGCTTACCATCCTATGTCAGGGACACTCCCGATATTCTCAGGCAATTAGAAGATCTATCTGTACCTCCTGAATCATGGCTGGTGTGTATTGACGTTGAGGCCTTATACAGCAGCATTCCACATAACTTTGGAATCAATGCAGTAAAATACTTTTTACAGATGAAAGGTTCTCCTTTTGATGAACTAAACATGTTGCTAATAGCACTATTGGAATATGTTTTAAAACACAACTTCTTCCTATTCAACCAAAAATGGTACCACCAACAACAGGGAACAGCTATGGGTACACCATGTGCCCCTAGCTATGCGAACTTGTTTCTGGGGTGGTGGGAAGACAAATACATATATGATGACAACGCACATCCCTTTGGAGCAAATATACTTGTCTGGAGGAGATTTATAGATGATATTATCCTGGTCTGGACTGGTAACAGACAGGAATTGAGTTCATTTATACAATTTCTGAACACTAATGAATTAGGCCTCAAATTTACCTTTGAGACCAGTCAGAGTGAGATCTCTTTTTTGGATCTAATAATTAAAAAGGATGAAAGAGGGAAAATATGTACATCTACATTTAGAAAAGAAACAGCATCTAATACTCTGCTGAAATGGGAGAGCCAACACTTTGAGCCACTTAAGAGAGGAATTCCTAAGGGACAATACCTCAGGATCCGGAGGAATTGCAGTTCAGAGGAAGAATTTAAAATTGAATCGAACAAACTTAGGGAACGTTTTAAAGCAAGAGGTTACCCTAATAGAAGCCTTAAGTTGGCTTATAAACATGCTATGAACTGCAATAGAACCGATCTGCTAAATGTAAATAGAAAAACTCAAGGTAAAATGGATACCCCCACTAACAGGACTATATCTAATGAATCTAAGATTACTAGATGTATAATGACATTTGGTCATGACTCTGAAATAATCAGAAACATCCTTTCTAAACACTGGCATCTCCTCACAAGTGATAAAGATCTTAAAGACACCCTCACGTCCAAAGCAAGTATCACTTATAGAAGAGGAAAGAACATTAAGGATATGCTTGTACATAGTGTATATACAGACAAGATATCTGAACCTAAAACTTGGCTCCAACCACTGAAGAGAATGTATAAGTGTGGGAACTGTAAATTTTGCAAATTTGTGAGACCATGCAAACATTATATACATCCGACAAATGGTGCTATTTTTGATATTGATAATTTTTTCAACTGTAAATCATCAGGAGTTATATATATAGCTACTTGTTTATGTAACAAGATCTATGTAGGGAAAACCTGCAGGGAATTCCGTCGAAGATTGGGGGAACATATATATTCTATTAAAAACGAATATGACACTCCCATAGCAAGACATGTGAAATACTGTCACAACAACAATCCGGAAGTACTAAAATTTTGTATTATTGATTCTGTGAAAACTGGACCTAGAAGGGGTGATTTTCAAAATAAATTACTACAGCGTGAATCGCAAAGGATTTATAAATTAAGAGCACAGGTACCTGATGGCCTGAATGAAGGCTTTTCCTATACGGCCTTCATATAGTCCTGTGTAATTTTATCTTACATAAGTTGTCTATACAGGCCTTTTTCTGGGCCCTAGATTTGGACCCTCTAACTATATGAGAAATACCACCTAGTAATTCCTGAATCAGGATCATGATATATGCACTTTAATTTTACTTCATATATGTCTCATCTTTGCATAATATAATTTTTGCTTTATTTATAATCTTTTTCAGGTAGATGTGGCCCACTCATGTGTCACATCTTACCTGAAATAGAATTATTCTTTTCACTTTTGGTCTTACGTGACCATCATTTTTATTTTAGTGGTCAACACCACTCACCCTCACATTCCTAGTTATAATATATATGGCCATACTAGATTTTTCTTGCCATTTATTCATTCATGCACTTAGTCACTTTTCACTATGGTCTCAATATGTCAATTTTGACCTAATTATGGTTTACATACAGGGTCTTTATACCCTGGCTATTTTATGCCCTTATACAGGGGTTTTAATTCATCTAGTTATTTTCATGCACAATATGCACTTTTTCTCTTTGCACATCATGATACTTATATATATTCTCTTTTCAGTATCCTGTATCCAGATACACACTTATTCATTAAGGTTCCCCCTTCCCACTGATGTTGCTCCATCCACTATGCTAATAATATATATGGCCCATTTCTTTCTTTTTTCAGTCCTTTCCTGACATACATACTTTCACTCATAGGGTTAATTTAGGTGTAGCAATCAGGTAGAGCCAAGTAGAGAGAAAAGATCCTATTTTAGGGCACACCTAATAATCCTAGTCTTAGAGCGAAGAGGATAAACTGTACAGTAAAACTTAACTTTTAATATTAATAATTAAAATCCATATTAAAATATATACACTTAGGTGGCTGAGAGATGGCGGAGCTATGAAATTGGTGGAAATAATATATCTAAATAGAGAAACCTGCCTAAGGTATACTGGCCATATACAAAAAAAGTGCTAGTGTCGTCACAAAAAAGGTGACTATTGTGCAAATAAAGTGCTAAATATATAAAGTGCAAAGTGCTCTAGTAGGTATAATATACAATTGTATGTTATACACTGATAATGAGTGCTAGGATAGTATGTTGCATATGGCAAGTGTGGTAATATAGATACTAGGATTCAATTATCCTGTATGGTAGATTCCTCAAGGAACACAGTGACAAGTTTGGGTGCTTAAATATTGCTGTGACTTTGGGTGGCACCCCACTGTATTGTGTAAAAAGTACACTGTGCTTAAGGGACTGCAGTGCACATTAATAAAATGATGCCCAAGTAGCTCTCAATTATTGCTGCATAAGTCACCTATATCCATCTATAAATGTCTGAGACTTCCTTCAAAGTTAGAGTGTGCTAAATAGCATAACTCTTAAAATCAATGGAGGGACTTTAGTCTATGGGCCTGATATGAAAACCGTATAATTCCACCATTAATAGCCTCAATATTATCCCAATGATATCGGGCAAATCTTGTCAGGATCCTATTATAAATAGCTGTGCCTTCCTAAATTGTGGCTAAGTATTGGCTAAATAGCTTCTATCTGAAGCACAAGGAAGGGGCTTTACTCTATGGGTCTGAAAAGAAAAAACGCCTGCTCTCTGTCTCACACGCCGCGGTCTAGACGCTTCTAAGTGACGTCATAGATCCGCGACTGCGTTCCTACCTGAACCCGACGTACGTTTCTTGAATTTTGTCAAGGGTTACGTTAGCCTTCCCATAATGCCTATTTAAAGGCTAGCGTTGTCATAGTAACACAAACGGAATTTAAAAAGCCAAATGGCATAAAAAGTGCAGTTAAAATCTTGAAATATTAGACTCTTCATTTGAAAATAAGAAGGTGTTAAGTATTGAATGTCATAAGTACCAGGGGCTTATTAAGCATAAAGTATAATATCTGGATAGTGTTAAATAATGTTAATGGGTTGTGTAATAAGAGATGAGGTATCTCTAACATTGAAAATAGGAATTTTACTGACCAATTATAGAATTGTATATATTAGTTTCCATATAAGATGATCATTACCTATTTTAACCTAGAAGTAAATACCAAAATCATAACGGGAAAATCTTGTCAGAATCCTTTTATAAGTAGATATGCCTTCCTAAATATTGCTAAATATTGGCTAAATAGCTTCTATCTGAAGCACAAGGAAGGGGCTTTTTATCTATGGATCTGAGAAGACAAACCACCTGCTCTCTGCCTAACATTGAAAATAGGAATCTACTGACCAATTATAGAATTGCATATATTAGTATCCATATGAGATGATCAGTGCCTATTTTAACCTTGAAGTAAATATCAAAGTGACTGTGCTGGTAGCTGCTTATAACAATAACTAACCCATTCTAAATATATTAGTTAATCCAGATTGGGCCCCTTATGAAGTATCTAGGTAAAAAATGACAAAAATATCGTTTAAATTAAATCCTAAGTTCGGTCTGGATAGAGAAATACTCTAGTCTGGTAGGATTTAGATATAAGGAGTATACGTAAGGCCTTCATTAAGGCCCTTGGGTTTTTTGGTATCTAATAAATAGATCCATTTGGCTTCTCTTTTGAGTAGCTCAGTGTCTATATCTCCTCTCCTTATTGTTTTGGCTACGTGGTCTATACCAGTGAATGTCAGAACTTTAGTATCACCTTTATGTTTGTTGTTGACATGCATAGCTATTGGGGTATCATATTATTTTTGGACACTATATATGTGTTCCAGAATACGTCTCCTGAACTCTCTACAGGTTTTTCCTACGTATCTGGCTCCACATAAACATGTTATTAAATATATGACTCCCTCTGTTTTACATGTGATAAGATGTTTAATCTTGTATGTTTGTTTTTCAGAAAAAAATTTCTTTGTCGGTTTCACATATCTACAAGCTTTGCATGAGTGACATTTAAAACAGCCTTTCGTTTTTTGTAAACATGTTTGGCCTTTTTCTATCTCCAAATGGCTTTTTGAGAGATAGTCTTTTAAATTTTTAGAGCGTCTACTAGTAATGGCTGCTTGGGGAGGTAGAAATGTTTTCAAGTCTTTGTCATCCAGTAATATATCCCAATGTTTACTGAAGATTTTTTTGATTTCATGCCATTTATTATTGAAAGTTCCTATGCATCTTATAGAGTTATCTGATTCTCTCTTTTTATCCTTTAAGAGACAGTCTCTTCTAGTATTTTTGGCTCTTAGATATGCCTTTTTTAGAGTATTTTTAGAGTATCCTCTCTCCAAAAAGCGGCTTTGTAAACCCTGAGATTCTTTTTCAAAGTCTTCATCATTTGAGCAATTTCTTTTTATTCTCAGGTATTGTCCTGTCGGTATGCCTTCAATTAAGGCCTTAGGATGGCTGCTTTTTGCATGTAACAGACTGTTAGTAGCTGTAGGTTTTCTGTAAGTCTTAGTACCAACAGTACCGTCACTAGTTTTGAAAATCTCTAGGTCTAAGAATGTAATTGACTCCTGGTTACTTTCTGATGTCAGATAAAGGCCTAAATTATTGGTATTGAGAGATACTATAAAGTTCTGTAGCTGTTCAATAGAGCCATTCCAGAGTATTAAGATATCATCGATAAATCTAACCCAAAGTTCTATATGAGAAGTATATATCTCCATTTCTTCTCTAAAAACCATTTGCTCTTCCCACCACCCCAAGTATAAATTGGCGTAGGTGGGGGCACAAGCCGTGCCCATTGCTGTACCCCGTATTTGTTTATAGAATTTATCCATAAAGATGAAATAATTATGGGTTAAAATAAATTCTAATAAGGTCAGTTGAAATTCATTGTGTATGGCGTATTGATTACCTTGTTTATCAAGAAAGTACTTGACAGCATTTATTCCATTGGCATGATGGATACTGGTGTATAAAGCTTCTACATCCAATGATACCAATATGGTGTTTTTTGTAAATTGTACACCATCTAATTTAGTTAGTACATCCTTAGAGTCTTTAACATAGGAAGAAAGACTAACTACAAATTCTCTCAAAACTTGATCTAGATATTTACTAGAATTTTCGGTTAGGTTATCAATACCCGACACTATTGGTCTTCCTGGGGGTTTATTGGGATTCTTATGAATCTTTGGTATGGTGTAGAAGGTTGCTACTTTGGGATTTTTCTTGAGCATGAATTCAAATTCTTGTTTGTTAATGGTTTTATTGTTTAAACCTTTATGGAGTATTGCTGATAATTCTTCTAAAAATCTCACTGTTGGGTCCTGACTTAACTTAGTATAACAATTTTTGTCATTGAGTAATCTGAGGCATTCTTCAATATAGTCTGTTTTGTCCAGAACAACAACATTGCCCCCTTTATCTGCATTCTTTATAATGATGTTTTTGTTAGTTTTTAATTCTTTTTATGGCCTGTGTTTCTTGCCTGGTTAAATTAGAAGAATGTCTCTTGGTTAGAGCTAATTGTTCTAGGTCCTTTTCCATATTCTTAACGAATAGTTCTATATTCGGACTAATGTGTAGTGGTGGAGTAAATTTACTCTTATTTTTTAATTCGGAAAAGGGTCCTATTAGCTCAATTTCTTCATTTTCAGCTAATAGACATTCCAGTGTTTTCAAAGTTTTCTGATCATAGTTATTTAAATAGGTATTATTACCTCTTTTTGAGAAATGTTTTTTTAGAGCAAGTTTTCTAGCAAATAAATTAACGTCTTTTATCCACTCAAACAAATTAAAGTCGTCTGTGGGTGAAAAATTCAATCCTTTTTGTAGTACAGATGTAGGATGACTAGAAAGTTGGTATTTTGAGAGGTTAAAGACCTGTAGGGATTTTAATTCTTTTTTGGCCTCTTGTGTGATTTGAATGTACTTTGGGCCTTTCTTACCCCTCCTAGTTTTTTTCCATCTAAAAAAGTCATATTGGATCTGGTCTCCATTGTTAGTGCCTCCATGGGTCTAGTATCTATATCCGACCACTCAGATTCTGATGTATGTGACCCCTCATTTCTTTGTCTAGAAGTCCCTATATTTCTTAGGTCTCCTAAAAATGTTGCCGGTCTGGAAATCATTGAAATCTCTTTGGAATTTCTTTTGTTTCCTTTCCATTAGCATCTTTTGAAAATTTTCTATGTCTTTTTGTAATTTCAGTTCAGACTCAGTAAATAATGGGTTCTCAGAGGACTCTTTAATCTTTTCAACTTTAGTTTTTAGCACTTTTTGTATCTCTATTAGTTGATGTTGTTCCCATTCTAAAATCATGCTCATAAGTTCACTGGAGCATTTTAATAGGGTTTGATCCCACTTTTTAACAAAGTCCTCAGATAAATTTTGAATAGTTGGAAATAAATTAATTCTCAGTCCTCTAGGGACTAATTTATTCCTTAAATAGTTTTCTAAACTTGCTATTTCCCATCTAATTTGATGTTGTTTTTTGTATAGTGTATTGAGATCAGAAAACTGATTTCTAAGATTTGATTCATTAGGTCTTATTATATTAGTGTCACTAGTAAATACTAGTTTAACATCTTTATCCCAGGATTCTGGGTTCCAATTCTGAGATAGGAAACCCGTCATATTGTAATTTGTTGGATCCTGGGTAGTTATGTATACCGGGCTTAACACCAAGATAGAACTAAGTTCATACACGATTTGACAAAAAATTGTACAGTTTGGTGGCTCAGGTATAAAGTTCAAGACCCAAATGCAAATGTATAGATTAGGGTGCACCTTAGGATAAGTTTGATAAAGCCAAGTAGAGAGAAAAGATCCTATTTTAGGGCACACCTAATAATCCTAGTCTTAGAGCGAAGAGGATAAACTGTACAGTAAAACTTAACTTTTAATATTAATAATTAAAATCCATATTAAAATATATACACATAGGTGGCTGAGAGATGGCGGAGCTATGAAATTGGTGGAAATAATATATCTAAATAGAGAAACCTGCCTAAGGTATACTGGCCATATACAAAAAAAGTGCTAGTGTCGTCACAAAAAAGGTGACTATTGTGCAAATAAAGTCCTTATATCTAAATCCTACCAGACTAGAGTATTTCTCTATCCAGACCGAACTTAGGATTTAATTTAAACGATATTTTTGTCATTTTTTACCTAGATACTTCATAAGGGGCCCAATCTGGATTAACTAATATATTTAGAATGGGTTAGTTATTGTTATAAGCAGCTACCAGCACAGTCACTTTGATATTTACTTCAAGGTTAAAATAGGCACTGATCATCTCATATGGATACTAATATATGCAATTCTATAATTGGTCAGTAGATTCCTATTTTCAATGTTAGGCAGAGAGCAGGTGGTTTGTCTTCTCAGATCCATAGATAAAAAGCCCCTTCCTTGTGCTTCAGATAGAAGCTATTTAGCCAATATTTAGCAATATTTAGGAAGGCATATCTACTTATAAAAGGATTCTGACAAGATTTTGGTATTTACTTCTAGGTTAAAATAGGTAATGATCATCTTATATGGAAACTAATATATACAATTCTATAATTGGTCAGTAAAATTCCTATTTTCAATGTTAGAGATACCTCATCTCTTATTACACAACCCATTAACATTATTTAACACTATCCAGATATTATACTTTATGCTTAATAAGCCCCTGGTACTTATGACATTCAATACTTAACACCTTCTTATTTTCAAATGAAGAGTCTAATATTTCAAGATTTTAACTGCACTTTTTATGCCATTTGGCTTCTTAAATTCCGTTTGTGTTACTATGACAACGCTAGCCTTTAAATAGGCATTATGGGAAGGCTAACGTAACCCTTGACAAAATTCAAGAAACGTACGTCGGGTTCACGTAGGAACGCAGTCGCGGATCTATGACGTCACTTAGAAGCGTCTAGACCGCGGCGTGTGAGGCAGAGAGCAGGCGTTTTTTATTTTCAGACCCATAGAGTAAAGCCCCTTCCTTGTGCTTCAGATAGAAGCTATTTAGCCAATACTGAGCCACAATTTAGGAAGGCACAGCTATTTATAATAGGATCCTGACAAGATTTGCCCGATATCATTGGGATAATATTGAGGCTATTAATGGTGGAATTATACGGTTTTCATATCAGGCCCATAGACTAAAGTCCCTCCATTGATTTTAAGAGTTATGCTATTTAGCACACTCTAACTTTGAAGGAAGTCTCAGACATTTATAGATGGATATAGGTGACTTATGCAGCAATAATTGAGAGCTACTTGGGCATCATTTTATTAATGTGCACTGCAGTCCCTTAAGCACAGTGTACTTTTTACACAATACAGTGGGGTGCCACCCAAAGTCACAGCAATATTTAAGCACCCAAACTTGTCACTGTGTTCCTTGAGGAATCTACCATACAGGATAATTGAATCCTAGTATCTATATTACCATACTTGCCATATGCAACATACTATTCTAGCACTCATTATCAGTGTATAACATACAATTGTATATTATACCTACTAGAGCACTTTGCACTTTATATATTTAGCACTTTATTTGCACAATAGTCACCTTTTTTGTGACGACACTAGCACTTTTTTTGTATATGGCCAGTATACCTTAGGCAGGTTTCTCTATTTAGATATATTATTTCCACCAATTTCATAGCTCCGCCATCTCTCAGCCACCTATGTGTATATATTTTAATATGGATTTTAATTATTAATATTAAAAGTTAAGTTTTACTGTACAGTTTATCCTCTTCGCTCTAAGACTAGGATTATTAGGTGTGCCCTAAAATAGGATCTTTTCTCTCTACTTGGCTTTATCAAATTTATCCTAAGGTGCACCCTAATCTATACATTTGCATTTGGGTCTTGAACTTTATACCTGAGCCACCAAACTGTAAAAATTTTTAGCAATCAGGTAGTCCAGATTACCATGGCTACCATATGCTTTAAATAGCTTCCTGTCCCTACACACGCCTTAATCCTTTGAAAAAGACGTTGAACACGTAGAAACATGTTAGGATGTAGGCTAGCGTAACGTGAGGTTATTACGCACGACGCAACTAGGCAGCGCGAATCTCCCCAGCACAGGGAGACGCTGTTATACTATATGCGAGTATACAGAGAGTGAGCTTGTTCAGAATGGCCCAAATTATGCTTACACCACCAAAATAGGTGTGGTGTGATACTCTAACAAGAGGTAATGCAATATCTGGACATTTAAGAGCCATATTGTTTGAATGGTTGATTTATACCTATATCATTCAAATAATAGGGGCATTGTACCCTAATAAAAGGCAATGAAGTACCTGGTGATCTAAGAGCCAAACTGAGGATTTTTTGTATGCAAAGAAATCTGTTGTTTAGAAGCATACTACCAAGCTACCTATATCTTCCTTATGTTGTTATACTAGGTTTCACAACCGTTACTGGGGATAGATATATAGTTATAGCACAAGGTAATTTAGGAAGGTTTGGCCCACTATTCTAATGATTTACACCTTTTTGTTGCATAGTACTACAAGCTTATACATAGACACTCTCTATGTCTCATTTATAATACTGCTCAAACCCCACTTAATGAGTGACAGTTGTCCAGTGGTCATTAGGTTTGCAGTTTTTCTGTTCAAAGGTATTTGTTCAGTTTTTATTCTTTCCCTTTTTAAAGTTTTAATCGTTGGTTTTTCCAACCAATAAAGTTTACATTTTACTATTGCCCACTTTTTTTGTTATATATATTTAGAGTGTTATGCACTAATGGGTTTTATTCCCTAAAGATTTTTTCTGCTTTTATCCAAGGACCCCAAATTTCCAAAAACTTGGGAATTGAATCCGCTAGAGAATGGGAAATCCTTTCATTAACCGCTATGTAATGAATCTTAGCATTAACCGCCCCTACCTCTAGTGTGCTTTTCTTCCAGCTCCTGGCTATATATGATTTTGTCCCTAAAAAAATGAATTGTAAAAGTCTGTTATGGGGTATAGAGAGTGACGCCACTGGCAACCCCAGTAGACAGGTTTCAGGTGTTACCTTAATGTGATGCCCAAAGATATTATCCACCAGATCACCCACTGCTGTCCATAACTGCTGAGCCTTTGGGCACCTCCACCAAGTATGATAAAAAGAGCCCAACTCTGAGCAGCCTCTAAAGCACCTCGAACATTCCGTTCCACTACATTTGGCTAGTCGATCCGGGGTAGTGTACGCGCGGTGTAGGACATTAATTGATGTCTCTAACATGCTATAGTTTAGCGACCCCCTCATGATGTTAGCCCAGGAAGTCTCCCACGTCTCCATCTCCCAGCTTATGGCCATATCCTTTTCTCATTCCCTCATATACTTATCTTTGGCTATCTTTTTGGGGTATTAAAGACCTCGTAGAGTTCCCCTGTCACGCCTCTTGAGAGGGGGGCCTTTTCACACATTCTAGAGAATCTGTTATGAGAGGGGGCCCCTGAGTTCCTGAATAATCTACCCACAAAATGCCTCAGCCTGCAAAAGTTATAATGTTCATATAGAGGGATGTCATATTCGTCCCTAATGTTCTCGAAAGTTAACACCCGGCCGTCTCTCATCCAGTTACCCAATCTGTCCAGTTTGTTGTTCTTCCACCACTGCCGAGAAGCCCGTGAGATACCTGCCGGAACTAGCGGGTGCGTGAAAATAGGTGTTAGGTAGGGGAGACGGGGTAGTAGGTCTGTATGACTGTAGGCTCATACTAGATTCGCCGCCGAGTTCCTTATCATTGGGTTGGTAGATATTTTAATCTCTATGGGGGTTGGGTGAAGCCAGACCCCCGTGTCCCATGTATGGGGTTTCATCTCCCGGTTTTCAATAAACATCCATGCCGGATGGGCCTTGGACAAATGAGCCTGGGGAATAAAAGCTAATTGTGCTGCTCTATTGTAAAGTTTTAAATTAGGACATGCAAGTCCCCCCCTGGATTTATGCTTGTACATGTTGGTTTTTGCTATTCTGGAAGGACCCTTGCCCCAGATAAAATGAAAAACCCTTCTTTGAAAGTTGGAGAGGTCTTTCATATGTATCTGGATCGGTAGGGATCTGAATATATATGGCAGTCTAGGTAATATGTTCATTTTGACCGAGCTAATCCTACCGAGCCAGGAGATGTTATACTTTGCCCATTTGTTCATCTCTTCCTGAAGTGTGCGAAACAGTGGCCGGTAATTAGCCTTATATAGATCTTGTATTTTAGCCATCAACCTTATTCCCAGATATTTAATCCCCCTCCCAGCCCATTGAAACTTAAAACTCCTAAGGGATTCTTTCTCTGGGAGTGGAATATCTAAAGCCAATGCTTCAGTTTTTTCCACGTTAATTTTCAGTCCCGAGAGCGTTCCAAATCGTTCACATTTTTGCATCAGAGCTGGTACCGACGTCAATGGTTCCGAAATGGAACACAATAAGTTGTCAGCAAATAGTGATACCTTAAAATGTTGTATCCCAACTTGGATACCTTTTATCTCCGGGGAGGTTCTAATCGATTGGGCCAAGGGCTCTATTGCCAAAGCAAAAAGGAGCGGCAACAGTGGGCATCCCTGTCTTGTCCCTCTCTGGATGTGGAGAACTGGCCTCCCCCCACCCTGAAGTTTTAAATTTGCTTTGGGATCTTTATAATAAGTCCGGATTAAGTTGAGAACTTCCCTGTACACCCAAATTTGATCGCGTAGTCGTGAGGAAGGGCCATTCCAGGGAGTCAAAGGCCTTCTCCACATCCAGAGAGAGCAGGCAAGCCGGGGAATTGTTTATCTTAGCATGGTGGACCAAATTCAAGATTCCCCTGATATTGTCACCCGCTTGTCCCCATGGTACAAATCCCACTTGGTCTTTATGGATCAAGGAGGGGAGAAACCCTGCTATCCTATTTGCCATGATCTTGGCCAGAAATTTGATATCGTTATTAAGAAGTGAAATCGGTCGGTAGTTCTTGGCGTCTAGTGGGTCTCTCCCCTCCTTGGGGAACAAGACCAGATCAGCCCTATTGAGTTATGGGGGGATTGGCAAGCCTTCCAGGATTGCATTAAACAACGTGGTCAAGTGCGGTGTCAGTGTGCCTACAACATTTTTGTAATACGAATTCGTAAAGCCATCTGGGCCTGGAGCTTTGCCTAATTTAGATTCTAATATAACCCTACTCACTTCTTCCTGGGAAACTGATTTATTTAAAGATGTAAGATTCTCCTCCGTAAGTTTAGGCAGGTCCAGAGAAGTTAAGAATGATTGTGTTTCCCGCGAGTCCAGGGAGTTCGAGGATTTATATAATTTGCTATAATAAGCATGAAAGATGTCCTGGATCTTGGAGGGGTTAGAGGTCACAATCCCTTGGGGAGATTTTATTTGACATATTTTGGATTGATTTTGCTTCAATTTTAATTTTTTGGCAAGAAATGTGTCTGGTTTGTTTGCTTTGCTGTAGAATTTATGGTGCGTGATTCTAAGAGCTTTCTCCCTTCTTTCAAACAGGATCATGTCAAGTTCGGCCCTGGTTTTCTCAATCTGGGACCTATCCCCCGCCGAGTTATTTTGTTGTTTGGCCCTTTCTAGTCTTATCAGCTCTTTATTCAATGCATTCTCTCGGGCCCTACTGTGTTTTTTGTGCTCAGCGGTTAATTTCATGCAAACCCCTCTGATATATGCTTTGTGGGCCACCCACACCCAACCTATTCCTATATCCTCCCTAGTGTTCTCCCTAAAATACAGGTCTAGTTCTTGCTGTATCCTGTCCTTGGATTGAGGGAAAGCTAGTAGCATCTAGTTGATGCGCCAGGTCGGGGGGGGGGGGGGGTTGTTGTGCCTAGATCTAGAGTAATTTTAATAATTGAGTGATCTGACCAGGTACACAGAATAATCTCCGCTTCCTTTGCCTGATCCAAAAGTGTAGCGTCTATGATTATATAGTCAATTCTCGAGTACGAGTCATGAGGGGCTGAAAAGAAAGAGTACTCCCTGTCTTTAGGGTGGAGGTCCCTCCAAGAATCTACCAAATTCAAATTCAGGTTGGCGAGTTGGGTCCTAACTTGTTTCAGTTTGTTAGGAAATTGGGGCCCCGCTCTCCCCCTGGCCCTTATTCAGTTTCTTGCCTACCCTGCCACTTGACTACCCTGCCACTATTTCTTGCCTACCCTGCCACTATTTCCTTGCGCTCTAGCGCGCCTGGAGGGCACGAGGATCCAGTCCTCCTGCATAATGCCCTAGCATGGAGGTGTACTAGTATTTAACTACCGAACTTTAACCTTATTCGATAAGTAGGTTTAATCCCTGCCTTACCCCGTGGGCCTATCACCCCTTGCTTAGTGTGAAACAAAAGATTCCCCTCAGTATACATAGATAACCCTGGTAGACCCCACTACTATAATACACCCCAAAAAGCTTATAGTGTCCACTGAATTTCTGTGTGAAGCAAAGCCTAATTTGGAGATCTCCTCAACCCCTCTCAGGGGGCATCTTCCTGGTCGTGATAACTCTGGGCACCCCGGGCCTGAGTCAGGGGATGTTGGACTGTCATTTACATAGGTTGTGGCTGCGAGTTTCTAGCAGCATTTTGTCTCTTTGGTGCTGGGACTACGGGTCATTGTCTAACGGGTCTATCTCGCTTGTCCCCTGATTCTTGGCCATGTGCGTGGAGATTTTCACCATCTTTCATTAAGTTAAGGGAAGAGAGAATTGTCTGGCATTCCTCCACATCTTGAGCCACAAATCTGTTTTCATTTACGGTAAACTTGACGTTGAAGGGGAAACCCCATCTGTAGGGGATTTTATGCTGGATAAGTACATCCAATGCCGGTCACATTTCCCTGCCTCTCGCTAGAGTAGTTGGAGAGAGATCTGCATATACCTGGATGATGGCGCCGTCCGGACCTTTAATTTAATCTAGACCTCTTGCGTGATATAGAATCTGGTCCCTTGTGTGTTGCCTCAGGAAACTGGCTATGATGTCCCTAGGTGTGTTGGGGTTCGGGGATGCCCTTAGCGCTCTGTGTGCTCTTTCAATACCAATTTCTCCCTCCTGGGAGTCTGGGAGGATGGACTTCACTAGATCCAAGAGATAAGACGCCAGGTCCGTGATTGAATTAGGGACGCCTCTAAATCTGACATTGTACCTCCGCGATCTATTTTCAAGGTCCTCCAGCTTGAGTTCAAGTGAAGTTATTTTCATTGTGTTTGTGTCAATGTCCACTCAGTCTTGTCCTTGGGGCTCTATGATATGATCTATTGAGGATTCTAGCACGCTTGTCCGTTGGCCCAGTTCTTGGATTTTGTGTTTCAAATCCTTAACTGCTAATGAAAGTTGTGATTTAAGCATATTCTCAAACCAAGCTTTAGAGTCCTTGGATATATTTGCATCCATCATACTCCCTTTCTGGAAGCTCTCAGCATGCGACACATCCGATGTCCCCAAGATTGACTCCGGGTGGGGGGACCGTCTAGCCGTGGTGAAGGGAAAGTGCTCTGTTATCCGTCGGGACCCCTCGCCCTTTTTGGTTCGAACCATCATGGTCTTTGCTCCACCTGCCTTAAGTTGGGGTATATCTATACTCTAGACTTGAGCTCCCCGTTTGATCTGATCTGTGCGGAGGAGGGGTGGGTCCTGGCCCACTGAGTAGATATGCTGCAGGAGGGATCTTCTGAGTGCGCTTTGAGTCTTAAGAGGGGTATTGGCCCATCTATAGGGGTGTTGGCGTTACATTCCCCACATCCTTACTTTAGCGGGAAGAACATCCGCCAATAATTGTGTTCTAATATCCTCTAGAGTCCAAGCCCAACGCTTATCGGGCCGATTATTGAGTTAGATCTTCACAGATATGTCTAATATGTCATCTCCAGTGTAGTTTTAGAGTATGCGGTTATATCTGCCGTTAGTGCTAAAGTCTATCTCCAAGACAAGGATAATCAGGTTGGAAGAATACTAGGAAAAGTGTGTAAAGCCTTAGCCCCTTGATGATCTTGATAGTGGCAGGTTTGACTTATTATTGGATTTAATTATGTCTGTAATGATCTAGGGCTGCCACCGGGTGGGAGTAGAGTACAGTCCATTAAGACTGCTTATGCAATGTTTTGAGTGAAAATATACATCCTCATGGTGCGGCCGTTGAAACTGAAATTATGTTTTGTAGTGGGTTTCTGGGCTCAACTCTAAGCACCCAAGATATATCAGTAATATAAAAGTCAAGTTTGTTGCACTTTAAAATCCAAATATGAAGCCTAAAGATCTGCTCTCTTTATCACCCAGATCCAATGTAGCTAGAGTTGTACTCTGGTATTCTGAGTCCATTTATTTTGATTTATATAAGACCGAGGTACTGGGGGTTCTTATGTGAGTTTATATGGGAGTGGGGCCCCGGGCTGCCTGCGCTGGGGCAATGATGTTGTTGTAGCCCCCCGGGGTACCCCCTTCCCTGTCTTTGATCCGTCTTCTCCCCCTAGGGATTCATTCACCCCTCCCCTATACCTGCAGTGCTCTGCTTCTGACCGGTCTGAACCCCGGTCTCTTCTTCCAGGCTTCCAGGGGGTTATGCCGGATTGGCCAGGGGCTCTTGGGAGGGACCTCTTTCCCCTTTTCCCCTGTGGGGTGCCCCCCGTTGCTTGCTCCCCTGAGTGGGTCTGTTTGGGGTTAACAGGGTTACTCTCCCCCTCTTGTAGCCCGTGATAGGCCTCTTCCGCTGCGCTCCCGTCTGGGCCTATCCCCCGGCAGCCTATTCTCCGCTCCGCCGGTACTGCTTAGCCTCTCTCACCTCTCCACCTACCTCCTGCACGCCTGTGCAGTCTCACCCGCTGCGACTGGCCCCCCGAGTTCTCGGGTCTTCCGTTGGCGGGTGGTCGGTGAGGTAAGTCGAGGTAGGGATCCAGAGAAAGGGATATCCGGTTGAGGCTAGCTCTGGTGCAGGCCCCGTTTTAAAAGGCGCCTAATAAGTAGGGTAACTTCCCCTGTCGGCGCACATAAACACCCCGTTACACTCTCTGAGGCAGGGGAACCTCTACTGGGTGTTAATTCTTTAGATTTAGCCAAATTTGCCAATATTATTCGTGTTATTAGCTTTATTTGCGCAGAGTTCCAACTCAACACATCTGGCTTCTTTAGCTGCTAGCCACGCCCTCACGTGTTTCCTCTTTATATGTGTTATCACTTGTGCTTAGTTCCTTTTCATGCCATATGTGCATTTCCCAGATTCCCTTAAGTGTCTCATTACCCAGCTCCCATTTGGGTTTTCCAGCATTGCACTTTTTGTCATACACTTCAGACACCTTAGAGTTACAACAATAATTAGATCAGCTGGAAATGTAGGTGGTAGGTAGTTGCCAAAAATGTCCTTGTGAAGATGTGTTCTAATCACTTTTGATGTCAGAATAAGCTGGCAGATGGTGTGAGGACATACTGTAGATATCCTATGCATTCACTTTCCTGAGCTATCTCCCATTAACAAAGAAACCCTAAAAAACATGCTGTTTTATTGTTAATTAACCAGCATATTAGCTTTTCAATTGGTAAGTAAAATCATTAAACATTGTGGGCCTTATTAAAATCTCCCTCGTAGTTCTCTCGGTGCTCGCAAAAGGCAGTTTTTTGATGTTTGCGAATACTGAATCTCTCGCAGCCTGCTTTGCGATATGACTACAAAAAATGGCAGAGAATAGGCTCCGATAGAGCTACGTAGTCACACGCAGCCTTAAATCTACGAGTAACTCTCGCATTTTGAAAGAATCCCTACGAGCACAAAAAGTGCCCGCAAGGAATCGTAAAGCCTCTACGTGCTGCCTCGGAGCAGCACGAGACAGCAGTGTAAGGCTCCCCCCGGCTCCCTATACACATCCCCATGCTGCAGGGGTCTCTATCGGGACCCCTGCAGCACCACCACATTAACCCGTTGCACCGGAGATTAATGTGTTCCGGCCGCGCCTGAAGAACTGAACAATTACCGGACATGCTGGAAAGGTGAGTTGAATATTTAGAATGTATATAATGTTTATTTATTTTATGTTAATGTTTTGTACTAATTGTTTTGTTTTACCCCTAGGTTAGTGATCTGAAGGGACATCTTAAAGGTAAGTGGTCTAAATTATTTTATTTTAACTTAGAATTAGGGTCTGTGTATGTAGTTAGGATTGATTGTATATTAGATAGATAGTGTATTTGATATAGTTATGATTTATTTTATATTAAATAGATTGTATGTTAGATAGGGGGTATTTGATTTGTATTGTATGTTATGTATTATATGTAATATATTATATGTCATGTATTATATGTAATGTATTGTATGTAATATATTATATGTAATATATTATGTGTAATGTATTGTATGTAATGTATTGTATGTATTGTATAGTGTATGTCATTGTGTATGTCTGTCTTTCCTTTTAAGGTGTGTAATTTTTTTTTCTATAGTGGGGGGGGGGTTGTAATGTATTTTTTTATTTCGGTGCTGTAGGGTTTTTTCTGTTCTCTACGGTAGTTTTTTTTTCTTTCTGTACTGTAGGTTTTTGTTTTTTTGTTGACTTAGGTTTTTTTATTTTCTGTAAGGTAGTTTTTTTTTTTTTTGTAATTAGAGTGGTGGGGAGGTTTATTAGGGGGTAGGTAGTGTAAGTGTTAATAGATTAATGTAGAGGGGGGGTTAGTTTAGATTAAATGGTTTATTGGGGGTTATAGTGTAGTGTTTGTAGTTAGTGTCATGATGGTGCTTGTGGACCGTCATGGCAATTATGTGGTTAATGTTAGGGTTTTAACAGGCCCATAGGTGTCATAATATACCCTTATGGGTCTGATGGGGTTAAATAGAGGATTATGGGGGATTGTATTGACCCCCATGATTTATAGGGTTAATTAAGGCCTTATGTGGGTCTGTATTGACCCCCATGAGTGACAGGGTTAATTAAGGCCTTGTGGGGGTCTGTATTGACCCCCATGAGTTATAGGGTTAATTAAGGCCTTATGGGGGTCTGTATTGACTCTTATGAGTGACAGGGTTAATTAAGCGCTTATGGGGGTCTGTATTGACCCCCATGAATTATAGGGTTAATTAAGTGCTTATGGGGGACTGTATTGACCCCCATGAGTGATAGGGTTAAGGCCTTATGGGGGTCTGTATTGACTCCCATGAGTGACGGGGTTGATTAAGTGCTTAGGGGGTCTGTATTGACCCCCATGAATTATAGGGTTAATTAAGTGCTTATGGGGGTCTGTATTGACCCCCATGAGTTATAGGGTTAATTAAGGCCTTATGGGGGTCAGTATTGACTCCCATGAGTGACGGGGTTAATTAAGTGCTTATGGGGGTCTGTATTGACCCCCATGAATTAGAGGGTTAATTAAGTGCTTATGGGGGTCTGTATTGACCCCCATGAGTGACAGGGTTAATTAAGGCCTTATGGGGGGTCTGTTTTGACCCCCATTAATTATAGGGTTAATTAAGTGCTTATGGGGGTCTATATTGACCCCCATGAGTGACAGGGTTAATTAAGGCCTTATGGGGGTCTGTATTGACCCCCATGAGTTACAGGGCTAGTTAAGGCCTTATGGGGGTCTGTATTGACCCCCATGAGTGACGGGGTATAATTAAGTGCTTATGGGGGTCTGTATTGACCCCCATGAGTGACGGGGTTAATTAAGTGCTTATGGGGGTCTGTATTGACCCCCATGAATTATAGGGTTAATTAAGTGCTTATGGGGAACTGTATTGACCCCCATGAGTGATAGGGTTAAGGCCTTATGGGGGTCTGTATTGACTCCCATGAGTGACGGGTTCGATTAAGTGCTTATGGGGGTCTGTATTGACCCCCATGAATTATAAGGTTAATTAAGTGCTTATGGGGGACTGTATTGACCCCATGAGTTATAGGGTTAAGGCCTTATGGGGGTCTGTATTGACTCCCATGAGTGACGGGGTTGATTAAGTGCTTAGGGGGTCTGTATTGACCCCCATGAATTATAGGGTTAATTAAGTGCTTATGGGGGTCTGTATTGACCCCCATGAGTTATAGGGTTAATTAAGGCCTTATGGGGGTCTGTATTGACTCCCATGAGTGACGGGGTTAATTAAGTGCTTATGGGGGTCTGTATTGACCCCCATGAATTAGAGGGTTAATTAAGTGCTTATGGGGGTCTGTATTGACCCCCATGAGTGACAGGGTTAATTAAGGCCTTATGGGGGTCTGTTTTGACCCCCATTAATTATAGGGTTAATTAAGTGCTTATGGGGGTCTATATTGACCCCCATGAGTGACAGGGTTAATTAAGTGCTTATGGGGGTCTGTATTGACCCCCATGAATTATAGGGTTAATTAAGTGCTTATGGGGGACTGTATTGACCCCCATGAGTGATAGGGTTAAGGCCTTATGGGGGTCTGTATTGACTCCCATGAGTGACGGGTTCGATTAAGTGCTTATGGGGGTCTGTATTGACCCCCATGAATTATAAGGTTAATTAAGTGCTTATGGGGGACTGTATTGACCCCATGAGTTATAGGGTTAATTAAGGCCTTATGGGGGTCTGTATTGACCCCCATGAGTTATAGGGTTAATTAAGGCCTTATGGGGGTCTGTATTGAATTATAGGGTTAATTATAGTTGCCTGGGGTAATGTTTTTTAGTGCGAGTCCTTTCAGGACCTTTACGGTCCTTTAAGGACCCGCGAGGCGGGAAATTTAAATATTGAAATGTAGCAGGGTCACGATCGGTGCCGATCGGGGACCCCCGCTGCAGGGGGTTAACGTGGGAGTCTGCAGGGGTCCCTATGGACCCCTGCAGCAAGGGCTTGATGTGGGGACACTTCGGGGGTCCCGTTGGGGACCCCCAGCATAAAGGGGGGTTAATTGTAGGTGCCACGGCCGGGATTATCTAATAGTGTGCAGCGGGCCCTTTAAGGAGCGCCGGCGGGGAATTTAAAAGTATTAAATGCAGCGGGGGCCTTATCGGTGCCGATCGGGGACCCCCGCTGCACGGGGTTAATGTGTGGGGGCTGCGGGGGTCCCTATGGACCCCTGCAGCAAGGTGTTAATGTGAGGACACTTCGGGGGACCCCCGCAAAGAGGGGGGTTAAATTTAGGTGCATGGGGGGGGGAGTTGGATTACCCCCCACGGCAGGGCTTATGTGGGGGACTGCCGCGGAGGTGGCGTTTAGGACCCCTGCACTACTTGTTGAGGTGCGGGAGCTTGCGATATCATCTCGCAGGCTGTCACTTCTCATGTACATTTACGCAGTGTTGATACGCACGGCCCTGCTGCGTAGCTCATACGTTGCTCGCAGCAGGGTGATTGTAATAGCATTGTAACTTAGAGAAATTTTGCAGTACGTAGGGCTTAAGTAGAAGCCTCTTATTTACGAGGCTGGAATTTAATAGGGCCCTGTGTTTGTAGCTACATTATTACGTATATTTGATCATTTACACTCTTGTAGTTAACTATTTTTCTGCAGTGCTTTTTTAATAATAAAACATAATTTGCCACTATTTCCAGACATTTCTCCATTAAATATCAACATGTCCATAGTAAATTTAGAAGAGCACACTATAAATATTACAAACATAATTTTATCTTATGAAGAACCGGTGATATATAATTTAGAAAAAGTTGGCCAAAATGTCTTCTTTGGATCTATTATGTGTAACTAGGGATTCCACTAGAAAATTGCCAATAAAGGTTTTTATCCGAAAATCTTTGTGGTGTCCTTTAAAAGGAACTGAAGAGAGGTTCTTTATAAGACACTTTTTGGACTAAAAATATATATTTTTAATGATTACATTTTATTAGACGAAAATAAGTAACAAGACTTACAACATATTTTGTGATAACAACAATAATTATACAAAGGTGTATAATGATGAATTAAAAAATAAAGTATAAAACGTTACTCTGTAATTGCAACCAAATGTGCAGGAGTCATTTTAATTTCCATGGGTGCCATTTATGTGTTCCATCAATACTTATGTATCTCAAAGGTCTGCTCAGTAACACAAAATTAAGGAATAAGGTCAAAAATAGGGAGTTGAATGACATGTAAATTGTTGGTTAATCAAGAAACAAGGTAGATCAACCAAACATGAGCTAGAAATGGTTTGGTCAGACAAGCATGACAAGGCTAGTTTGGGTAATGGACAAAGATTAGCAGGCAGACGCGTGGGATAGTCAAAAAACATACAACCCCATTTAATTAGAAGCCCATAGCTGCAACATGACACTCGCAAAGCCGATGGCCTTGAAAATCGGCTGCGTTACAGAGCTATTAAATTAGACTATGGCGCGAGTTACGGGCTTTAGACGCAAGCCCGTAAACCCTCTCCGTGCATGCAAGCTGTAAAGGAGTCAGATGAGCCACAATCGTCCGTCAATAACCAATTGCGGTATAACGTAGTGCGACACATGCCTCTAAGCTAATAGAAAATGGTCTAGCTGAAGAGGATTGACAGAGGGAGATTATAAATTTGTGTTCCACACGCCCATGCGTTGACTGTGTTGCATTTTCTTTCGAAGTAGCACGCAGATCCCGGAGTTGGTGGTCAGGGTCTACTTTGAGAGAGAGCAGAAGAGTTTGCGGTTTTATTCATTTCTATTCTATTACATATGATTTTACACTTAATATTTGCTTACACATATTTTCAGATTAAACATATTTGCTATACACATAATTAGAAGAAGACAGATAGAGGAATATACAGTAAGGTCACTACGCAGAGGGAGGGAAGTAAGGACAGGGCCTAGGGCTCAGGTCTGGAAGGAGGTAGGTGCTGAGGTTACAGTGGTAGGCAAAGCGCCAAGGGATGCGAGGTCAAGTACAGGTTCAACGACGTCAGGGCCAAGGTGAGGAGGATGATGGCTAAGGAGGACAAGGACCAGAGCGTGTCCTATAATGAGTGGGAGAGGATCGCAAAGGACCTTCTGAGACGTGGCGAACCAGAGGCGGGCGCGTCGGCTTCATCAGAGCAGGAAGTGGAGGAGCAAGCCCCCGCCCAGCAGGAACCGGCCAAGGGGAAGGAGGAAGGAAGAGGATCCGAGGGACCTGGCTCGAAGGAGGGGGATGTCATATGGCTAGTGGGGTCACCAGCTGGACCACCAGCAACACCGCCGGGCTTCGACTCCACTATCCTCCTCCTACAAAGACTACGCATTCCGCCAGGGCCCTCTAACTGGACCTATGCACAGGATAGCAGCCAGCCACCACCTCCTTCCCCCCACAGCAGTGCACTGGCCTGGCCGCCACCACAGTTGGGCCCAACCACACCGCCGCCAGTTTGGACCCAGGTTTCAGCCGGAGCCCAGACCCTCTCCACTCCAACACCGCCACCGTCTCACCTGGCCTTGCCCCACAGGCCTCCATCCCACACATCAGGCCAGACTGCGCAGGCGGAGACGCTGGCCCTCATGCACTCCCAGGTGGACTTACTTTGGATGATCCAGGCCAGCATCTCTGCCAATCATGCAGAGCTCATGCGCAGCCTGGCAAGGCACAATAGGAAGAGTCCTATCTGGCTGGGCTGCACAGGATTGGACTGGTCCCGAGCTCCATCTCCTCTATTGCGAAGACATTCCCCAGGACACCCGCAGCCTGGACCCTCCTCTCCTTCCACCATGCCTCCACCGCCACTTGTTGTGCTGCTGCCTCCCAGGGGGTTTGCGTCCCCATGCCACCTCCCCACCAGCAGGGAGACGGTGGCCGCGGAGGATGTGTGCCCTGTGGCTAGGCAGAGGAGGATATAGGGGCTTCAGACATGTTTGTTCCGTCTCTACAGCACTCCTCATTGACAATCTATTGGTCACAATGTTAACCTAATCTAGCCTGGTTACAGTCTTGGATCTTGGCCTATGTGATGATGATATTTTGTATACAGATGACTACCTCCAATAACATGGTCCATGATCCTCTTCTCTGTGGACATGTACGGTTCTGTTTAACATTTCACCAATTAATGGTCACTGAGGAATGCTGTTGAGAAAAGATGCTGCAGTCCCTTAGATTTGTCAGGCCTTATTTTGTAGGTTTAGTTTAATTTTTTGTAATTGTTTTAGGTACAATTTAGGTCCATGAAGGCATCTTCTGCATCTGCAAGCATTGTGGAAGAAATGTATGAGGTGTAAGGTTTTCCCAGTGCCTCTCAGGTAGACATTCCTTCAATGACAGCCCCCCCCCCCTTACATGTAACTATCACAATCTTAAAGCTATCATATAGCCAGATATCTCAGACATGATTATTGTTAGCTTAAATGTAGACTTATACCGCTATGGCGGTGGACTTGCAAAGTCTCACAATGGCATGTTAATGACAGACAGCATTAATATATGCACTGGTGAAGCATGTGATCCTGACCTCAATATCAGTCTGATAAAAGATCCTTGGGCTGATGTAAGTAACATTGAATCTGGCTGCTGACCTTTGTGTCCTCTTCGTATTAATAGGTATTTTCCCATATTTATGATTATCCAGAGACCTAGCAAATAGTTAGTAATGCTTGCAGATGGGAATCAGGTGAGTTGGTATATTGTTACAGTTACAGTATTTAGCACTGTACTGTACATGCATGTTGATTAATGTTTTTTATCCTCCCCCGCCTTTTTAGTTGACCGCTTTTTTTCATAGTTTTGTTTTTGACACCACACTGTATGTGTGAAACTGGATTGGATTACACGGTCCTAGAGGTTGAATAATATGTTTCATTGAGCAGATCTAGAGAAGTTGTAAGTGCTATGCACATTCTTCAATTAAATGGAGTGATTTGTGATGATCCTTTTTGTTCATCAGATTCCTGTTGTAGTGGTGTAGTGACTACATGTGGCCCTGGTAAGTGCTATGCATCATGCTTATTCTAGACTATGACATTACCACCTGTAGGTATCCCCTTTTTCCCCCAAGCCTCTTGCTCTCTCGGGAACCGCCCACATCACACCCATGATATTAATGCACAGACTTGAACATTTCTGATTGTGATTTGTGTATAAAATAAGGCTTTGTTATACTGTTCTAACCGTGTCAGTGTGTTTTTTATAGGTGGAGTTATGGGACATCCACATACATCACATTAGTGTCACATTCCTATATATGTAAACTAATGAGCCCTAGTTACTATGCATTAGATGAATACATATAAAAATAACAGTAGTCATTATAGCATTAGATATAATAGATATAATATAATACTATACTAGTAAATTGCTCATGTTTACCTGTGTCACTTCCCCCCCCCTTCCCTCCTCTGTGTCTCTTCCCCTCCCCTCCTCTCCCCTCCTGTGTCTCTTCCCTCCTCCCTTGTGTCTCTTCCCCCCCCCTTCCCTCCCCTCCCCAGTGTCTCTTTTCCCCCTCCGCTCATCAGTGTCTCTTTTCCCCTTCCCTCTCCATCATCACTCTCCCCCCCCACCCCATTGTCTACCCCCTTTCCCTACCTAACCCCATTGTCTCTTCTCCCCCCTTCCTTACCTACCCCATTGTCTCTCCCCCACTTCCCATGGAGCATTACACACATTCAAAAACTATATTAGTGATATCATAGATAATAATAAAGGGTTAATACACATGCACCACACCAATCTACTCTAACCCATCAGGAGGGCCCGCAAAAACACATGGAGGCTGTGCATAGGGCACCTGGATCAGCGGCCAATTTATCTCCCATTATGTTCTGCTATTCATCAATTTACATTAGTGGTGGTCGTGAAGGGGCTTGTGTATCTGAATGAAGCAGTGAGCTATATCATGTAGAGCCAGTGTAGGTGGGCAGGTGAACGCAGAGAGGCCAGACAAATCACAGTCCACTAGAGAAAGAATTGGCAACCCACTCCAGTATCTTTGGCATGCAAACCTTGTAGAACAGCACAGACAGAGACCTATGTGCTGGAGTCCATAGGGTCACAGAGAGTTGGACATGACTGAACAACAAATTATAAAATGTTCCCCTGGTACTGTGATGTGGCGGTGATGTATGGCCACTATTTGTTTTCCCAAATGTATATGTGATGAATGAGATATATATGCAATTATATTTATATTTTAGGGGCCACATTAGAGCCTCTTTGAGTGAGAAAGGGTTAATAGGGCATTGGCTTCATGTTTTTGGTGTTGCAATTTAATCAGGCAGTGTGTCTTTAATTGCTTTATGATACTTATGAAAAAAAAAAATATATAGTATATATTTAGTTGGAAAGAGACACATGGCATTCCCAAGCACAAAAATTGCAGGTTAACGAACCCTACTATGAGCGGCCTGTACAATAGGAGGAAAGGCTTGCAAGGAGCACTGAAGATGCTCATCGTGGGGCTCACAATGAGCGCCAAAGGTGATCATTGCAAAGTAGGAAAGTTGAAGTACACGGGGGGAGGCTCGCAACGAGCTCCAAGCCACATGATGAGCACCAAAGGAGCTCAGTTCGGGGCTTGCAATGAGCGCCGAAGATGCTCACAGGAGCAAAAGCCTCACATTGTGTGGCAAAAAGCATTGCCAGTCTTACAATTTTATTCCCGTCATTTTTGACTGGCAAGTTCCTAGTATTTTAATGTCAACTGGTGTGTTTATATTGTTATTTGGAGCCCGTAATGTTTTTGCCTCCATTTGCGGGTTACAAACTTGAACGCCAGGGCATCTTTGGAAATTCGTTGCATTTTAATAGCGAAATTGGAATGTAGCAGTTACAAGCTTGAGAGAACAAAGGATTTGAGGGCGTGCAGTTCAAATTTCCACGTCCCAAAGGCTTTTTTCGCCCTTAACCCGCAAACGACTTTGAGAGGCCAATTTAATAGCAGTCAGTTTTGCGGCCTACGTTATGGGCTACGATTGTGCACGCTGTTAGAGAATGACATGGCAAAGATAGAACAGATAGACATGGAGAGCATCCAAACTGGTGTTAATGAAACAGACATAAGGAATAGTTACACATTGATTAATCATATAGAAATGATGATTGGTCACAGGTGAGTTAATCAGACAGACAGGAAACAAATAGTCATAGAACAGACATGATTTTCACATAGGAGTTAAATAGATTCATGGGACTGGCAGATAAGTGTTAAATTGACAAATCTCGGGAACTTGAGACAGGAGTTAATCAAAAAAGACTTTGGAAACTATCAGACAAGGAATACTCAACCAGACTTAAGGAATGATTATAGTGTTTAAAAAGGTTAGACGTACCTGGTGCAAGAGCAGGTGCAAGAGCATAAGAAAACCATTGTCCCCTTGCTTGCCACACCTGTCTTGTAATTTACAATCCAATGGGCTGCCACATTGCTATATCTCTATTGAAACTTATAATGACATGTCATTTACTTACGGGTGATCGAGTGTCTGAAAGCTCTGTTTTGAAGCTACAATCCTTTCCTGAAGTTCCAAGGCCCACTTAAGTTGACCTGCTACAGGAGGCATATTTTTTGAAATTGGTGGGATATTATCAACTTCTTTCATGGCGTGCATCTGAGCGTCATATATTAACTTCACACCATCTAACTCTTTGTTAAACAATCTAAGGACATCAGTAAATTTTGGGCTCACTTCAGCTGTAATTATTGGTCGCTCCAAGAGAGAGCCAAACATGTGCAGCAGCTTAAATAAAAAAAAAGAAAACTATAATTAGACTATCAATAAAGATTGTTTAACTATGATATACATTCTTGAATTTGGAAAACAATTACTATATATTATATATGATATTTTACGTTTGAATCGATTTTTACATTAACTTAAAAAAATCCTCTTAAAGAAACATAATAATCAATCACCAAAGGTATGGTTGATCTACATAGTTAGGTTGGAAGGGGGGGGGGAGTCTTTTTTAAGCTAAATAACATAAAAAATAAATTGGATTAAGTAAATATTTTAGAATAGCTAGGAAATACTTGTTGTTGATTAAAGATTTAATACTGGACAGTGAAACTTCAATATACCTTTAAGATTGCTAAAACTCATTCGCTTCTTGCTAGGTGTGTGAACAAAATATTATAAAATATCATATTTGTTTTGTTTTTTTTTAAAGTCTGTGAAGTAAGCCTACTATTTTTTTTATGACTGTCATGTTGGTTGTCAGGACAAAAAGTGGTCTTATTGTGTGTGCTGAATTACATTCTATGTTAGCCTGAATGGGTGAAAGGTTAGAAGAAATGCATGGCATCTTGCTTATATAATATAAAGTTAAGGCAGTCACAGAGGAGACAACTGGTTAAGTACTATTATGTAAATATGGCCCCAGGTGAAACAAGAGATATTGTAACCAGGACTTATCTTAGAATGTTTAGTTATCAAAGAAGGTCGTTAAACTGAGATAAGATGCTAGATCCTGTAATCTGGAGCAGCAAGTACCAGATGGAAAGACCAAACAAGTATTAGCAATAGGACACCGTCTGGCCTGCCAAAGAGAGGGTTGATAACCATAGTAACGGTGGGAAGAGGGCCATGTGTTTTTTTATTGCTTTTGGGGAAAATGTGTGTGAAGGGTAAATAAAGTTTTAGTTGCTCCTGGAAATAGAATCAATACATGCTGATTTCCCAGGGTATTTACTACCAAAAATTTAACAAGTATATATACAAGTTGGGATTAAATAATTACAAAAATGGAAATTTTATTAAGTGAGGGTAACAACGGCGAATATCTTTAAAAGTTGATAAAAAAATCCAGGATTTAGAAAGGAAAATGGGATAAAAATAGGCTAAATGATGTGAGGACTAACTCCCACCTGATGTTGCTTTTAAACTCTTAATAAAGGGGTAATTGTTCTCTCACCCAACAGTACTTATGTGTGACTACAAACATACAGTTTATACAGCTCTATAAATTCTGTCCTGCAAATTTGCATTAATTTGAAATAATAGATTTTATAATGCTGGATGTCAAAACGATACTTGGCATGGAAGTGACAGCTATTCACAACAGGATTGTTGGATCTAAAATACACTGTGTGGAATATCTTGGTTAGTCTGAAATTATATATGTATATATATCTCAAATGGGATCTGCTTTTAGACCAACTTAAGAAGTTATTATACTCCACTTAAGGTGTTAATGCATTTTATAGGTCAGGCTATCTCAGATAAGAGCGACTTATGAAAAAGTCCCAGTAAATGCATATAGGAGAGATGTTAATCGATCTTAGCATAAAAATTCCTCCATACTGTGCCTTTAGAAGTCTAAGAGGTAGATAATGTCCAGGCCTCTTTTCAAGCTATCTATTTTAAGTCAAATCCCGTTCTGCAAAAAAGCATTGTATTTTGAAAACGGACTGAGGAATGAATAATATCCAGGTATCTATATGCCTCTTTTAAAGCTGTCTATTGGAAGTAAAACCTTCTCATGCAAAAGACACAGCATTCAAACATTTGGAAACGGACAGGGAGGGTAAGCACACATCCTCAATATTCAGACACACAGTACTGCTAGTGAATGAGACGCCAACGTGCCCTTAGCTTCAGGGCGTGCTGCGTCATCAAAGGCCGACGCGTTTCGACGTCATCAGACGTCTTTGTCAAGGTAAAACTAGCTAGGCTGTCAGGCCCTCTTTTAAACCTTGCCGTAACCACGGCAACCGATTAGTATAATCCGGACATGCGGATTAGAGTGAAAAAGCGCCAATGACGCTGGACTTATGTAAAGAGAAAATATATTGCAAATGGGACTCTTATGTGTTCTTGCAAATGTAATTCAAAGTAGAAAGGAGAAAAGGCACTTTACAAATGGTACATAGGCTCAAAGAATCAAAGTAATTCTTAACTTCCATTCAGAATATATACTTCCTGGAAATACATAGTTAATGGTGTGCTTTAGTTATTTTCTAGCTGTATTCCTGCTGCTGAAAAAAGGTAGAGGTTACTGTGAAGTGTCTGGCTAAGGTCCTGCTGACTTACAGAGGGGATTCCAAACCAACTCAAATGAAAACTTCCAAACTAACTCAAACTGAAAATATAAGAAGTCTGTGTATGTGTGTGGGGGGGGGGGGTCTTTTACACATGTAAACAGTATTTCAACATGCTTTTAGGAGATCTTTACTGTGATATGATCAACATTAAGCTGAATTAAGTGGCTCTTTATACAATAATCAACCTCATAATGTGATTATTCTTGAATGATCATATCTTCACTAACTAAAACAAACAGACACAAAAGTTTGAAAAATTCTAGTGATAAAAACATTGCAAATATTTCTTTTTTTGCAGTATGTAGTAAAATATGTCACCAATCACAGAGTCTTCAGATTTCCAATAAGTGCTCTGTTGCTTGCAGTCACAGATATGAGGTAAAGGGGCAACACTGCACATGTTTTGTAATTTACCTGACTCTGTGTCACTAACTCACATAAAAAAAATCGCAGCTCTGTAAACTCCTTAAAACATTGCCCCGAGAGACATGCAGGTAGAATGTCTGTATTTCACACTAAACCTCTCAGGATGCCTTTAAAGGAAGAGAGGGGGTGTAATGATAAGCAGTACATGTCAACCAGTCCAGGGGCCCTATTAAATTCCCCCAGTGGCCGTCGTACAGCCCCAGGAGTTACAGAGCGATTAAATTAGAAAAGGCAGCAACGACATACCCGAAATCTAAATCCATAAACCATGCTTCGGCACGTAGCATTTCCGGTGCGTGAACATGATAAATTATTCAAACCTGTAGTTAGGGATTTAGACAGAGACCGTCATCATTACGTAACTAAAACATGGAGGTTAGATTTCAACCACTTTCGGTTTTGAAGTCAGAGTTGCGATTAGACCCGCATTCCAGAAATAATGAAATATGAAAAAATCAATAAATATAATATTCCCAATGTGAGTTCCATTATATGTATTAACACATTGATTGCTAGAACCGATATAACACAGAAATTAAACATTAAAAAATATATTTTTCATTGCAGATTTGCGCGTTTGAGAATGTTTTGCTAGTAATTTGAATACCTTTCATCGCTTTCCCTATAATTTAAAATACAGTAGTGTGTTTATATTTGCTTTTACAGTGCTACGGATAGGAGTTTAACCCCCTTCTGGGTCCTCTCTAATACCCGTAGGTTTTTTGGCAACATTTGCCATTTACGTGTGTGAAATCAATTGTGGGCTTGAGGACTTGTAGCAATTTAATAGCGATTTGCGGCTTAGCTGGGTCGCAGTTCGGATTTTAGCAACTGCAGTTTGGCAACCACTGTTTTCTTTCAGCCTGTAACACGTTTGCGGGTAGCTAAAAGAGGACAATTTAATAGCTGTAACTTTTGCAGGCTCCTTTACGGGCTTCAGGAACTACAATTTGGCATATTTAATAGGGCCCCTAGAGTAGCTTTGTTATTTCCACCCCAAAACCTAGAATTTCGTGCAAAGAGCTATGTGTAAACCACAAAGTCTATTCTAAGACTGTTTTAAGTACATTTTTAAGTTCAAAATCACTGCTGCCTTTTGGTTAATTCAGGTCTGCAGATGGGATCCTGTAATGGCTGTGCAGTGTCTCATACTAAACAATTCTAAGCAAACATTCTGTATCATGCTGTTGAGACATGGTCACTGTTTGTATGAGACAAAGCAAGTATGGCTATTTTGGAGTTGTACATTATACACTTTAAATTGCAAGTAAGTTGGGTACGCTTTTTGTTTGGTCTGATGCCTTTGGCTTTGTGTTAAAATTAAGTATTATACTATTGATTCTGTTTGTTTGGATAATTTGTGCATGGCCATTGGATTTATCGCCTTTTCTTGAGATAACATCTGCTTTGTCTACTCCTCTGAAAAACTTTTCTGCCTGACCTGTTACCAGAACTGTGACCGCAACAAGCCCATTATCTCAGATTTGTGCTGACCATTTTCACAACTTTAAAAATCAAACATTGATACTAAAGATCACCTTTGACCCGTGTGTTGACCTCTTTGATGAAATACACTTCTTTATATTTAATTAGTAGGACTTAATCTGTTCTAAAAACATTGCAAACGAAGTATCAGTTTCACCCAATAAAGTCATAATGCAAGACGCAAAAATAATAATATGATTTTTGGAAAATATAAGTATAACTATAAGAATTAAAATGCCAGTGTGTACAAGAACTAAAAAACTATGTACAGATAAATATTGAATTACAGATTACTCTCTTGCCTTTTTCTTCAAGTGAATATACAAATACCCCCAGCATAAAAGAATAGTTGTAAATGAGTTGTGTATTTTCTTAAAAGTTATTGATTTAACGGGCTACTAAAGCTATCTCTTCTGCGAAAAAGAAGAAAAAAAAACTAATAAACACCCTATTCATAGTACTGTATGCATTTTGTGTTTTAGGGTTATGAAATTTCCTTTGTAAAACTGATCATATTTAGATAACAAAACAATCTTAATGAATCATACTGACAACACACCATGATTCCAAACTTACCTTGACAGCAGACTCAATGCTGGTGCAGTCATCATAACTTTGAAATGCGATTGTTCCAAGCCTTCTATCCAGTTCTTCAACTTTTGATTTGAATATTGCAAAGTCTGCATCAAATGTCTAATCAAAAGAAGCATGCATAACAATTAACTATTTATAGAAATATAAATTATGATGGCAGATGTGAATTATTTGGCCAACAATATGCCCATTAAGAATGACTGTGAAATGAATATGGCAAAGGGTCAGTGTAAGTGCCAGGTAAAGGACTGGCTTCTAGTCCACACATTTTTAGTTCAAGAAATGCATTTATGTTTGTACAAAGCCAGTAACTAAAGCCATCTGTGACAAAAGTTGTACAATAATTATTATCTGCCTGGGGTGATAGACAGGGGCAGCTGGTGCATAGGGGCAAATGGGCAACCGCCCTCCCAAAATGAATGCACTGACTTAATTCCCTCATCACTTACTTAATTGTTTAATTTAAATAATAAAAAAATATATATCATGTTTAATCTATTTTTTTTAATATCTGCTGCTGTCACTTTAAATTACAAAAAAAACAAAAAAAAACTCCTGTCTCACTGTGCATGCTTTAGCTTTCTCAGTACTCTGGTGGTCTTATTGTTTCTGACTACCCTGCTCCACACACCAAGCTTATGACCTGTCTGTCACCACCCCGGCCTATACATATCCATATGTATAGTCCATATCTCTGTGTCACTGTCAGGACACTCTCACCCTCTGTCAAGGTCAGGTTTGTGTGACTCCATAACCTTCTCTGTGTCCCTGTCAGGACATTCTCACCCTCTGTCAGTGTCTCTCTCTTACAAATAAATCTTCCTATGTCTTGTTGTTGTTGTTTTGTCCTTCGGTCATGTCTGACTCTCAGTGACCACATGGATGCAGCACACAAGGTAGATCTGTCTGTGTTTCTGGTTGTGCTTATCCATATGGTTTTCATAGCAAAGATACTGGAGTGGATTGCCAGTTCCTACTCCTGTGTACCGCAATTTGCCTGTCCTCTCTGAAATGACCTGTCCATCTTGGATAACCCTTCATGATATCGCCCCAGCGTCATTGAGGTACCAAGCCCCTTCACCGTGACAAGGTAGCGATCCAGAAGGGGTCCTGTGTCTTAGTCTCTCCCTATGCCCATATGTATTTATAAGGAGAGGATATACTTACTTTGGGGGAGATCTCTTATTGTATGTGTAAGATATAATGTGTGTATACATATATGTGTATGTGCATGTGTAATGTATATATATATATATATATATATATATATATATATATATATATATATATATATATATTTATATATATATATATATATACACTATGTTTTTGTAGCTATGTATTAAAAAAACGGTTGCAGGTGATTTTTACATCCCCAGGATTGAGCTAGGCTTCTCAGGATACAATTTTCTAAAAGTGTGCCCTGTCCATGTTAGCATGTCAGCTTTGCAGCCAGCATAGATGACTACTAAACTGGGTCCTTAAAAGACCATAAATCGACATTAAAGTAAAAATACTTGAGCGGTTACACAGTTGATCTTTAGACATACACCCTCTCCTTGATCAATTCTGACACATTATAATTGTACTGAAATAAAATATTTTAGCTTATTCTTCCTATTCTAATTTGTCTTTTAGACAAATGAGCATTTATGCTTGATTTATGGTCCTGCAATGACCTGCAACATTTAAGGAAGAGAACATTCATGGTCTGTGCTTGTGTCTTTGTGTGAGTGAGCGCATGCAATTCACTGGGGCTTGGAGAGATCTCAGGGGCTGGTGGAGGTAATGGGGCAATTCACTGGAGCTGGGAGAGATCACAGGGGCAATTCACTGGGGGTGGGGGAGGTGATGGGGTAAATCACTGGGGCTGGGGTGTTACTGGGGAAATCACTGGGGCTGGGGGAAGTTTCATCTGGGATGTAGATAAAACAATCAGTGAATGAAGGGACAAAGACCTTGTTCTGGGTATTATATAAATCTAAAGGAAAGCTGCAGCTCAGTTCACAGACCAAAAACATGCAATGTATTATGTATGCTAATTTGCCTCAGATTTTCCGGGTTTGATAACATTGATAGAAAACTCAGCAGACTTTATGGTAACGGTTTAAATGTTTATTTTTTCATGCAAACCATTTTTTTTCATACACTACCAATTTTCCTCTATCAGATGCATTCATAATCCAGCTCACTTGCATATACCTTTAATTTTATCTTGTAATCCAATATCATTATGCACAATCCATCCTGTGCTTTGCTTCAAGCTAAATGCTTTCTCTGTCTTATCTATATACCTGCAATTCATCTTTTGTTTGTTTACATTCTATGCCCCCTTAGTGTAACATCTGAGTGAATTGATTTAAAAAAAAATTATCACTGGAGTTTCCTCAGTAAATGCTAGACTATATTGAATAACCCACAGAGATTGGTGGGGATATCCGATAGGCCACAAGACCGTTGTATGTATTTTCAAGCTATTTTGCATAACTTTGAAAAGCTCTATGTGCAAATTCAGAAGCATTTAATAGTGAAACACTCTCTAAGCTTTTTGGCTCCTACGCCCCTAGATGAAGGAGCAGAATTAGAAATATATGCTTAATTAACCACTCAAATATGTTTTTTTGCATTAATTATGACATAGGCAGCATAAAAATTGAAAAAATAAAAAAAAACATATTTATTCAAATGCATTTTTTTAAAGATAGTCTAAATAGCATGTGGGAGGTTTTAGATACTTCTCCAACATGCTATTTAAATTATGTTTAAAATGAAGGGGGAAACAAAACAGTACTGAATCTTCCAGAACCAACTTGGGGTGCAACTTTCTTGTTCTGGCCTGGTCTGAATTATCACCATGTCCTTCTGTAGGTGCAAGATGTTCCGCCCTGAGTCTCAATTTGTTAAATTAATCTATTTGCTCATCTAACAAATTATTTATTTACTAGCGATTTGCCCATCAAAAATGACGGCAACATTTTTTTGAGTCTGGCAATGCTGTTTGCCACACAATGCAAGGCCCTGCCCCCTCTGAGCACATTCAGTGCTAATCTCAAGCCCCGCGCTGAGAACATTTGGCGCTCATTGCGAACCTCTTCCCCCGTCTACTTTATGGTCCTCATGACGGCGCTCATCGCGAGCCCTGCAATGAGCAGCATTGCCGCTCATTGTAGGCCTTGGCAACCCGCAATGATCACCTTCAGCGCTCACCGTGAGCCCCGAGATGAGAGCCTTTGATAGCGGCCATCAACATGAGCGCCTACTGTGCTCATGTCTAGGATGTTTTAAAGTCTTGCAGGGCTCATTACAGCCCCTGCCATTTCAAATTTTGAAAGTCCTGCGGGCCTCGCTCATCGCAAGCCCTGCAACAAACGTCTTTGGCGCACATTGCAGCCTAAGTCGTGGGGCAAGCCCGTAACATTTTAAAGCGCTACCAGCAAACTCGCAATTACGACAACTATTATATGTGATACAGTTTTACTCGTTTTCAGTATACTTGAGTATCTGCTTGTATCATTATTGGCTCAGTCGTACAATACCTGACCTAGGCTCAGAGGGATAGATAGAGGGAGGGAGGGATAGAGAAGTAGGGGGATAGAGGGGAGGTAGAGGGGGAGGGGGAGATAAATAGAAGGGGAGAGAGGGATAGAAAGAGATAGAGAGAGGTATAAAGAGAGGATTAGAAGGAAAGATGGACAGAGAGAGGAATAGAAGTCGAGGCATAGGACCTATCTCTCTAACTTTCTATCCACCTCTCTCTCTATTCATAGTTACATAGTATTTAAGGTTGAAAAAAGACTTTCAGTCCATCAAGTTCAACCTTTTAAGATCTCCTCTGATCTGCAATATGCGGATTAACTATTAATTCATTAGTTGTTAATTAATTATTAATCAATTATTTAATGTTTTTCTTTTTTTTTTTAATTAGTAATTAGTCCAGAGGAAGGCAAATAGAAAAAAACCCCCAAAAAAAAACACAAGCGAGACATAGCCAATTGTCTCAAAGGGAAATGTAAAAAATTTGGATCTATACTGTCTCTCTAATTATCCATGATAACCCTGAATTCCCTTTTTAATTAGAAATAAATCTAGTCCCCTTTTAAAGTTATCTATTTAATCCGCTGTCACCACCTCCGCTGGTAGAGAATTCCACAGATTAACCACCCTTACTGTGAAGAACCCTTTTCTTTCTTTGAGGTGGAACCTTTTTACTTCTAACCTCAAGGGATGTCCTCTTGTCAGTTGAAAACCTCTTGGCACAAAAAGCTCCCCTGACAAATCTTTATACTGACCCTGGATGTATTTATATAAGGTAATCATATCTCCTCTTAGACGCCTTTTGTTCTAGAGAAAATAAGTTTAATTTGGTTAGTCTTTCTTCATAACTTAGCCCCTCCATTCCCCTTATTAGTTTTGTTGCCCTTCTCTGTACCTTTTCCAGCTTTAAAATGCCCTTTTTATTAAATGGTGCCCAAAATTGTACTCCATATTCGATAGAACACTTCAAAAAGGGGTTAGATATATATATATATATATTTTTTTTTTTAAATATTTTTTTATTAAGAGTATCAAGGTAATACAATAATACACATGTTTCAACGATAAAACAAAAATGATATAGACAATGTCCTTGAAAAATATAAACATACAAATAAATAACCTTTTAACTTCAATTATCCACTTTTTGCTTTCTCTCTCTTTTTTTATTTATTTTTTTATATGAATTCAGATTACTTACATATAAAAATACAGGTTATCAAACTTGTAACCTAAAAACAAAGTAAAAAAAACACGCCTAGGGTAAAGGGAAGGGGGGAAGGAAGGACAGGAGAAAAGAGGGACATGGAAAATCAGGATCCACACCCTGATTGTCCTAAGAATTAGAGAACTCTGTAACTTTACCTTCCGATCTTAAGGATCCCCGTGTCCCAGCATGAAGCCCATTTCTTGTATGATTGATTCAGGTCAGCAGAGATAACACTCATATCATATATGAACTTAAGCTTACGTAAAACTTCACTATATGTGGGTATTCCCGATTTCCAGGCTTTAGCTAGCGTAACTCGAGTTGCCAAAAACACTTGGTGTGACAAAAGTTGAGCTTGGTTACTAAGGCCCTCTATGGGTAGACCTAAAAGAGCTTCTTCCGGTTTTTGGGGAATCCTGCAATCCCAGAGTTTCTCCAAGATATCATATGTCCCCAGCCAGATGTGGGCAATCCTAGGGCAATCCCACAGAACATGGTTAAGAGTACCTAAATCAGTACACCCCCTAAAACAATTACCTTCCAAAGAAGGATTGGAAAGCTTCAACCTAGCCGGTGTTAGGTACCACCTCAAAATAGTCTTGTGTGAATTTTCCCTCAATATTACGTTCAATGAGGAGCCTGCCGCCTGTTTATGTATTTTATTCCATTGAGCCTCGTTTAAGTCAATGGCAAGTTCCGACTCCCAAGATTGTTGATGATGTAATTTAGGTGGTGTGGTCTGTTATGTACTTATAAATAATAGAGATATTCCGTCTGTCATTCGGATTCTCAAGGCAACATTTCTCAAATGGAGTAGTCCTGGCAGCGGCATTACATTTGATTACTTTGGAGATAGTGACATGGATCTGGGACAAATTAAGCCATTCCCTTAATGGTAAATGGTGTTCTTCCCTAAATGCTGTAATAGACCACTGTCTATTACCCCTCAACAGATCAGCCACCACCGTAAATGTATTGTTTATCCACCACTTAAATTGCGAGAGTCTATCAATTAGTGCCGTTCTTTGGTATACCCACAATGGGGCTAACCATGAGCTTGTTTCAACCAGTGGGATTCTCTTGTTTGTCTGGGTCAGAACTGCCAGAGACTGGGCCATGCAGTTAGTAAAGGAGGCATTCCCCAACTTAGAATGTAAGCTAAGCCAAATAACCTGTTTAATGGAGACCACTTTGTTCAAAGATATTTGTTTCTATTTCTACCCATATTGGCACTTGTTCTTTACTAAACCATTTAGTTATTTGGGCTAATCTAGTGGCTTTACAATATTCCAATAGGTCTGGGAGAGCCAGCCCTCCTCTGGCCTTTGAAGCCTTCATGGCCGTCTTATTTATTCTAGGTCTTTTACGGTCCCAAATGAAGCGAGAGATTGCCCCCTGAATAGCCAAGATATCCTTGGAACCAACAGCCGTTGGAATGGTACGGAAGAGATACAGGAGCTTGGGCAAAATATTCATTTTGATAGCGTGAATCCTTCCTAACCACAACATTTTGTATGAGGACCACATATTTAAATCCATAATTAATTTTTTAATAAGCGCCGGGAAGTTTGCGGAGTACGTTAGGCCAGATTGTCTGGGGATAAAAAAAACTAGATATTTAATGTGGTTTTGGACCCACCTAAAGGAGAAGTTTCCTGATATTTGGGCTTTCAACTGCTCTGGTAAGGAGACATTTAGCGCTTCACTCTTACTCAAATTAATTTTAAAGCCAGAGATCCTACCAAAAAGTTCAAGAGCATGGAACAGGTTAGGGAGACTGACTAATGGTTCAGAGATAGTAAGCATGACATCATCCGCGAAGAGGAATTTATGTTCCGTCTCTCCCACTCTAACTCCCCTTATACTCATATGCTCTCTGATGGTTACCGCCAGAGGTTCAATACACAAAGCAAAGAGGAGAGGAGATAGAGGGCACCCCTGACGCGTCCCTCTCGTGATTTTAAATGATCGAGATTTAAACCCCTGGTATGCAACATATGCTGTCGGGGCCAAATATAATGCTAAAATACCCTTCACTAACTTCTCGCTTAGGCCAAATTTATGTAGTGTCTCAGCCATATACAACCAATCGATCCTATCAAAGGCCTTTTCCGCGTCAAGGGATAACAGCATTAAGGGCGTATTCTGGAATGATGCTACATCAAGCAAGTTTATGATCCGTCTGGTGTTGTCTGGCGCTTCACGACCCTGGATAAACCCAACCTGGTCTGGATGTATTAGGCTCGGCAGCACCTGAGATAGCCTGTTCGCTAAGATTTTAGAGTAGAAATTAACATCACAGTTGATCAAGGAGATAGGTCTATAACTTTTACATTGAGATGGGTCTTTACCCTCCTTAGGTATTACTATCACTTTGGCTTCCAGGAATTCTGCCCTCATAGGCTTACCAGACAAAAAATCGTTAAAAACCCGCTGAAGATGGGGTGCTAACGTATCTATAAATTGCTTATAATAAAAATTTGTAAACCCATCCGGGCCAGGTGCTTTATGAGCCTTGGTCTCTTTTATAGCTTTCTTAACTTCAGTTAGATCTATGGGCCCATCTAGCAGATCTGAATGTCCGGCATCCAGTTTTGGGAGTTTAATGGAACACAAAAAAGTGTCTATTTGGGTCATATGATCAATCGAGCCCGACCTAGCAGGTGCAGAATAAAGATTGGCGTAAAATTTTACAAATGCCTCCGTAATGTCACGTGACTTATAGATAATTTTATCATTCTCCATCTTTAGTTTTGGAATAAAAGAGTTTGCTCGTTGCTGGTTGAGCTTTCTGGCTAGCATTTTATCTGGCTTATTCGAGAGTGTGAAATACTGAGATTGGGTTCTTTGCAGTAGTGTTACCGCTTTTTTTACGTAAAATCTCTTGTAACTGTTGTTTGAGTTTAAATATTTCCGCCTGGGTCTCAGGTGGTCTCCTAGAGAGGGGGATTGCTTGAAGGGTCGAAATTTTTTTGTTTAGTATATTTATTTGGGCTAACTCTGTTCTTTTAGAGCATGCACCAATCTGAATGCATTTACCCCTTTTCACTGCTTTGTGTGCAGCCCAAACTCCATCTCTCTCTACCTCACCCTCACCATTTAGATCAAAATAGTCTGTTATGGCGCTATGTATTTTATCTTTCGTGACTACGTCATTAAGTAGAGCTGGATTAAGTGCCCACAAGGGGGAGCGCCCTTTAGGCAACAGGTCATTTAAGGAAACACATACAACATCATGATCTGACCATGCAATGCATCCTGTAGGTTCGAGGCTAGTTGTTGCTGTATTAAAATATAGTCGATGCGAGAATATGAGTTATGTCTAGCCGAGTAGTGAGTGTACTCCCTATCATTAAAATGGGTCATTCTCCATGCGTCAAGCAAACCGTGGTTGTTAAGTAAGAGTTTGAAAGACTTTGTTGCGGTGGGAATAATCATCGGGTCTGAATAGCCCGATCTATCCTTTGCTTGGTCCAGGACCGAGTTCATGTCTCCCCCAATAATCCATGTTGATTGTTGCCAGTCAGACATAATGTCTGAGATTTTATGAAAAAAATTTGCCTGTCCAACATTTGGGGCGTATATATTTAGCAGTGAAATCTGGCGTTCGTTAATAGTGCCCTGTACGAGGATGAATCTCCCTTCTGTGTCTCTGCGTGTGGATATGTGTTGGAAATTTAATCTCTTGTGTATTAAAATGGACACTCCCCTTTTTTTTCTGGGGCGGTAGAATGAAACGTTTGCGTGAAGCATTTCCCCCAATATTTTGGGATAGAATTCTTCTTAAAATGGGTCTCCTGTACCATGACAATATCTAGCCCCATGCGACAGTACTCCCCTAGGGCAATCCCCCGCTTCACCGGCTCATTTAGCCCCTGAACATTATGAGATGCTATGCATAAAGCCATTACTCACTACTTGTTCTGAACGACACCCAAGAGATAGAGCTTCTGATGAGTAGGTTATCCGCTGAAAGCAGGTGACCTGAGGGGTGTTCTTCACTTGGACCTAATGATTCGTAGGGCTCCACACCAGGCTAGAGTAAATAGATCAAGTATAGAGAGGGGGAGGGGAGAGAAAAAGAAGAGAAGCAGGAGGAAGGGAGGAAGGAGGCGTCTAAAGGAGGAAGCAAAAATAAATAAAAAGAAATATATATATATATATATATATATATATATATTTATATTAAAGCAATGTATAAAAATAACCGTGTTGTAGAATATAGTACGTAAATCTAATCGTATACAAGTAATTACGAAAGATATGTGTATAGTGTTTGTATGGGTATATTAAGTATATATCCAGAACAATATACAATTTACACTGAAATGAGGAGAGCAACTCGCTGTCCTCTTATAACCTATGGTGAAGCACCTGGAATCCTTGCAGAAAGATATCCAGGCGACTCACCAAAACAAAAAACAAAAATAAAGTCAAAATAGAAAAAGTTTACAAAATTAACCCCCTGTGGGGCACAGCTTCAGAAACATAACATTAACAATTAAGTGACTATAACTATGCAGATGAAATCTAAACGTTAGACAGCTGCTGTAGAGGACCCTGAGCTAATAATAGAGTCGGCACCAGGTGAAAATAGATAAGATCAAACATATACATACACATACATATATCTACATACACATAGATATATATATATATACATATATCTGTATATACATACCTCCATCTATACATATCTACCCAGAAAACTAGGACTAAATTATCTCAACATTGTCGCTAAATTTAGCCTGGAGGCTGTGCCTTATGTAGATAAAGCTACAAGGTCCCTGTTCTACTGTCCACAGTTTTATAGGGTGTATTACGCATTGAATTTTTTTTTCCTTTTCCCTTTAGTTTTTCACCCTTCTAAATGTAAAAGATTATTACAGACTTAGGTTCTTTGTTGCAGCCTAGGGTGTCTGTGGGGTCTGGCATCCGGGCATTGGGCCGCTTCCCCTACTTCTGGTAAAGGAATGTTCCAAGACGAGAGCAGCGCCATGCCCTCCTCCATTTCAAAAACTGGGTAAATTCTTCGATCTCTCACAATGTTCAATTTGAAAGGAAAGCCCCAGGTATACCTTCATCCTTGGTTCAAAACGATCTCCAGGAGAGGTTTGAATAATCTCCTCTTGTACAAAGTGGTCGGAGAAAGGTCAGCAAAAATGGTGGGCTGGCCACCTGCAATCTCTGGAATACCAGGTCTCGCAGTTTTCATAAAGAGCTCCTTGGTCGTGTAGTAATGACATTTTGCAATAACTTCTCTAGCTCTCTCTCCAGCAACAGGACGACCTGACAATGCTCTGTGAATGCGGTCTATTCTGAAGGCTTCCTCTTCTAGGTTTGGCAGCAAAAGTTTGCAGAGATCCATCATATAATTTTGGAGATCTGTAATGGATTCTGGGAGGTTAGGAACCGAATATTCTGACGAGAGCGGTTTTCCAGGTCTTCTTGCACGTATTGGAGTTGGCTCTGTTCCTCTCTTAAGGTTGACACTTCTTCTTTCAGTTGGGAGTGTGCTGCTAATAAGTCGTGGTACCTCACTTCCAGGTCGGTCACTTTAGAATCAACCGCTTTTTTTTCACCAGTAAGTTCTGCAGCCACTTTCTTGATTTCTCCAGTGATCTCAGTTCTAAAAGAGGAGATTAGATCTTTTAGATCCTGTATGTCTGCTTTCGTACTAGGCGCCGTGGATTTCATGGAAGCAATTGGGGAAAGCTCGGGAGTTGAGGCTGCCTGTCGGGCAGACTGCGTTGGTGTCTTCGTTGTACAAAAGTCCTGTATAGTTTTGGTTGCCCTTCTTGTTGAGATCCCAGCCATTCCTTTTTTATAAGAACCGTACATAAAATGTAGTTGTCAAAGTCACTTCACCTTGAGTTGTGCCACCACACCGGAGTATGGGGTGCGTTTACATAGTGAGCATATTCTTATCGACTTGTGTCAGTAAAATAGGCCGGTTAGGCATCCTCAAAAATATTGGTGTATTTTGAAAGTCTCTAATGATATATTCCTACAGGTCCACTAGGTGGCAGTGCAAAATAGTTTGGTTGTAGCAATTTGGTAGATACCAGTTTTGTCCACAAGATGGAGCTAATCACATAGATTTGCTGGGAAATAGCCTCCTGGCCACCAGGTGGCGACGTTATAATGTGCTAGGCCTAGCACCGGCCAGAGAAAACTTTATTATTGTGCAGATGGTGGACTTTGATCCTCATGTACAGGGTTTCAATAGATACAAACTCTGAAGAGGTTTATGTTCATAAGGCGTGTAGTTTTTTATTTTTACTATTTCTGTACCCAAATTGGATTGGTGGCCAGGGTTGTCATGTAAAACATTCAATGCTGTACACTATTCAATCTTTGTGTTTAGATTGCCCCTGTCAGGGGGTCTATCTCTGGGGCAGGTGATATGGTGTTTCTGCTATTGCTATTGAAATAAGCTCACCATTTCCTCCTAGCAGGCCTCCAGCAACTGTCCAGGTTAGGGCTTCAGACTGGTCTCTCTCCTTCTACTGTCCCCTGTTTCCCCCCTGTCCAGTTGTCCCTCATCCAGTCCACTTTGCCAGGGGGTGGTAAGATCACTGATATATTTATAAGCCTGAGCATGTAATTTTCGTAAACTGCCACTTGGTGGTAGTGTTGAGCTGTCCTTTATACAGGGTGCAGTGAACACCAAACTTATACAACTCCCTTTATCTCATATAACATAAACAAGTTAAGATGATAAGGGATTGAGGAAAAAATTCCTTGTCTTAAACAGTTCATTACATTTGGCTGTGGCAGTTTTGCTTCAATTGCTTTGCTGATTAGAGTCCAGCACCAATTAGGATTTAATAAACAGAGCTTTTAATGATGGTTGCCAACACATGAGTCCCAAGCAATGAGATGCTGTAAAGGTACAGTCCCTGGGGTGTGGGAGTACAACTTCACTTGCTCCTTATGATCCCAGATTGGTGTAATAGTTAATTGAATGCACTTCAATCCCTTTTTTTCTATGTTCACCAGTGTCTGTGTGTAGTTGCAGGGCTATTGCTAGCTTTACCCTGTGTTAGCTTTCAGTAGTAACCCATATAGTTAGTGCTTGTTAGTTTTCCTTCAAATATGAAGTGAAAAATTATATGTTGTGCTCCACTTTATATCTCCCATCAAGAGGCCCTTCCCTGGGTAGGTGAGCTGGGGTCTAGCTGGGGTAGGATGACATAAGAGGGTCCCCTTTGGGGTTTAGACTCACCAGACACCTTCCCAATAGTTATTGATTGTGCCCCATCCAGTATCTTTCAGTCCAGTAGATCTGTGTTAAAGTGAAGTCCAAACGTTGCTGCACAGTGCCAGAGCAATCCAGACTGTTCAGTCACTGCAACCTGGTCTTGTAGATCAAAAATAATCCAAATTGCTTGGTATTTTCATGTTGTTTTAAAGCCTTATTGCAGGGAGCTGTGTTATTTTGCTTCCTCTCTGTTTGCTGCTAGCCACACCTCCCCGGGTTAGATATATTTTTGAATAAAGAGGGCATTCAAGGCTATCCTAGATAACTAGCAAAGGAATATTGATCCAGGGAGAAATTTGATCACCAGTTTCTGGGGTCAGGAAGGAATTTTGCTTTTTTTTTCCCCTTATGAGACAATTGGCAAAGTTTCAATGTTTTTTTTTTTTTCTGTTTACCTTCCTCTGGATCAAATAACAATTAACAAATAATAATAAATAGTCCACATTAAAAAGATCAATAGAGATCTAAAAAGGTTGAACTTGATGGACTAACTCTTTATTCACCCTCCAATACACTATTAATAATTATTTAATCAATAATTTAATTAATAACTATTCCGCATATTGCAAATCAGAGGAGATCTTAACAGGTTGAACTTGATGGACTGAAAGTCTTTTTTCAACCTTAATTACTATGGCCCTCATTCAATTGCGATTTGGCCAATTGAATAGGGCCCTAAATAAGCACATAGCATATTTTTTTTAAAGAAGTTTTTAGTTAGTGAAAACCTTGCTTTAGGATAGATTCTTACTAACTAAAAACTTCTTTCAATAAAATATGTTATATGCTTATTTAGAGGCATATTCAATTGGCCAAATTGCAATTGAATGAGGGCCTATGTAACTATGTAACATCCACTGAGTTGCCTTGATCCAGGTTCCTACTAACCTCCTCATAGAAACTAATTAGATTTGTTTGACATGACCTATCCCTCATAAATCCATGTTGACTCCTACTTATAATCCTGTTAAAATAGACATATTCTTGTATATTATCCCTTATTAACCCTTCTAAAAGCTTCCCCACTACAGAAGTGAGGCTCACTGGTCTATAATTCCCCGGATTTGCTCTTGCTCCCTTTTTAAATATAGGTATCACATCAGCTTTTCTCCAGTCATCTGGTAGAGACCCTGTGTTGAGTGAATCTTGAAAAATTAAATATAATGGTTTGGCTATTACAGAACCCAGTTCCCTTAGTACCCTTGGATGTATTCCATCAGGACCCGGGGCTTTATTAACATTTATTTTTTCCAACCTCTTTTGGATTACTTCCTGTGTTAACCAATTATTTGGCAAAGGTAGTGTAGCCCCATTATGTTCCAGTCTCCCAACCCCTTTTACCTCCCTTGTGTATACCGAAGAAAATAACCTATTTAGCTCATCTTGCCTTTTCCTGGTCACTAATTTTCAGACAGCCTCTTTCACATTCTAATGTTCCTATAGCTTCCATCCTCGCCTTCTTCCCATTAATATAATTAAAAAATATTTTAGGGTTAGTCTTACTCTCTTTGCAATACATTTTTCATTTTCTATTTTAGCCAGTCTAATTGCGCTTTTGCAAGCCTTGTTGATTTCCTTGTATTCCCGTAAAGCAGTCTCTGTCCCCTCTTGTTTGTATAATTTAAATGCCTGTTTTTTACTCCGTATCTTGATCTTTAAATCATTGTTAAGCCACATGGGTTGTGATTTACTCCTTTTACTTTTACTCCCACACGGTATAAGCCGATGTGTATGTATATTTAGTAAGGATTTAAATGTTGTCCATTTATGTTCAGTGTTTTTACCTATCAGTTCTCTGTCCCAGTCTATACTTTGTATTGCTGCCCTTAGCCTGTTAAAATCTGCCCTTTTAAAATTAAGAGTTTTTGTTGGCCCCTTAAAATTTTGTTTTTTTAATTCAATCTCAAATTAGACTGTGTTGTGATCACTGTTTCCCAAAGGTTGCCCTATTTCAACATTTGATATTATATCAATATTATTTGTGATGAGTAAATCTAAGATAGCTTAATTTCTAGTAGGCTCCTGTATAACCTGGGCCAGATAATGATCCCTGAGTGTACTCAAGAACCTGCTCCCCTTAGCTGAACTGCTGGTCTCATTTATCCAGTTTATTTCAGGGTAATTAAAGTCTCCCATTATTAGAACTTGCCTGTGCTTAGCTGCATTTCCAATCTGTAACAATAATTGTATTTCCTCACTTTCAGCTATATTTGGGGGTTTATAGCATACTCCTACTAATATTCTTTTGGAATTTGCTGCTCCGCTATTTAACTCTACCCACAAACATTCAACTTTATCACTAGGTCCACCATAAATATCTTCTCTGACTATAGCCTTAAATTCAGGCTTAACATACAGACAAATCCCTCCTCCTCGTTTACCATTGCCTCTATCTTTCCTAAATAGGTTATAACCATCCAGATTAACAGTCCAGTCATGAGATTCATCCCACCACGTTTCGGTAATGCCTATTAAATCCCATTTTTCATTAATTGCTTATAATTCTAACTCTCCCATTTTTCCTTGCAAGCTACTGGCATTAGCAAGCATACTCCTTATGTTATGAGTCTGTAGTTCTGAAGTACCTGCCACTGTACTTGAGTTACTTAGTACTACCTCCCTATTGACTATACTACCCCTCCCCCCATCTCCTCCCCTATGAGTTGTTAATTCATCCCTTATACCCTCTACACTTTCTACCCCATTACTTATATCTAGTCCCCCACCTACTAGTTTAAAAACTCCTCCAGTCTTTCTACCATCCTATCCCCTAGTACAAAAGCTCCCTCATCATTAAGGTGCAATCCATCCCTACTGTAGAGATTGTACCGAAGTGAGAAGTCAGCCCAGTGCTCTAAAAATCCAAACCCCTCCTTAGTGCACCACACCTTTAGCCACGCATTAACCTCCCTAATCTCCTTTTGCCTCCCTGGGCTAGCACGTGGCACTGGTAGTATCTCAGGAAATACTACCTTGGAGGTCCTTGCCTTCAGCTTATTACCTAGTTCTCTAAAATCATTCTTTAGGACACTCCATCTTCCACTAACTTTGTCATTGGTACCAATATGTACCAAGACCGCCGGTTCATTTCCAGCCCCTCCCAATAATTTGTCTACCCGATCCACAACATGACGAACCCGAGCACCTTCCCTTTTCTTTGAAGTCCCTCCTTTTATTTAAACTCCTAGGCTTTTACTAGAATTGCACTTGATACTGAAAATGTTCGCAAGCTCACAAGTTCCCCTTCTCCTGTTTATATTAACTTCTGCCTTCTCATCTGGGCACAATTAGTGCACTCTGCAATTTATCAGGCTTTACTTGTAAGGTAAATCCACTTGTAAACAGGCCCCAAACCAGCTCACAAACCTTTGTCCCTAGTTTAACAGTCAAGCCACAACCCTCTCACCTGGGCACAATTAGCGCACTCTGCAATGTATCTGCCTTTACTTGTAAGGTAAATCCACTTGTAAACAGGCCCCAAACCAGCTCACAAACCTTTTATACAAGTTAAACAGTCAAGCCACACCCCTCTCACCTGGGCACAATTAGTGCACTCTGCAATGTATCTGCCTTTACTTGTAAGGTAAATCCACTTGTAACCAGCTATTCCACTTGTAAATTCCTTCCTTTCTCTCTCTATCCCTTCCTCTCTCTCTAGCCCTCTTTCTCTCTCTACCCCCCTCTCTTCCTATTTCTATCCCTGTCACTCTCTATGGGATCACTTTTGTCTATTTCTACGAGCTGCCACGGCCACACGTCCTGATCTAACATGTATTTTATGTGTTCTATTTAATTATTTCATGTCATCAAGAAAATGGAGGAACTTCCCAGCATATGAAAAGTGAGTAGAACCAGCACCACCTCACCCTCATCAAGAAAATGTAGGCACTTCCCAGCATAAGAATAGTGAACAGAAGCATCATCATCTCACTTCATCAAGATAATAAGTAAGTAAAGTGACAGGGGGAAAAAATCAAGTAAGTAGGAGGAGTCTGTGTCACTGGGCAGGGCCTATACAGGTAAAATGTTGTGAAGGGAAGGTGTTATATTGTTGGGTGGAGTCAATGCAAGGGGAGGGGTCAGGTCTCTGTTTTCTGCCCCACCAAGTTGCAAAGTCACCAGCCGCCACCGATGATAGATATTTATCGACATTCCTACCTGCATATGACACAAATTGTTTGCCTGTCATTTTGGGAATTCCTTTAATCTAATGGGCTTGCTAATAATTCATAATTTAGAAAATCATGCAACAAAATACAGTAATGTAATGTCACTCATGACAACATATAAGAGTAGATGTTCACAGCACAGGTATCTGAGGAGAGAAATTGCAATCCCTGTACAGCTATTCCTTCCCCCTTTATATTTGTCTAACATGGTGCAGCCTTATTCACAAAGGCTGCCAAGCCGCTGAGGCAAGGCGTACTGCTGAAAGTGAAAGAAAGAGTGAGTTGCACAAGTCCAGAGCTGTCCACATATCACCAACAGTGTCATCACATGTCTGCCCATTGTGGGACAGTTTGTTCCACATGCAAATTGGCCGATTTAGTCATTTTTGGACACATAGAGCCCAATCAACCAATCAATGGGATTTCAATGTCCTCATCGAACATGATAGACAAACACACACATGCAGAAATATCACTGCATATAGACATTTATCTGCATATATAAACATATTTCAATGTACTGCTCTGGCATCTTTAGGCAGCCTGCTGCCCCGAATGGATACACTATGTAGCATTAAACTTCTAGATTTTGTCAACTCATCTACTGATTTATATCATTACTTATTACAGTTAGTTTAATCATGTTATATTTTTTGTGAGAGATACAAAAAGTCATGCCCTCTCTTGAAGTTATAACAGTATTAATAAGTACATTAAACATCATAGGCCATAGACCTACACCTAAAACCTTCAATTCATTTAAACAAGTTCCATTAACTATGAGGCTCTGCCAACTTTAAGTTATTTAATGCGTCATTCTATGTAAAATCAATACATATCACATATGGATCTCCTCAGAATTCAGTGTTTAGAGAAGCTGTAATGCCAGCAGGAATAAGTATCCCTGTCTGTGAAACTGCTTAGGCAACAGACTCAAGATGTCTGACGAAACAGTCTTTTAGTGTCTGTTTAAAAATACCCTTTGAAATGCAGTAGCTGTCTGCTTGTAAATATAGGACATAAAAAGTAACTTGCCATCTATAAATATCACATATAAAGTTGTGGTAATTGCGAATGTTGGTCACGCAATGTTAAAAGTTCCAGGCTTGCGCATGCTCAATGAGCGACGAAGGCGTTCATTGCGTGCCTCACGATGAGCGCCATTGGCGCTCATCGCAAGGCTTGCACGACTTGGCTGCAATAAGTGCTGAAAGCACTCATTGCAGGGCTTGCGTTGAGCAACATAGGCGCTTATCGCGAGGCTCGCACCACTTTGCTGCAATGAGCGCCAAAGGCTCTCATTGCAGGCCTCGCAATTGTAGCCTTTCAGAGTCCCTCTAAGGCACCTCTGTCCCGTCATAGCTCTAATTTGCCCGGGGGCATTCCACTGATAGAGGATGAAAAGAGTTTGTAGCTGCACATGCCGATGCCCGCAATCAGCGGCAAAGGCCGTCGAACTTTAACAATGATCGCAAGTAACGCAAGACTTTCAAACTTAAATTAAAAACCTCACACATAGCTCAGAGGGAGAGCCAGGGAGCCTGTGAGTGAGGTTGCTTAATAGCTGTTTTTCGGAACTCGAAAATCAGCTAAGCGAGGAAAAAATGTAAATGCTTTCAAAAAGGATCAAAACCAGGCCGAAGCACGTAACACTTAGCCGACCATCGCCAGCCACGCAGTACTTTGAAAATACAAGCAACGTCGCTCATGAGAAACACAAAACTTGGAAATTAAAACCAACGTGCACAGCGCAAGGCATGCAACACTAAAAAAGGATAGATAGGCGGAGCCACGCAAAACTTGTTCAGGAACATAGAGGATAACGACACAGGGGTGGAGAGGGGGGAGAGAGTGGAAAGAGACACAGAGGTGAGAGACGTAGTAAAAGAGACACGGGAGGGAAATAAGGGGAATAAAAAGAGCATGAAGAGGGGGGAGGAAGAGAGGGGAAATAGATACATGGAAGGGAGAGGGGGGAAACATACACATGGGTCAGAGAGTGGGGAGAGGCTCGCAATGAGCGCCTTTGGCGCTCATTGCGTACCTCGCGATGAGCACTAAAGCCGCTCATCGCAATCCTAAAGCCACTCAGCATGAGGCATGAAAGTGGTGGGTTGGACAATGTCTGCAATGAGCACTCATTGCAGGGTTCACGATGAGCACCAAACGCGCTAATCGCTAGGACTGTAAAGTAAAGGGGAGACGAGGCTCACAATAAGCGCCGAAGGGGGCAATCGATGAGTGCCAAAGGTGCTCATTGCGAGGCATGAAAGTGTCAGGTTGCCCCAGGCCTGCAATGAGCATCAAAGCCGGTGATTGCAAGGCTCGCGATGAGTGCCTTCGGCGCACATCGCAAGGCCCATAAAGTAGGCGGTGAGAGAGTCTTGCAATGAGCGCCAAAGGCGCTCATCGCAAGGCCCACAAGTTAGAGGGGGGAGAGCCTTGCATTGTGTGGCATACAGCATTGCCAGCCTTCAAATTTTATTGCCGTAATTTTTGACGGGCAAGTCGCTAGTTAATTATATTAACTAAAAACTGATGATAATCAGCACTCTTATAGAACTTGTTTCATAACTTGTTTCATTTTATTTTGTTGTTTATTCTCTTTTAATTATTGCCATGAACCTTTTTAAAACGTATATAGGGTTTTTTTTCATTCTTGTGTCACTGCCACAGTTAAACCTTGGATGTTACATTTTCTTTCACTGCATCCTATTTTCCTATTTTGACAGTAATAGTAGAAGAGAAACTGAGTAAATCTCTTTAATCCTTTGCTAGCTGATCCTCCATAGCTTTAGCAGCTATAAGTCCTTCACACTTGCACAGGCAGAGCTAATAAGCAGTTTGCTATGTTAACATGTACACCCTAATCAAAAAAATTTTGGGTACTCATAATCCACACCTCCCATATGCAGGGCACTGGAGGTTTGATATTATAAAAACTTTTTTGTTACATGCACTGCTATTGCACCTTTCACATAGTTTACATTTTGTAATATCTTTGAGCACCCCTAATGCTTTGTCATCCTTGTACAGGATAACTGCATATTAAATTGTATACCTACCTGAGATTTTTCCATTAGGGCAATATTTGTATTGGAACATAGGGAGAACAATCACCTGGCTATCAGAAATCCCAGGCAGCCAAAGGGACAGGAGGTAAGATGGGAACTACTGGGGAGGGAGAAGAAGAGATTGCAGCATGCTCTAGCACGTGGTGATCTCTCTCTCCTCCTATTAGATACCAGGCATAATGTAACTAGCTCCACTATAAAGTACGGGAGGTAGGTTAAAAAATATAAATATAATCATAGATACTGGGTGGGTGTTCCCCCCATTTCCCTGGCTTTCAGTAATCCTAGGAAGCCAAATGGACAGGAGGTAAAAGAGGAAATACTGGGGAGGGAAAGAAACAGATTGCAACATGCTCATGCGTTTTTTTCCTCCTATTATATACAGGGATAAAGTACCTACCTCCTCTATCAAGTATGGGAGGTAGGTGCTTTTATAAATAAATATATATAACCATATAATCTGAGGGGTTATCCACCCCCATTTCCTACGTCCCTGTATCTAATCTTTGTATTATTTCTGAACAATCATGTTTTGTGTATCATGTTTACAAGTGGATTTACCTTAAAAAGTAAAGGCTGATAAACTGCAGAGTGCACTAATTGTGCCCAGGTGAGAGGGGTGTGGCTTGACTGTTAAACTTGTATAAAAGGTTTGTGAGCTGGTTTGGGGCCTGTTTACAAGTGGATTTACCTTACAAGTAAAGGCTGATAAATTGCAGAGTGCACTAAGTGTGCCCAGGTGAGAGGGGTGTGGCTTGACTGTTAAACTAGGATAAAGGATTTGTGAGCTGGTTTGGGGCCTGTTTACAAGTGGATTTACCTTACAAGTAAAGGCTGATAAATTGCAGAGTGCACTAATTGTGCCCAGGCGAGAAGGCAGAAGTTAATAGAAACCGGAGAAGGGGAACTTGTGAGCTTGCGAACATTTTCAGTATCAAGTGCAATTCTAGTAAAAGCCTAGGAGTTTAAATAAAAGGAGGGCCTTCAAAGAAAAGGGAGGGCAGATTTATAGTGCAAAGGAGGAAAACTTTATATAAATATATTATATTATATTCTTTATTTTTCCCACTGAAATTTCGTAGACAATAATAATAATTATGAGTCAGTCCAGTGGCAACCTTATTCAGTGTACATCCTGTCAAATGTATGCACTACTGGAACAGATGATCCAGGGTCCATACCTCTGTGACAGGTGTGAGCATGTTGCCTCTTGGAAGCTCAAATTGAAGATCTGGAGAGGAGAATTGCAGCACTTAGTGATATTGCTCCACTGGAAAGGGAGTTGGTGCTCACGGAGCACAGTTTAGCTGGGCCTAGTATGGAGGGAGGAGCTGGGGCTAGTGAGGATGGCCAGGGAGGTAGCTGGGTTACAGTTAGAAGGGGAATCAGAGGGTACAGGAGGAGGCAGGCCAGTTCTGAGTTGGCAAACAACAACAGATTTGCCAGATTGAGTGAAACTGTTGGCGATGTCCATTCAGGAATGGCAATGCCAGATAGAGCTGTCGGGCGAACAGCTCTACTGGAGAAGAGGGAGGGCAGAATAGGCAGAGCAACAGACATGTTTTGGTGGTAGGGGACTCTATTATTAGGAAGGTAGACAGGGTAATTTGTCACCCAGATCCCAGCAATCGAACAGTTTGCTGTCTCCCGGGTGCTCGGGTTCGGCATGTTGTGGATCGGGTGGATAAATTATTGGGAGGGGCTGGTAATGAACCGGCGGTCTTGGTACACATTGGTACCAATGACAAAGTTAGTGGAAGATGGAGCGTCCTAAAGAATGATTTTAGAGAATTAGGGAATAAGCTTAAAGCAAGGACCTCCAAGGTAGTATTTTCTGAGATACTACCAGTGCCACGTGCTAGCCCAGGGAGGCAGAAGGAGCTTAGGGAGGTTAATGCGTGGCTAAAAAAGTGGTGCAGTGCAGAGGCTTTTGGGTTTTTAGAGCACTGGGCTGACTTCTCACTTGGGTACAATCTCTATAGCAGGGATGGATTGCACCTTAATGATGAGGGCGCTTTTGTGCTAGAGAATAGGATGGTAGAACGGCTGGGGGAGTTTTTAAACTTGTAGGTGGGGGGGAGGGACTATATAGAAGTATTGGGGTAAATAGGGTAGAGAGGGAAAGGGATGAATTATTTACCCATGGGGGAGGAGAAGGGGGGAGGGTTACAATAGAAAGTAGGGAGATATTAATAGGGGCCTCAAATACAGTGGCAGGCACTAAACATCAGCAGAGCCATAGCAACATAAAGTGTATGATTGCAAACGCAAGAAGTTTGCCTGGGAAAATGGATGAGCTAGAAATATTAGCAGTTCAAGAAAAATGGGGCTTAATAGGCATTACGGAAACATGGTGGGATGAATCTCATGACTGGACTGTTAATCTGGATGGTTATAACCTATTTAGGAAAGATAGGGGAAATGGTAAAAGAGGAGGAGGGATCTGTCTTTATGTTAAGCCTGAATTTAAGCCTATAGTTAGAGAAGATATTTATGCTGGCACTAACGGCATCATTGAATCCTTGTGGGTTGAGCTAAATAGTGGAGGAGCTAATTCTAAATGCATATTGGTGGGAGTATGCTATAAACCCCCAAATATAGCTGAAAGTGAGGAAATACAATTATTGTTACAGATTGGAAATGCAGCTAAGCATGGGCAAGTTCTAATAATGGGAGACTTTAATTACCCTGATATAAACTGGATAAACGAGACCAGCAGCTCAGCTAAGGGGAGCAGGTTCTTGAGTACACTCAGGGATCATTATCTAGCACAGGTAATACAAGAACCTACTAGAAATGGGGCCATCTTGGATTTAGTCATCACAAGTAATATTGATATAATATCAAATGTAAAAATAGGGGAACCCTTGGGGAACAGTGATCACAACACAGTCTCATTTGAGATTGAATACAAAAAACAGAGTTGTAAGGGGCCAACAAAAACTCTAAATTTTAAAAGGGCTAACTTTAATGGGCTACGGGCAGCAATACAACATATAGACTGGGACAAAGAACTTACAGGGAAGAATACTGAAAATAAATGGACAACATTCAAATCCTTACTAAATAAACATACTCATCGGCATGTACCATGTGGAAATAAAATAAATAGGAGTAAATCACATCCCATGTGGCTTAACAATGACTTAAAGATCATGATGAGGAAAAAGAAATATGCATTTAAATTATACAAGAAGGAGGGAACAGAGGCATCTTTATGTGACTATAAGGAAATCAACAAGGCTTGCAAAAGGGCTATTAGACTGGCTAAAATAGAAAATGAGAAGTCAGTTGCAATGGAAAGTAAGACTAACCCTAAAATATTTTATAAATATATTAATGGGAAGAAGGCCAGGAAGGAATCGATAGGACCATTACAATGTGACACAGGCCATCTGATAATTAGTGACCAGGAAAAGGCAGATGAGCTAAATAGGTTCTTTTCGTCGGTTTACACAAGGGAGGTACCAGTGGTTGGGACACTGCAACATAATGGGGCTACACTACCTTCACTAAATAATTGGTTAACGCAGGAAGAAATACAAAAGAGGTTGGAGAAAATAAATGTTAATAAAGCCCCAGGTCCTGATGGAATACATCCAAGGGTACTGAGGGAGCTGGGTTCTGTAATAGCCAAACCATTATATCTAATCTTTAAAGACTCGCTCACTACAGGGTCTCTACCAGATGACTGGAGAAAAGCAGAGGTGATACCTATATTTAAGAAGGGATCTAGAGCAAATCCGGGGAATTATAGACCAGTGAGCCTCACTTCTGTAGTTGGGAAGCTTTTAGAAGGGTTAATAAGGGACAGAATACAAGAATATGTCTATTTGAACAGGATCATAGGTAGCAGTCAACATGGATTTATGAAGGAAAGGTCGTGTCAGACCAATCTAATTAGTTTTTATGAGGAGGTTAGTAGGAACTTGGATCAGGGCAACTCAGTGGATGTAGTCTTTTTAGATTTTTCAAAGGCATTTGATACAGTGCCACATGGAAGACTAGTGAGCAAACTAAGGGATACAGGAATTGCAGTAAATATCTGCTCATGGATCGAGAGCTGGCTAAAAGACAGGAAGCAAAGGGTTGTTGTAAATGGAACATACTCCGATTGGTCTAATGTGATAAGTGGGGTTCCTCAGGGCTCAGTATTGGGTCCTCTCCTTTTTAACATATTTATTAATGACATTGAAGTAGGACTCAAATGTAGTGTCTCCATTTTTGCTGATGACACTAAGTTGTGCAAGGTAATAAAATCAGATAATGATGTACTTTCCCTACAAAAGGATTTGCATAAATTAGAGAAATGGGTGGCTAAATGGCAGATGAGATTTAATACAAATAAATGTAAGGTTATGCATTTGGGAAGGAACAATAGCCAAGCAATCTATAATCTTAATGGAGCAAATCTAGGGGTATCAGATATTGAAAGGGATTTGGGAGTACTAGTGGACAATCACCTAGGTAACAGCGCTCAAAGCCAAGCAGCGGCTGCAAAGGCAAATAAAATATTAGCATGTATTAGGAAGGGTATAGAAGCCAGGGAAGAAGATATAATTCTGCCACTATACAAATCTCTAGTACGCCCTCATTTTGAATATGGAGTACAATTTTGGGCACCACCTCACAAAAAAGACATTTTAGAGCTGGAAAAAGTACAGAGAAGGGCTACAAAACTAATAAGGGGAATGGAGGGGCTAAGTTATGAAGAAAGACTAGCAAAATTAAACTTATTTTCGCTAGAAAAAAGGCGTCTAAGAGGAGATATGATTACCTTATTTAAATACATCCAGGGTCAATATAAGGCTTTGTCAAGTGAACTTTTTGTAGCAAGAGATTTTCAACTGACAAGAGGACATCCGTTGAGGTTAGAGGAAAAAAGATTTCACCTTAAACAAAGAAAAGGGTCCTTCACAGTTAGGGTGGTTAAACTGTGGAATTCTCTACCAAAGGAGGTGGTGACAGCGAATTCGATAGACAACTTCAAAAAGGGGTTAGATATATTTCTGAATAAAGAGGGCATTCAAGGCTATCCTAGATAACTAGCAAGGAATATTAATCCAGGGAGAAATTTGATCGCCAGTTTCTGGGGTCAGGAAGGAATTTTGCTTTTTTTTCCCCTTATGAGACAATTGGCAAAGTTTCAATGGTTTTTTTTTTTATGTTTGCCTTCCTCTGGATCAATTAACAATAATTAACAATTAACAATAATAATAAATAGTCCAAATTAAAAAGATCAATAGAGATCTAAAAAGGTTGAACTTGATGGACTAACTCTTTATTCATTCTCCAATACTATACTATTAATAATTATTTAATCAATAATTTAATTAATAACTAATCCGCATATTGCAGATCAGAGGAGATCTTAACAGGTTGAACTTGATGGACTGAAAGTCTTTTTTCAACCTTAATTACTATGTAACTATGTAACTATGTGCTTCATCCACATATCAGATATATTGGATATTAAGGAGTTATCTTATATAATAAAACCTTTTACAGAGACAATGAGATTAGCTGAAAAAGAAACGCATATTTCATTATCAAAAGTGATGCCCTGTATGTGAAGAACAAGTTCTTTAGTTACTACTGTTTTACATCACATATATAGTTCTCAGCAGCGCAGGCTTGCCAAAATCTGTTGGTAACGTAACGTTAAAACTGCAGGCTCGCAAAGTGAGGCCGCTGCAAATGCGCTCCTTGCACTGGTGGACATGAGCGCCATTGTCGCTCATCCCTACGACCCTGCATGACTTTGGCAGGGAGCACAGAAGGCGCTCACTGCGCTGGTGGAGATGAGCACCATAGGCGCTCATCACAACGACCCTGCATGCATTAGGCATCATACCAACGACCCGCGGGACTACAGTACAACAAAAAACTCAAATAAACAATTCACAGTGCGAGACCCATAGCACTTTGAAAAAAAATCGCCTGAATAAATTACGGCCCATAACACTTTGAAAAGGAAACCGCCACTTAAAGAAAATAAAATATGACGTGCAAAAAATATGAACTTAACGGCCCAACCGCGCACATCCAAAAACACAACAAATACAAAAAAAAACCATACCAAAAACATCACACACAGCACGGGGGGACAGCCAGGACGTCTGAGAGTAAGGTTTCATGAGATTTTTGCAAATCGAAAATAGCCTAAGCGATAGAAAATATGGCCGGTGTAAAAAGCGAAAATGAGGCTACATGAACCCTAAACACGCAAAACACCACCAGGCACATACATCTTTTAGCTAGGAACGTACGAGGTACAAAATACAATATATGGAACGATGGAAAATGCTTGAGACCCGCGTAACACATACACACTCGCCGCCATTTTACAACACTAACTTGCAACTAATAACATTACCATTCTAAAATACCGCATTACACAAATAAACAAACGGTTTAGCCTTGCGCACGCAGCCTATTTACACTGCACACTTGCCACATTGCTAACACCTTCTCCTCAGATCACCAACAGTCCAAATGTACATCAACAGTCCAAATGTACATTGTATGCTGCAGGAAAAACAACAGCGATTGTTAGCTCTTCAGCATATTGATTCCTGTATATATTTACATTACAAATAGGTAAAGTATATTAATTTATTATTTAATTAATTAATTAATTATTATACAAAAATATATTTATATTAAAAAAAACAGAGCAGAGGAGAGACTCGCTTTGCCAAAGGAGCTCAGCGCGGAGCTCACAATAAACGCCCAGCGTGCTCAGAGGAGCAAAAGTACACAAGGGGAGAGTCTCGCAATGAGCACCAAAGGTGCTCAAAAAATCAAAATTACATCAGGGGAAAGACTCGCAATGAGAGCCGAAGGTACTCACAGGATTAAAAGCCTTACATTGTGTGGCAAACAGCATTACCTGCCTTTCAATTTTATTGTCGTCATTGTCATATTGAAATTTGCTTAATAAAAAAAACAATGATGACAAAAAGCCTATTTCAGAAAAAAACAGAAACATGGAGTATTCTCTGAATCATGCATCATAGGTTAAAGGGGAATGTGATGAACAATGTGATGGAAATCATTATTTTAACTGTTAGGTGCTCTTTCTTAGCAAAATGTGCTAACTCTGTAATAAATAAAATGGGAGTATATTTAAACACATTTGCAGGTGGTTGGTGTAACAGAAAGAGACTATTGACTGCTCAGACACTCACAGGCTCCAATTCAGCCATGCACAGAAAATGACACAGGAGACCACACTGAGAACTAAAGAATAAACATATTGACTTAGCTTTGATTAATAGTTTAAAATGCATTGGAAAATGAAAAGCAACAGATCAACCCTCCAGCAGTCAAGTTGTACAATATGATACTAGGCAAACTCTTAGAGCCTCAATCAATTACAAGGCTGAATCTCACGGTATGTAGGCTATATGTCTGCGGGCCTGCACTCTGCTACAATTCCGGTGCTATTCAATTGAACAAGGGCGCAAGTTACGGGCCAAAGCCTCAAGCCCGTAAACCCCTCCCACGCCCGCAAGGTGTTAATGGGCTGGAATAAAAGCGGTCCGCACTTACAATCCAAGCCAATAGAAAGCTAGTCGAAGTTGATTGACAGAGAGAGAGATTATAAAGTTGCATTCCACCCGCCCATACGTTGACTGTGTTGTAGATTCTGATGAAGTAGCACGCAGGTCCCGGTGTTCATGGTTTGAGCAGAGTGAGAGAGAGTAGGAGAGTTTTCAGGGCAGTATCTTCTGGTTTTGTTATTTTGTATTCGTTTATTTACGATTTTACACCTAATATTTGATTAAACATATTTACAGAGGTGGAGGTGAGGATAGGGACATCTAGTTCAGGGACAGAGGGGGAGGGGCCTGATACCAGGGGTAGTGGTAGTTCAGGGGAGGGACAGGCGTACCAGAAGGAATGTGGTCCTCCTTGGTGCCATCCGTGGATGCCCCGTTATCCTTGCGGGAGGGAAGTTAGGCTCGGCCCTAGGCATGGAAGGAGGAAGTGGTTGCAGTAACAGCAGTGGGAACAGCGCAAAGGGATGTGAGGTCCAAGGGATTTGAAATCAAGGCTAAGGTGAGGAGGATGATGGCAAAGGAGGAGAAGCAAGCTGCAGCAACAAGTGGTGGCCCCAGAGTGACTGTGCGCTACAACGAGTGGGAGATGGTGTCTAAGGGCCTTCTCAGCCAGGTGTCAGCCGCTGGAGCTTCTTGCCTGGTGGCCCAGCAGGATCCAATCTCCAGGTCAGGTGAATATCACATACACCGACATGCCACCACATGTACATCACACACACTACACATGTACATGATAACCAACAAGGACACGGACGTGTCAGCTCTAAGGAATTAACAAGGGGTAGATGGATACGTCATTCAATCCATGAAGCTGACAAATCACTGTCATTCCTTATTTTGCAGGTGTTATGTTTTTGTTTTGTTTTATTTTAGGTCCATGGAGGTATCCTCTGTAACTGCAAGATTTGTGAAGAAAATGTGTGTTTGGGTACTTGTGCAGTGATGAGTGGCAGCTGACAGAGGGGTGGTTTTGCCTGTGTGTAGCTTTTTGTGGTATGTTTACCTCTGTTCTGTGATTTCTCATGAACAGTAAAATGTGTTTGGGTACTTGTGCAGTGATTGGTGGACAGGTGAGGAGAAGGAACTAAATTGTGAGATTACAAACCCTTCTAGTATAGGTGCAGTTATAGTATAAGTGTAGGAGTTTAAATAAAAGGAGGGAGTTCAAAGAAAAGGGGAGCACATTGTAGTGCTTTATACACTTTTTTTCTCCCCACTGTAATTAGTAATTATGAGTTAGTCCAGTGACAACCTCACTCAGTGCGCATCCTGTCACAAGTATGAACTATTGGAACAGCTGATCCAGAGTCCATACCTCTGTGGCAGGTGTGAGCATGTGACCTATCTTGAAGCTCAAACTGGAGAACTGGAGAGAAGAATTGCAGTGGTGCATGAAGGAGGGGTTTGGGTTTTTAGAGCACTGGGCTGACATCTCACTTGGGTACAATCTCTATAGCAGAGATGGATTGCATCTTAATGAAGAGGGAGCTGGTGTTTTAGGGGAAAGGATGGTAGAACGGATGTGGACGTTTTTAAAGTAGGTGGGGGGGGATGGACTAGATAGCAGTAATGGGGTAGAAAGTGAAGAGGGAGTAAGAAACAAATTAACTAGTCAAGGAGGAGGGTTAGTATAGTCAATAGGGAGGTAATGTTGAGTAACTCGAGTACAGTGTCAGGCACTTCAGAACTACAGACTCATAACATAAAGTGTATGCTTGCTAATGCCAGAAGCTTGCCAGGACAATGGGATAGTTAGAATTAGTAGCAGTTAATGAGAAAAGGGATTTATTAGGCAATACTGAAACGTGGTGGGATGAATCTCATGACTGGACTGTTAATCTGGATGGTTAGAACCTATTTCGGAAAGATAGGGGAAATGGTAAAAGAAGAAGTGGGATTTGTATGTCAACCCTGAATTTAAGCCTATAGTTAGAGAAGATTTTTATGCTGCAACTAGTGATAATGTTAAAAAAAGTCATAGATTAATACATATAATACTTATAATAATAATAATAATAATAATAATAATACCATAAGATACCATATAATATTATTCATCATCACTGGCCATAAATAATGATGTGTCATCACATATATTGTTGTCGTAATTGCGAGTGTTGGTCACGCAGTGTTAAAAGCTATGGGCTTGCGCATGCGCAATGAGTGACGAAGGTGCTCATCGCGAGGCTAGCACAACTTAGAAAAAGGCTTGCAATGAGCGCTGAAGGCACTCACTGCGAGGCTCGCGATGAGCGTCAAAGGACATAGACCTTTGGCGCTCATTGCGATGCCCCCATGACTTAAAAAAGGCTCACAATGAGCGACGAAGAAGCTCATTGCGAGGCCCGCACAACTTTGAAAAAATTACGGCTTTAACGGACGCCATTTTTTTCAAGCCTGTAACTGGGAAGCCGTTTGCTGGCCCCCAAAAGACACCAATTGATTCCAAAAATAATGGACAACCTCACACACAACACAGGGGGGAGACAGGGTGCCTGTAAGTGAGGTTAAGTGACGTTTTTTGGAAGTCTAAAAACGGCTAAGTGAGAAAAAAAAAGCGGCCGTAAATTTTTCAAGCCCGCAAATTGGAAAGACCATTTCGGGCTTGGGGAAATTGATCAATTTCCCAAGCTCATCGAAAGGCCCGCAACTTAGAGGCGGGAGAGCCTTGCATTGTGTGACAAACAGCATTGGCAAATTCTATTGCTTCAAATTTTATTGCGTTCATATTGATGGGCAAGTCGCTAATATATAATAATAACGGGATAATACACATGCAAAGTCCAATTTGTGATACTGTGGAATAGCAACATTTCCCTGTAGGCCTTGTAAGAATATGACAAGGGGTATAATGGGTATACATATTGGCACATGGCCACCATTAATGGGGTGGGACTTTCCAGGATGGGCCTAGTGGAGATTGTCTCTGATGTAGGTGAGGTGGCTGTTGCTACACGTGCCTATGCACAGCCTATATGTGTTCTGAGGCCCTTCATAATGGGTTAGATTAGATTAGTGTGGTGTATGTTCCCCTTCTGGATAGATACAATGTCGTGGTGAAGGGGCTTGTGTACCTCACTGAAGCTGTGAGCTATGTAGGGCCACTGTAGGTGGGCAGGTCATAGCACAGATGTCCGACAAATCACAGTCCACTGGATAAGGAACTGGCAACTCACTCCAGTATATTTCCCATGCAAACCTTGAGGATATACACAGAGACATAAGTAAGTGTGCTGCAGTCTATAGGGTCACAGAGAGTCAGACCAACTGAGGGACTAAACAACCAAATCTAAAATGTTCCCCTGGTACTTGATATATGCCATGTGGCTGTGTAATTTGGCCACTATTTGTTTTTCCAATGTAGATGTGATAAGTGAGATGTATATAAGAAGATCTTTGTATTTTTAGGGTCCACATTAAAGTTTCTGTGAGTGAGAAAGGATTAATATGGCAGCCATTTTCATGTATTTGTTTTGCATATTAATCAGGTAGTGTCTCTTTAATTGCTTTCAGCATCTTACAGCATGACTTTTCCTATTGGCATATGCATGACAAAACATATTAAAAATTCTTATGACTTCCATTGCTTACCCCATATTTTAAAGACCATTGGTGGCATTTCATTGTATTTTGCAGTGTTACAAACTAGTCTGTAAACCCTTTGCGGGTCCAGAGTAGGGGAGGAGGAGCCGATTGACTAAATTGTATTCAGTTCTATGAGCGAGACACAGAGAGAGAAAAGCAATCTGCAGCCTATGTGGACATTGAACAATAGTGGATCACCTGAAACTATACAGGCCAGTGATATATGTACTTTTGAGTTTTGATTTTTCTACACCCAGTGTTAGCTTGGCCAGAGTAAAGAACTGCTTACTTGTCTAGATAGTACTTCAGTAAAAGCTAAGCCTAGTATTTTTTTTAATTTTTTTTATTATTAATATTTTCACTGGCTATTTATTAAAGCCTGATAAATATATACAGCCTCCAGTATTATGTGTTTCTCTATCAAAGTGCCTGAAACCTGTGTACAAACACACAGGAGACTTGATTTGTCACATGTGGTGTTAGAAGTGAAAGCCCTGGTAAAAGCGACTGTATGTCAGCAAGAAACTACACATGACTTACTGGGACAACAGAAGAGGGCGGAGCCCATATGATGCAGGCCAAAAGGACCAAGCAGTAGAAGAAAGAAACCTTCAGCTGGAAATAAGCCAGTTACTGTTGGCAGAGGAGGAGATAAATAATTAACCACATTGCAAACTTATTTAGTTGCTGCTGTGTCATCCCAATTGAATCCAGCTCATGGAGTAGGAGAGGGGCAGTTGATGGATTGTATTGTATTCAGATGTTGCAGACCCATGAGTAAGACACAGAGAGAAAGCAGTCTGCAACCTATGACCACTTGAAGCTACAGTGAATCACTTAAAAGTCTGGGACATTGTACATGCCAGTGATATTTGGACTTTTGAATTTTCTCCACTCAGATTTAGAAGGGTGATGATAATAAACAACTGCTTACTTGTTTACATAGTGCTTCAGTGGAAGCTAGGTCTATTATACTCTTTGATTTGTTTTGTTATTACTATTTTCACTGGATATTTATTAAATCCCGGAAAATATATACAGCCTATGGTATTTTGTATTCCTTTTTTAAAGTGCATGAAAACTGTGCACAAACACACAGAAAACTGTTGACTTGTCACAGAGTGTATATCTACATGAGCGAGTGTGGTGTGCATGCTAACTGGAAGGGAAAGGGTGTTTTTTATTTGCCTCGCTGTAGGTGTGCAGGGCTCTGTCTGGAGGTGATTTTTGTTTGTTTTGCATTGTTCAGTCGTGCCCAACTCTCTATGACTACATGGACATTCCATGCTGATCCACTTGGTATTCATGGCAGAGATACTGGAGTGGGTTGCCAGTTCCTTCTCCAGTGGGCCACATCATACAGCTACTGGTATTCCTAGGTGGTCTCCCATCCAAGTACTGACCATGCCCAACCCTGCTTGGTTTTAAGGTGGTGTGACCTCTTGGTTTCCTAACAGGAATCAAATGCAAATCTCAGCGGTGAAAGCACCGAATCCTAACCACTGGAAGCTTGCCAGAGAAAATGGAAGAACATATTAACATTAAATGAGAAATATGACTTTACTGAAATATGGTGGGATGATTCTGATGACTGGATAGTTTGTTTGGGGAGTTATAACTTATTTAGGAGAGATAGAGGCAATGGTAGAAGACAGTGAGAAGTATGTCTTTATATTTATTCCTTTAATTAAGAAAAAGCAAATTGAAGGAACTAAAGACCTGACCTCTGTAGTGGGGAAGTTCTTAGAAGGGTTGTTAAGGGATAATACACAGCAATATATCAATGTGAACAAGATAATAGGTAGGAGTCAAAACATTTATGTGAAATAGTTCATGTTAAACAAATCTAATTTGTTTCTATAAGAAAGTAAGTAGGAACTTGGACCAAGGCAACTCACTAAATGTAGTGTTTTCAGATTTTGCAAAGGATTTTGATGCAGTGCCGCATGGGAGGCTATTGTATAAAGTAAGGGATACAGGAGTTGCGCTAAATATATGCCCATTGATTGAGAACAAGATAACAGATAGGTAACAATGGTTGCTGTAAATGAATCATACTATTTTATAACATGTTTTTAAATTATTTAGAAGTAGAACAGTAAAGTAATGTATGTTGTGCAAGGTAATTCAATCAGAAAATTATGTACTTTCACCGCATACTAGAATAATAGGCAGCTAAGTGGAAGATGAGATTTGATACAATAAATGTTATGCATTTTGGAATGGAACAAAGTTATCAGAGATAGAAAGGGATTTAGGGGTGCTTTTGGGCAACCATCTATGTAACAGTATACAAAGACAATTGGCATTAAGAGGTATATATTAGTAGCATGCCCTCATTTGGAATATGGAGTACAATTTTGGGCACCACTTCAAAAAAGGACATTGTAGAGCTAGATATGATAGAGAACAGCAAAAAGGGGGAATGGAGGGATAGGAAGCTGTGATGAAAGAATAACAAAATTAACTTAATTTCTCTGAAAAAAAAGGTACCTAAAAGGGGATATCATTACCTTAAATAAATACATCCATAATTGATAAAAGGCTTTGTCGGAGGAAACATTTGTGCCAACTGACTATAAACAGGTCATCCCTTCAGTTTATAAAAAGAAAAAGAAGATTGCACCTTACGGAAAGAAAAGGGTTTGTCACAATAAGGACTATGGAACTTTCTGCCAATGGAGGTTGTGACAACAGATTCAATAGATAACTTTAAAAAGAGGTTGAATATATATTTGAATAAAAAAGCACATAGTGGGTTACAGTATGTTGGTTAGCTAGAGAAAAAGGGGCATTGGTCCAGGGAGTAATCAGAGCCATGATTTAAGATCAGGAAGGATTGTTATCCCACTTATGAGACATTTGGTCATGTTTCAGTGTGTCTTTTTTGTTTGCCTTCCTCTGGATCAATTAACAATCCCCAATTAATTCACATATTACAAGGATCAAAGGAGATCTAAAAAGGTTAAACTTGATGGACTAATACCACAGCAGCAGTATGACTCTAATAAAGATATGACAGCGAGGAGCCGTTTGTTCCCGCATCGGTGGGAAGACTATAAACTTCATTCAACAATAAGAACTGCAGGGAACCAATTTACCATAATTTAGAACAGCTGTATCTCGAATATATTGCAATCCTCCAATTACTGGTTAAAATGGACACACAAAAACTAGCGGTATACTTGAGCATCTACAGTAGTCTTTTTCTTCAGCTTCAATTACTATGTTACTTGTTGACAAGGTAATTCAGTTTAACAAGTCTCCAGCAAATGAATAGGATTATGTTTATGTTCCGCTGAGTTTGTGCTTCCTGGAGCCAACATCACACTGGACTTTGACATTTCTCAAACTATTGTTTAACATTTTTGTTATTGGGCTCACTCTGAAAAGGGGTACAGGATAAGATGACTGTGGTTGAACATGACAGCCGAAATACATAAAGTGGGAGGCCTAACCTATAGGTTACATCACAGCAGTGTGGAAGAGCAAAAATGTGTGCTTATCCACCAACCGGCATACAGCTGTGGACATTCATAATCATGTACCATATGCTTTTTAGAATGAGCCTACCAACATATTCAAATTTTTAATAAATCTGCATGGTGTAGAAAATGTTATCCATTTTGCTTTAAGGTAATAATGCTGAATACAAAACAGAGAATTCTATTTCCTTGACGTCTTCAATGGCAGTATATAACATTGTCAGTAGGACAATAAGTCCTCCCTCAGTATTATTATAGATATAACTCATAAATCTGTATTCATAAAAACTGATATTGAATGAGAAGGAAGCCTGTTTGCTGCCATTGAAGACTTCAAGCAAAGTAACAAAGTTCTCTATTTTCTTAACATCTTCTAGCCAGCATAGAACATGAGAGCTAGCACAAGGACTGGGACGGGCCAACTGAACAATGCCTATAGAATCCTTAGGTTGGTTTAGAAACTGACAACCCTTGGAAACTCTTTGAAAAAAAAATACATAACTCATTGGATCTTATTATCTGATTTTCCCGATTTGCTCAGATATATGCTTAGACATCTCTTTACATCAAGCATGTGAAAACACTTCTCCCTCTGTTTTTTCGGATATATAGCACATTTGGCTAAGATGTAAGGCCTTACTTTAATTTAACAAATAAACAACATTTAAGGCAGCACTATCCTTGTATCATTCTTCAGAAGTGTAGAATTTTATTTAGCTTTGAATTATTTGATAAGACTCCTAGTAAGTGGTAGAAGCTATAATAGTAAATTCAAATATGCACATCAGTCTGGAAGAGACTCCCTGGTTCCATTTTGCTGCCTCAGAATCTTCAAGGCAGGGGAACTCAGCCATCTTTGTATAAGGCTGGGGAGCAACTGCAGCGCCCCTGATGGCAGGACGAAGCGTCCCAGGGGGGCGCAGCACACACTTTGGGAACCACTTCTCTAAGGTCATTCTTGATATTTGTTTATTTTGTAGTGTTTGGCATTTTTCCATGTATGTATGTTTAATCCTGTGTTTCAATCCTCATGTCGCTCTATTTAATCCTACGTGGCCAACTCCCATTATTTTATATTTAAAGTTGTGTGGTCATCCTCCACATCTGCCTATTTAAACATGTGTGGTCATTCTTCATATCTGTAAGTATGTGTATATTTATCTTTAACCCTATGTAGCCATTCCCCATGTCTGTCTGTCTGTTTAACCCTCGATGACCATTTCCCTATAACTGTTTATGATGTGCCACCAATATGGTTATCTGTCTAATTAACCACATGTAGTCATTACACCGGTCTGTTTATCCATGGATTGTTATATTCAATGTAAATCTATAATAATCCAGCTTATGCAGGCTAAAGGATGTTTGCTGTTCTCTTTTGTTTTTTTGTGATACAAATTCTATTTTTAAACAGGGCAGCCAGGTGTATGGCATCAGAGGGTTAAACATACTCATTAAGATTATTATACACTCAAAATGGAAAGGGGTTCATAACGCAAAAACTATGTATTTTCTACAGAGCAGCAGTAGCTGAAAATGTAAGACTGTGTACTGCTCCTAGTAATATGATAATGATCCTTCTTGTCCACGACTGCTTCTGAGCACTTTTGGGCAAATGGTATAGATGCCAGATAATTTAAAGCTGAACTCACACTTGTTATAACAATGTTATAACAAATCTTTCCCCCTCTGCTCAATGCTCAATAGAAAAATACATAACAAGTATGCTAAAGTTAAATAGCATTTCAAACTGTGTCATTTTTCTTTGAAGTAAAATTCAAACCAAATCTGGCCCATAAACATTTCCCTACCTTTTCATCAGGATCTAAAGGGTCATATTTACAGTCTGCAAAAACCTTCATGAGTTCTAGGAATTCTTCGTAGATTTCAGTCACTCGTTTGCCTAAAATATTTCCATGCATTCCTCCAACTTCAATTTTCTCTAACTTCAAAAATTCTACTGCAGTTAAGAAAAGCTCCTAGAAGACATTACAATTCAATATTTCTTCATTATTATACATCAAAAAAACACTTTGTGAAGAATTTATTTTATTTGTGTTACTTGTTTATTTGTATTCATAGTTAAGAACTTTTGTACCTGTCTGTTTTAATTTTCTACAGCACCAAATTAATTATACTGGCTTCCCTTAGCCTCAAGAATAAAATTTTAAATCATGACTCTAACTTACAAAAACCCTCAACAATAATACTCTCCCTTACATCTCTGCTCTCATCTCCAAATACTCCCCCACCTGCCCTCTTCGTTCTGCTAATGACCTTCTTCTTGTCACCTCCTCTTACTCCCACCTACCAGTACTTTTCTTGTGCTGCCCCTAGTCTCTGGAACCCCTTGCCTCACTCCACCAGATTATCCACTTGACTCAAACATTTAAAACCTCACTTAAAACGCATCCTTTTAAAGAAGCATATCACCTTCCACCCTAACACACTTATCACCTCTCTCTCCCTCTTTTACCATTCACTATACCTTTGATTGTAAGTCTGCAAGTGTCTATCCTAAGTACTTTGGGAATTCACCATGCACATTGGATTCCTAGCTCAAAGACAGGGCTGTCCTTCCTTTGCTAAATGTTAATCTGTATTTATCATTGTCTGAACCTAATTTATGTACAGCGATACGGAATATGTCGGCGCGTTATAAATAAACTATAATAATAATATTATTGGTTGTATTTGACAAATGTACTGTATTTTTTATTAACATATATGTTTTAGTACAAGTCAGTGACTTATTTGGCCCTATCCCTGAATATTAAATATATCTGAACAACAGATTGGAAATACCGTCATATTAAGAAAAGAAGCGAAATCCTTATTTGTAAATACTGAGCCTAAATAATGAATTATGACTATTATTGAGCTCAGTTCTCTTTATATGCAAACCAGTAACATCATTGATTTCATTTTTTCTTCAGGAATTCTATAAACCAGTTATTAGCTGAACTTTAAGATAACGTTTTTTACCTCAATCAGTTTTACTCTGTGTGAAAATTCATCCATTCTGGGAAATACAAGAGATGGTGGAAAGTCCCAAAGCTTTGGTTCTCTGTCCTTAGAATAAAATATATAAGCATAGTTGTGCACCACTTTATAAACCCTTTACCTTTTATTAAAATGCATCAACATATTCTTTAGCAGTGTACAAGAGACGGTATACTGTTATGAAAATAAGATTAGTAGCACTCTACAGATTGAAATATCGTGATAAATGAGTTCAAAGACTTGACCATTATTACACAAATGTATACATACAGTATCTCACAAAAGTGAGTACACCCCTCACATTTTTGTAAATATTTTATTAGATCTTTTCATGTGACAACACTGAAAAAATCACACTCTGCTACAATGTAAAGTAGTAAGTGTACAGCCTGTATAACAGTGTATATGTGCTGTCCCCTCAAAATAACTCAACACACAGCCATTAATGTCTAAACCGTTGGCAACAAAAGTGAGTACACCCCTAAGGAAATGCCCAAATTGGGCCCAAAATGTCAATATTTTGTGTGACCACCTTTATTTTACAGCACTGCCTTAACCCTCATGGGCATGGAGTTCACCTGAGCTTTACTGGTTGCCACTGGAGTCCTCTTCCAGTCCTCCATGATGGCATCACAGAGCTGTTGGATGTCAGAGACCTTGCACTCCCCCACCTTCCATTTGAGGATGCATCACAGATGCTCAACAGGGTTTAGGTCTGGAGACATGCTTGGCCAGTCCATCCCCTTTACCTTAAGCTTCTTTTAGCAAGGCAGTTGTTGTCTTGGGGGTGTGTATGGGGTCGTTATCATGTTGGAATACTGCCCAGTCTTCAAAGGGAGGGGATCATGCTCTGCTTCAGTATGTCACTGTACATGTTGGAATTCATGGTTCCCTAAATGAACTGTAGCTCCCCAGTGCCGACAGCACTCATGCAGGCCCAGGCCAAACTATACACACATATGTCTATATCTGTATATATGTTTTCTATAATATGTTGTATTGATTCCCCCATATGCATTTACCTGATGATGTCAGATGCTGCCTCCACTCTCTCGATCGCTTCATCTCATATCAGTGTTTTTGTGTTCTTAGTGCCTTATCTGTTTTCTGTCATTTAGGGATTATTTCAACTACCTTTCCTCAGTATAGATGTATACTTTTGGTGGTGGGAGTGTCATGGTCTGGGCCTGCATGAGTGCTGCCTGCACTGGGGAACTACAGTTCATTGAGGGAACCATGAATGCCAACATATACTGTGACATACTGAAGTAGAGCATGATCCCCTCCCTTCAGAGAATGGGCCGCAGGGCAGTGTTCCAACATGAGAACGACCCCAAACACACCTCCAAGACAACCGCGTTCTTGCTAAAGAAGCTGAAGGTAAAGGTGATGGACTGGCCAAGCATGTCACCAGACCAAACCCCTATTGAGCATCTGTGGGGCATCCTCAAAAGGAAGTGGGGGAGTGCAAAGTCTCTAACATAAACCTGCTCCATGATGTCATCTTGGAGGAGTGGAAGAGGACTCCAGTGGCAACCTGTGAAGTTCTGGGGAACTCCACGCCCAAGAGGATTAAGGCAGTGCTGGAAAATAATGGTGGCCACACAAAATATTGACACTTTGGGCCCAATTTTGACATTTCCACTTAGGGGTGTACTCACTTTTGTTGCCAAATGTTTAGACATTATTGGCTGTGTGATCAGTTATTTTGAGGGGTCAGCAAATTTACAGTTATACAGGCTGTACACTTACTACTTTACATGGTAGCAGAGTGTCATTTCTTCAGTGTTGTCACATGAAAAGATATAATAAAATATTTACAAAAATGTGAGGGGTATATATATATATATATATATATATATATATATATATATATATATCCTTGTATTAATGTTTTACTTGCTGTACCAACTAGCTATAAATGAATGAAACCACATTAGAAATAAAACATTTTTTTAATTGAATGAATAACAACAAAACTGGATATTGTGTTAGTACAGGATATTTCATTGTTTTATTTGAATAGTAAAATGTAATTTGTATCCTAATGAACTTTCAGTTAAATATACTGTCTTGTGCAAGGTTTGTAACAGAGGCAAACAAATTCTCAAAAAAATGATCTGCGGCTTGTATGACATACCTTAAAGAAACGGTGCATTTCAGAACAACAAAGGTCATAAGTACTGTACACTTTCTCAATAGTTGCCACAGCCACTTTGATTCGTGAAATTGACTCTTCAATATCTCCCACCAAACCTTTCATAATTTCATCTGGGCTCAAGAAAGTATGTATCTTACAAAAATAAGAAAAATATGTTTAATAATCATAAATAGAGTGTATGTATTTGATGCACACATTTGAATAATGCTTGAATGCAAAACAAAATCAGGTCTCCGCTAGCCGTCTCTTCATCATAAGGTACTCCATTCTATGTTTGCTGTTTTCATGCTCCAAATTTGTGTATTAAAATAATAAGGGATAATGATAGGTACACATTGACACATTCAAATCATTCACTTGCTAGTCATTAAAATTATGGGAAAAGTCATACTGAGGTCAAATAAAGTATAAATAAATTTAGTTAAACTGTTCTCACTAAACTCAGTATGTATATGCACTCTTATAGTGTTATCTATATAAGAAGTACCATTTCAACGATGAAATTGCAGATTTCTTGCAATATGACGATAATTTTGGAAGGCGTGTTGTAGTGCTGTGAGTTAGCCCACACAAGGCAGACACTGAACATCAACTGACTGATCAATGGAGAAATCTAGGAAAAGGACACAGAGTAGGAATTATATACATGAGAATTCATAGATAGAAAAATGCGTAGTGAGAATGAAGGGACCTTTATTCACACATTTCCTGTAGACTCACCAGTGGAAACTCTGTCTGCTCCATCTCCTCCAGTATTGTCTTTACTGGTTTCAGATATAGCACTATACCTTTAGCTTCCTGGAGACCTGCACAGAATATACAGTAGAAAATAATGTCAAAGTGATAGAAAAGACACAGCAAGCATATATAAAGACTCAACCATAATACATGACATTTTAAAGTTTAATAATATAAAGACTATTGGCTCCATGCAAACTGTTCTAAATCCATATACATAAAAATGTTGATTAATAAAAACAGATTATCTTCCCGCAAAGTGGTTCTACCAACTCTGGCTGTGATTTTATCTTTTTAGGTTTGTTTAATCTACAAGAGTAAGAGCTACCATAACATGATTTGATGTTGGTTGAACATTTTTAAAAATACTGTATATGCCGCACCCTTAAAGTTCAAGGGAAAAAAATAGAAAAGATAGTACTCAAATATAAGCCGCACCCGTAAAATTGCAGAGAAAAAGACTCTCAAAGTGATTTTTTTGCAGGTTACAGGCTTTACAGGATGTTAGAATCGCTAAAACCGTAAATCGCTATTCAATTCCGCAGTCTAAAGCACGAAAATCGGCACCCTTAACTCGCAATCGTGCAAATCAGCAGTAATTTTGCGTTCACGAATAGAAGCCGCACACGTAACAAGCAAAGTTCGCAAATCGGCAATGATTTTTTTACGGTTGCTAATATAAGCCGCACCCGTAACTCGCAAGTTCAAAAAATGGAAAAAAGGTGCGGCTTATATTCGGACCAATACGGTAAAATAAATCAGTAAAATATTTTAGTACACCATCAATCAATGCCCTTATATATCACTTAATTCTCAACTCTGGAAAAATGCAGTCCAAAACAAACCCTCCATACCAATAATTATAACCGCGGTTCTTCACGGCAGGAGCTCCACTCACCAAAATATTTTTTCCCAAGGTGCAAGCATGGTGTCTATATGGCAAGGAAAAGAGAAACAAGGAAATGAAGAGAGTTGTATACAAGGGTTAGGAATCTGAAAAGGCAGCAGTGGTAGACATGAAGTTATTGGAGTTGGGCTAGGAGTATAATTGTATGGAAGGCCAATGAGGAGTGTGTTGCAGCAGTCCAAGCAAGTGAAGATAAGAGACTGAATTATTATGAGGTTTGTTGCAGAAATAGTGATAGAAGGCAGTATTTTACAAATATAATAGAGATGCAATCTACAGATTTGAGTATATGATGGGGGGAGGGGGAATGTGTGTGGATTATTTTGTATGGTTTAAAATATCTGTGTGAGAAGAATAAAGAATGAGTCTCTGTCTAATACACTAGTCGAATGGTGTTTGCTCCTATGATTTCCTAAATTCTGCTAGGATGTGTTCTGGTCTGAATTGGCATGTTGGGCAATGAGATAACACAAAGTCATAACCTCATCTCTGGGTCCTGAGAAATTTGTTGCAGATTGTGGGATCTTGATGTAGGAACCAGCAGCTAGGATGGCATATGTAAACTTATCCAAGGCCTATCAGCGGCTTGGAGGAGATACAAAGGTGATCCAGGAAAAAAGAAGCCAGATCACAAGGATGGATACAAATCACTGTCGGGGGATGGCCCTTCTAAATCAATAGATGGCATTTCTGGGATTATGGTGGAGGCACGAGCTATCAGAATGGCTGGAGGAACTGGTATGGAAAGAGATTGCCTTGGAGGAGCAATATAATGCATGGGTAGGACCTGTTGATGCCCTTGGAGGGGATCCTGTAACGATCCAAGAGTAGGGCTATACAAGCCCAGAGCCACCTGTTATAGGCTAAAGGTTACCTACTCACAAGGACCATTGGGTTCTTTGAAATCTCAGCACTAGCACTCCGATATCTGGCTCCTGTATCAGTCAGAGTCTCGCCATCAGGAAACAGCGTTTCCAGAAGTTACAGTAATCTTCCTGTGTTAGTGACCAGGACAGGTTACTTGTAGGGTGGAGATAGGTTCAATATCGCAGCCACCAGGAACATAATCAGAGATACACCATTTCTATACAGTATATATAGGGGATAGATACATAGGGGTGTACACAACACAACAATGAGAGAGTGTGGAAGTCAAACACAAGAGATAAACACCACATGTCTAACAGTAGCTTCCTGAGATCAACAGGATTAACACACCCTGCCGTCTCTAGCACATATCAGATGTGACTTAATCTGTCAGATAATGGAACAAAGCAGATTTACAAATACAATAGAGGTGATTATGTAGATAATCCAGTGGCTAGAACCAAGAAGTCTATACTTTTAATGAGCTCAATGGGCCAACACCCAGGTCAGGAAAAAGTGGTCCATTACACCCTATTTTTGATTGAAGCTAATGTATGGGCTCTGTGAGATCGTGTATAGTGATCCTGAATATCTCATGGAGACTGTAAAATAGCAGCTAAACATATTAACTAAACACTGTCAAGAAGCGGAACTAGAACCATGGTCCTAGTAGGCTAATTTGCTCACCTAACAAGAGTTGCAGCTGGAGGCTGATTATGTTGAATTACTGCATAAGGCATACGTGGGGGGGCTGTGGCCATCAATTTGAGAGGAACCCTGTCAGGCGGGTAGAGATAAAGAGTCCTGGTTACCAGACCCCTACCAACCAGGAGGTATGGACAAGAATCATTTTGCTCAAGGGGTCTGGGGAAAGGATGTTATCGACTCTAAACAGGATGTCAATATGGATCTACAAATGTGCCAGGCCCAGTTAATTTTTGCTATGATTGAGACAGATTAGGATAGTACCAAACATTATGGGTACATCCCAGAAGCAGTGAGTCTGAGTCTCAGACGGTAATAGCAGGCCAAGTGAAGGGCCTAGAAGGGAGCCACCATGCTCTCACGTTCCAGAAGGAACCAGAGAGGGACTGTGAATCAGAAACAGGGCTCCAGTGGATAACTACTGTCCAGGAGAAAACCACAGACGATGGGGCAAAGATAACATGGATTCAGCTGTCTTCAGAAGGCTTAAATAATCTCAACTAGCGACTTGCCCATCAAAAAATTACGGCAATAAAATTTGAAGCTGTGACAATGCTGTTTGTTACACAATGCGAGGCTATAGCCCCTCTGAGCACCTTTGGCGCTCATTGCGAGGCTCTCCCCCCTGTGCAGTTTAGGGGCCTCATAATGAGTGTTACTGACTTTGGTGAAGTGTTACTGCCTTGAGTGAGGTGTTACTGCCATGATTTAAGTGTTACTGCCTTGAGTGAAGTGTTACTGCCATGATTTAAGTGTTACTGCCTTGATTTAAGTGCTACTGGCTTGCGTTAAGTGGTACTGGCTTGCGTTAAGTGTTACTGGCTTCATGCTCTTTTTTACTACCTTCAGTCTCATTTTCATCCTGTTACGATTTTTTGGCCCCGTTTTTTTCTCTTGCGTAAGCGTTTTTCGATTGTGCAAAAATGACAAATATGGCACAAATTAACTTGCAACCTCACTCTCAGGCTCCCTACGGGCCTCGTGGTGAGCGCCTGCCTTTGGCACTCGTTGCAGCCTAAGTTCCGTGGCCTTGCGATGAGCGCATGCGGCCTGTCCCGCAGGCCACCACCCCCGCAACTGCGGTCCTCACAGGACGGTAAAACCTAGAACAATGACAGAAGTGTGGAGGGTTACAGCAGTGGCCATTAATGAGGCAAAATTATATTTTGCTGTTGTTTGCCCATGTATTTTTAATGTTATTGATCGGTGAGATAAAAAATAGATTCAACACTGGCCCATTAAGGAGGGACGTCAACAGTGTAAAACACCTATATGTTGAATACTCTACTATAGTGAAAAGGAAAATAGCTGAGGGAGCTGTCAGCAGGAGAGGAACTAAATATTAAATAGCCTTATAATAATTTCCTATGCTCCACCTATGTGGAAACATAAGATGCAAACAATGAATAATGGTGTCATCATGGGAAGTCTAAATTAAATATATCTTATTTTTCATTTATAGGCCCAGATCCACCTCAGAGGCAGCAATCACACAAGAAGTGCTGCAGGAGGAGGGGGAGGAAGATAAGATACAGGGGCCCTCACCCACACCTGTCTCCTTTAACTCCTTTGCCCCTGTTCTCCCTCCGATCAGTTTTCCTGTAAGCTTCCCACACTGGGACAAACCTGGAGCAGGGATCTTAGGTAGCTCCACACCACTTCCTCCCCCAGCATCGGCAACAGTACTGTTGCAAGCAGCCCCACTCACAGCATCAGAAGAGCTTGAGAGATAGCCAACAACTCCCCATATTCAAGCCTCCACATGATGACTTTCGTGCGCCAATGGTTTGAGATGAGGAACCTATGAGCATGCATTTAAAGGCAAAGAGGCCTAGCAAATGGAGCTTTTTAAGACAAACTGGGCAAGATAACTGGAGGCACATTAGGCAGCTACAAGTACAGGCCAACAGAGACATGCTTCATGGAAGAGAAGATGCCTGGTTCATAAATGCCCATCCATCTGAAATCAAAAGGCAACTGGCTCGACTAGTGGAGACCCGATAGAGGCATCAGCACACCAGAGCATAGGTGCCTCAAATGGAGTGCTCCATCTCCTCAGCCTGCATCACCAGATACACCTCAACCTCCACCATCAAAAATTAAACATTGCCATTTTGTGGGAGGTCTGTATTAGGCAGTGTATAGAGGACTCCAAAAATCAATTCTCTTTTCCTTTCATTTGAGATAGTTCTGAAATTGAACATTAAAGCATGTTGATCTACAAGCACTGCTACTTAATTTTGTAGGTGAACCATAAACAGTGCACTCCCACAGAATATATGTATTTAACCACGTCTGATATGTGAATACACCTCATGTAGGTTGAAATTACAACAGTGGATGACACAATTAATTAATATTTGCAAGAATAATATTTCAAAAACTATAGCCTACATTTTTTTAATACCCTCCTATTATGGTCACTGCATAAACAAAGGCTTAAAGGGACTCAATATACACACCCCTTTAAAACATATACTCTAACTCATTAAAAAGAGATTGCTATGTATCTCAGCTTAATTGTGTCATTGTACTAGGGCTCAGCATACAAATTAGGGGCTTGTGGGCAGTATGTACACACAGCTCAGCCCTCCCACTAACGTCACCAGGGAAGCTGAAGTGAATGAGCCCACATGGGTGTGAAAAGTCCTGGCAATTTCCATGTAGCTGAAACAGGACAGACTCTGAGAGAATAAAAGATTATTCACAAGAACAATGAAAAACAGTGACATCTGTGAGTGGATATTTCTGCAAGAAAGATACAGCATTAATGATCCATATGTACAATAGTAACAGGGAACAATTGGACACAAGAGAGACAAAAAGATTACTCATGTCAATTGAATTTCCCCATTAACCATTTGCTTCTTACGGAGACTGTCTGTAACACTTAGTAAGCTTTTGACACCAGGTGGTATAAAGACTTCCTTTATTTAATGATGTGATGATGTAAACATTATCAACAGTCTGAGCAATGTCAAGTTACATTCAGTTTGTCTATTTGTACTGCTAACAGGGCTAATATGGTACAATACCTTACCTAAATACATCACTGTTAGCTGGGGACTAGATAGAAGTAATGGGGTATAAAGTGTAGAAGGAGTAAGGAATGAATTAACTAGTGTGGGAAGAGATGGGGGAGGGTTAGTATAGTCAATAGGTAGATACTGCTAAGTAACTCAAATACAGTGACAGAACTACAGACTCATAACTTAAAGTGTATGCTTGCTAATACCAGAAGCTTGCCAGGAAAAATGGAAGAATTAGAATTATTAGCAGTTAATAAGAAATGGGATTTCATAGGCATTACTGAAACATGGTGGGATGACTCTCATGACTGGACTGTTAATCTGGATGGTTTTGACTGTCACAGATCCCATTTTCCTGGCCTGGGTGTTGGTCCAATGTGCTCATTAATGGACAGACAGCTTGGCTCCAGCCACTGGATTATGTATGTAAACACCTCCATTGCAGTTATAAGCAATTTAAGTTACCATATTTATCGGCATATAACACGCACCAGCGTAAAACACGCACCTCATTTTAAGAAGGGAATTTCAGGGGAAAAAAATTCAAATAAAGAACTTTGAAGCAAAATCCTCAACCTCCCTCCTCATCCTCAACCCCCTCCTCAACCCCCTCCTCCACCCCCCATCCTCATCCTCCTTCCTCAACCCCCCTCCTCAACCTCAACCTCCCTCCTCATCCTCAACCCCCCTCCTCATCCTCAACCCCCCTCCTCAACCTCCCTCCTCATCCTCAACCCCCCATCCTCAAATCCCCTCAACCCCCCAATCCTCATCCTCCTTCCTCAACCCCCCTCCTCAACCTCAACCCCCCTCCTCATCCTCAACCCCCCACCTCATCCTCAACCCCCCTCCTCATCCTCAACCCCCTCCTCAACCCCCTCCGCAACCTCCCTCCTCAACCCCCCTATCCTCAACCCCCTCCTCAACCTCCCTCCTCAAACCCCCTCCTCAAGCCCACCATCCTCAAACCCCCTCCTCAAACCCCCCATCCTCATACTCCCTACTCAACCCCCTCCTCAACCTCAACCCCCCTCCTCAACCTCAACCCCCCTCCTCAACCTCCCTCCTCATTCTAACCCCCCTCCGCATTCTAAACCCCCTCCTCATTCTAAACCCCCTCCTCCTCAACCTAAACCCCCCTTACTTACCTGCTTCTGCTCCGGCCTCCGCTCCTTGACCCGGTGACGTCACATGTGCCACCCGGTATATGCTAATGACGTGGCACGCTGGCGCACATGTGAAGACACCGGGTCAAGGAGCGGAGCGGAGGCCGGAGCTGAAGCAGGTAAGTGAGGGGGAGGTATTTAGGGGGTTTAGGTTGAGGAGGGGGGTTTAGGTTGAGGAGGAGGGGGGTTTAGGTTGAGGAGGGGGGGTTAGAATGCGGAGGGGGTTTAGAGTGAGGAGGGAGGTTGAGGATGAGGAGGGGGGAGGTAATATCGGCGTATAACACGCACCTATCATTTGCCCCCTATTTTCAGGGAGAAAAAGTGCGTGTTATACGTCGATAAATACGGTAATCCCATCTGCCATGTACTGCATCTAAGATCTGCACCACTCAGATACAGATACTGCAGGATGTGTTGAACATTAATCCTATTGATCTCAGGAAGCTACATTGTTTTACTGTGTCACCCCCTCTGTATCTATCCCCTATAAATACTGTTGTCATTTTCAAAAATAAATCAGTTCACTTGGAGATATATAGAAATCGTGTATCTCAGATTATGTTCCTGGTGGCTGCGATACTGAACTTATCTCCACCCTCTAAGTAACCTGTCCTGATCACTACCACAGAAGGGTAACTGGAACTCTTGGAAACGCTGATTCCTGATGGAGACCTGACTGATATCAGGGTGCTGGTGCCGAGATTTCAAAGAACTCAACGGTCGTTGTGGGTAGATAACCTGTAGTCTATAGCAGGTGGCCCTGGGCTTGTATAGCCCCTACTCTCGGATCGTCTCAATAACCTATTTAGAAAAGATAGGAGCAATTGTAAAAGAGGAGGAGGGATTTGTCTGTATGTTGTTAAGCCTGAATTTAAGCCTATAGTCAAAGAAGATATTTAGGCTGGAACTAGTGATAATGTTTGTGGGTAGAGTTAAATAGCGGAAAAGCTAATTCCAAAGGAATATTGGTAGGAGTATGCTATAATCCCCTAAATATAATTGAAAGGGAGGAACTGTAATTGTTGTTACACATGCAGCTAATCATGGGCAGCTAAGCATGGGCAACTTTTAAAATTGGGAGATTTTAACTACCCTGAAATAAACTGGATAAATGAGACCAGCAGTTCAACTAAGGAGAGCAGGTTCTTGAGTACACTCCGAGATCATTATCTGGCCCAGGTTATACGAGAACCTACTAGAAATTAGGCTATCTTGGATTTAGTTATATCAAATAATATTGATATAGTATCAAATGTTAAACTTTGGGAAACAGTGAGCACAACAGTCTCATTTGAGATTGAAATAAAACAACAGAATTAAAAGGGGCCCACAAAAACTCTCAATTTTAAAAGGAAAGATTTAATGGTCTAATGGCAGCAATACAAAGTATAGACTGGGAACTGATGGGTAAAAATACTGAACATAAAAGGAAAGATTTAATGGTCTAATGGCAGCAATACAAAGTATAGACTGGGAACTGATGGGTAAAAATACTGAACATAAATGGAGAACGTTCAAATCCTTACTAAATATACATACTTATCACCATATACTATGTGTGGATAAAGTAAAAGGAGTAAATCACATCTAATGTGGCTTAACAATGGTTTAAAGGTCAAGATGCATAGTAAAAAACAGGCATTTAAATTATACAAACAAGAGGTGACAGAGACTGCCTTACATAAGTATAATGAAACCAATAAGACTTGCAAAAAGGCTATTAGACTGACTAAAAAATAAAATGAAAGATTAGTTGCAAAAGAGAGTAAGACTAATCCTAAAATATTTTTTTAAATATATTAAGAAGAAGAAGGCCAGGAAGGAAGGTATAGGAACATTACAATGTGAAACCGTCCGTCTGACAATTAGTGACCAGGAAAAAGCAGATGAGCCAGATAGATTATTTTCTTCTGTGTATACAAGGGAGGTACCAGTAGTTGGATCACTGCAACATAATGAGGCTACACTACCTTCACCAAAACATTGGTTAACGCAGGAAGAAATCCAAAACGGGTTTGAAAAAAAAAAGCTAATAAAGACCCAGGCCCTGATGGAATATATCCAAGTGTACTGAGGGAACTGGGCTCTGCAATAGCCAAGCCATTATATCTATTTTTTCAAGATTCACTCATCACAGGGTCTCTACCAGATGACTGGAGAAGAGCAGATGTGATACCTATATTTAAGAAGGGAGCAAGTGCAAATCTGGGGAACTGCAGACCAGTGAGCCTCACTTCTGTAATGGGAAAGCTTTTAGAAGGGTTAATAAGGGATAGGATTTATGAGGGATAGATCATGTCAAACAAATCTAATTGGTTTCTATGAGGAGGTTAGTAGGGACCTGAATCAAGGCAATTCAGTGGATGTAGTCTTTTTGGATTTTGCAAAGGCTTTTGATACAGTGCCACATGGAAGACTATTGTGCAAACTAAGGGATACAGAAATTGCAGTAAATATCTGCTCATGGATTGAGAACTGGCTAAAAGAGAGGAATAAAAGGGTTGTGGTAAATGGAACATACTCAGATTGGACTAATGTCAGTAGCGTTCCTCATGGTTCAGTATTAGGTCCTCTCCTTTTTAACTTGTTTATTAATGACTTAGAAGTAGGACTGGAAAGTAGTGTCTCAATTTTTGCTGTTGACACTAAGATGTGCAAAGTAATTAAATCAGATAATGATGTACTTTCCCTCCAGAGGGATTTACATAAATTAGAGAAATGGGCATCTAAATAACAGATGATATTTAATACAAATAAATGTAAAGTTATGCATCTGGGAAGTAAAAATAGCCATGCAATTTATAATCTTAATGAAGCAAATCTAGGGGTATCAGATATTGAAAGGGATTTGGGAGTACTTGTGGACAAACACCTAGGTGACAGTGTTCAATGCCAAGCAGCAGCTGCAAAGGCAAATAAAATATTAGCATGTCTTAAGAAGGGTATAGAAGCAAGAGAAGAAAATAAAATTATGCCACTATACAAATCTCTAGTACGCCCTCATTTGGAATATGGAGTACAATTTTGGGCACCACTTCATTAAAAGGACATTTTAGAGCTGGAATAAGTACAGAGAAGGGCAACAAAAATAATAAGGGGAATGGAGGGGCTAGGTTATGAAGAAGGACTAACAAAATTAAAAATATTTTCTCTAGAAAAAAGGCGCCTAAGAGGGGACATGATTACCCTATATAAATACATCCAGGGTCAGTATAAACCTTTGTCAAGTGAGCTCTTTGTGCCAAGACGTTTTCAACTGACAAGGGGACATCCTTTGAGATTAGAAGAAAAATGTTACACCTTAAAGAAAGAAAAGGTTTTTTCACAGTAAGGGTGGTTAGTCTGTGGAATTCTCGGCCAAAGGAGCTGGTAACAGCAGATTCAATAGATAACTTTAAAACAGGACTGGATATATTTTTAATTAAAAAGGATATTCAGGGTTATCCTGGATAATTAGAGAGGGAGTATTGATCCAGGGAGGAATCCGATCGCCAGTATCTGGGGTCAGGAAGGAATTCATTTTTTTTCCATTTTTAGACAATTGGCTAAGTTTCACTTGGGGTTTTTTCTGTTTGCCTCCCTCTGGATCACTTAACAACTAATTAGCATATTGCAGATCTGAGGAGATGTTGAACTTGAATGGACTAATAGTCTTTTTTCGACGTAACAGCCTTGTTAAATTGTGATTTGGCTCTACATAAGCACACAGATATGCTATGTGCTTAAATAGAGCCCTTTTAAATTTGCCGAATCGCAATTTAATAAGGCTGTAAAAATAAGTTTTTAGTTAGTGAAAACCTTGCTTTTGGATAGATGTTTACTAACTAAAAACTTCTTCAAAAAAATATGTTGTGTGCTTATTTAGACCCCTATTCAATTGGGCAAATTGCAATCGAATGAGGGCCCATGTAACTATTACTATCTAATAATCACAGAATATTCATTAAAACATGCACTGTATAACATGAAATAAAGATTTGAAAGATTATACAGCATTGGTAGCATTACGTGAAGATCGACAAAAGGTAATAATGCTTAGCAGAAACAAAGAATGTGATCATTACTAAACTATTAATATTGTTCCTGTTATTGCATAGAAATACGGTATGTATTGTATTTTTTTTCCATTCCTAAATGTAATTTATTTTTTGTTTTTCTGAGTGTTACTGTTTTAACAGTGTAAAAGATGTGTCATATTAAATTTAGAGATGTTCACTTCAATGCAATAGTCATTCTGATCGGAATATATATGTTTAGATGCTATGCACTACTTCTATTAGTTCCATTTTTCTATTGATGAGAATTGTTTCTACTAATGAAACAGTGATTCTGGTAATCAGATATAAAACCTAGGTAAGTGCAATAAAAAAAAAATTTGCATCACAACAAAATATTTGATGCATGGTCTTGTTAGTTTGCTGACCATGACTTTTATGTATATTGCAAAATTGTCAATAAAACTTTAAAACTGATTCACAGTATCTATATATTTATTTCAAATGGGTGAATGATATGTACACTAGACCAATGGTGGTCACCTGAGCTCAAGCAGAGAAAACCTGTATAAACAATCAGACAGATATTGCAATTGACTGATGATAGTCTTCATAGGACCCAGTCGACCGCCACTGCATTAACCAGTAGGTGGCATCAAACTATCTTAAGAATCACACATTTATTCACAACAAAGTGATAACATTTTATTGAAAAGCATGTGTACATTGCTGTTAAGACTATTTTTAAAACATATCACATAACACTATAGACCAGGAGATACACATTGCATAATTAGACAGGATTATTGTTAGGGTGGTAAATATGCTTGTAGACCTGGTAGGCTGGTGTTAATTCCTGGGAATATGTATTGTAGATATGTAGTCTTGCATTAGTTGTGTGGGAGTGTTTAATAGTATGACCATTAGTTGTGAGCTATATGATTGTTCTATGCTAGGTATTTGTTATAGAGGGCACAGATGACAACTGAAAATGCTAATTTGGGCTTTGTCATGTATAGTACTCATTTTTGTTTTCATGACCATTTAAAAAGCTTTTTTGGGAGGCTTGTTTTGTATTAGGTTTTAACAAGCATGTATTAATTTTTATGTGTCACATTAAAGTGCACACTAAAAGGTTTGGCTGATTTTATGTCTATTTGAAATACAAACAATTTTTCAGGCCACTTTGAGCAGTCATAGATCTTTGTGACCCCACTTAGAATCTTAGCTAGGGCCCTGTTACAGCAATTTTGACAAAATTGCACGTAGAGCAGAGGGCAATAGGTAGCAATCACTTTCTAAGCGTTACACATTACAGCTATTTACACACAACATAATTTTTTACGTGTGCTTTTTACCCATAAAAAATTAACAAGAGCTATGTAATTGAGGATTATGATGGAGATAGATAATGTAAAAAGGAGACTTCCACCCTAATGTATCAGGGAATCCGTCTGCATATCTATGTGGAAAAAGATAATTGAATATATTGTATAGTCAAAAACTGCTAAGCCCCAATACTGAAGCAGTAGATAATAAATGGTCAGGTCAGAAGAGCCAGCAGAAAAGCTTGGGAAAGGGTCGAAACACGTTGTTCTTATTCCAGGAACACAACGACCACGAAACTACCAGATCATCATCAAGAGACATGTACTACCTTAAGCATGCAGAGAGGAGGAATATGTAATTGGTGCAGAGCCTTGAGCTGTATAGTGAATCATTCTGAATATAATATGAGTAGCTTTTTAAATGTGTTTTGTTGGGTAACAAATGGCAATATGCCAGATGCTTGTATTCTTCGTTCCCACTGCTATATAACTGTGGGATAAGGCAAATAAATAGACACATAAATGAGAGAGAAAAAGAATCATTAATATGAGAACAAAGGTTCTTATAAGATGCCAATAATAAATGTAAGTGCAATACTATTTTGAAAAAGCATACAACCTTAGAAGAGGATCTTTTTTATTCTGAAACTATCATTTGCTTTCCCATTCCCACCAACTTAATCCTTATGCCAAATCCACTACCCACCCACACCTGTAAATGACTGGATATTAAAGGGATATCTAAGTAAGCTGGATTAATACATTTCTGCACTCTGTAGTCAAAAAGCAGCCTATGTGTATGCAACACATCTCATAAAATATTTTATTTTTTATTAATATCTAAAAATCCCTTTAATGATTATTATCAGTCTACACAACCTCCTGGTGCCCCACAATCAGCATGCAGCACCCGGGGAGCAATATTAACCCACTATTTACCTGCTGTTGCTTTCTCAGCCAATCTCCTTACAGCTTCCTCCTTGTAGCTTCCTGTGGAAAATCAGTGATACACTACATTTCCCTGGCTCCTTTACCTACATATCCCATGCTGCTTTGCACCACAGCCAATAGGACAGCAGTGTTGTCACTGCTGGTATATGACTCATCCCTGCTTCCTGGCTATGCTGTGTGGTGTTGCCATAGCAACTAACATAGTGCTATGTCTGAAATCTTTTGCTAACCGGATTGGCCAAAACAAATTGGAGGGGGTGTTAACAGTCATATTAAACTGTCAGAAATTACAATAGATTTTGCTAACTTCAAGGTAAGTGTTTACATGTTTAGTTTGGCAATTTTTCATACAAACATTTTTTTTTCATACACTTTTGATTCTCCTCCATCAGATGCATTCATAATCTAGGAAACTTAGATATCCCTTTAATGATACTTGTTAATGTCATGCTTTTCTGATGACCATTGTTATGCTGTAAAACATTTTACAAATGTTTACTTAAAAATCAAAGAACAAACCTAAAAGGCACAAGAGACTCAGAGCTCTCAGTACAATATGGAGCTTAAAAGTAATATTGTTTGTAATAGGTAAGATGAACTATTATAACTGCACAGAGAGATAGTGTGTTAAGAAGTGTTCTATCATTAGTGTCACAGTCCCAGGCTAAATGTGGTGCAGAGGTGATATTGATGGGTTATTGGAAAATTTCAAACTGAACAAACTGGAAGTGTGGATGAATTTTAAGGAGGAATTTTAAGAGGATCACTACACTTATGATGAATGCAATCCCTGTCCCAAAAATTGTATTGCTGTTACCTGTCTTTCACCACTGAACCCATTGTATAAGGAAAGCTCTACTGCAGAACTTAGAAGCTGCTAGCCAAAGATCAAACTTACAAAGCAAAAAGGGATTTTAATTATTTTTTTAAATGATACATCTTAATTTGAATCAGATTAAAAATGGCAAATAGCAATGGCATAGCTTACATTCTAACTCATTTCACATGCATAAAACAAGTGTTCATGCTATTTACTTTAAAAATTATTACCAGCTTAACTGTAATTTATTTTATAATTTATTGTATTGGGCTATTGTGCTAAAGTAGATTTATCCCTAAAGTCCTCATTATGGGAAAGAACTGAGGAGCAAATTGAAAATTAATAAATATATATATATATATATATATATATATACATACATATATACATATATATATATATATATATATATATATATATATATAAATAAAACATATATATATATATATATATATATATATATATATATATATATATATCATGTTAAATGCACAAAATCCAAACAAAACTGTTACCTGAATCTACTTCCCTATACACATTCCGAAGAGATGGATAATAACTACTCTCTGCCCGTTCCAGGATCTCTGATATCTTAGACATGCTTGTGGAGAGTAGCTGAAAGTGAAATAACAAAGAAATGTTTAACTGACAAATGTAGAGGAAATAGAAATGTGTATTGTGAAGAGACCAGTAAATACCTGATCATTGATACACTTAAGATTTGTCAGTCGTGCACTCCAGAAGTCAAACTCAAAGTTTGGCATAGGGTTAAGTCCATCTAGAATTGGTTGAGCTGAATCTTTACTGAGGACATCCCTCACTTGGTGAGACCATTCGATTACTACTGTCTCCATGGCATGGAGCAATGTGCTGTCAATATTAGGAGGTAACCTACAACACACCACAAACATACAGAGTTACTGTGTGTTGCATATGGTTTAAAGTGACACTATAGTAATATACAGTATATTTTATGCTATTCTTAAGAACTAGATTTCATAATGGGCAAAATACATTTTTTTTACCCAGGAGGGTCTTGTGAAGTAATGATATTTCTAATAATTATACTGAACGTGCTAGCAATAAGAACTAACAGATTTCAAATTAAGCTGTTAAAAGCGTCTCTGTATTTATCAGCGTTGTATTTATTTATTTAGTAAATGATTAGCAGTGCATGAATCCCACCAGGGTCAAGCAGAGGCATTGTTTTTGTCTAATTATAAAGTAGCCAAATGACATTTTTTTTATTAATTATGCTCTTAGTTACACTCAACGTTTTAAAACAAATAATTTTTTTCATTATGCAGTGGTCCTTTAATTTTGAACCTGATTGTACTTGACCGTCAGCTTGTCTACAGACTACCCTGAACTTGACCAAATTCCTGTAATTTTCTTGCTCTGGTTATTAATCACAAAAGCGTATCTATTTCAAAGCAGCAGCTTATTCAATTTAAATATATATAATTGTAATATGACTACAAAGCTAGCTAATAAAGTGCGCATTTGTTCTATTCATTTTTTTTTATTCTTTATTTTAAGACAGTATAGGTAGATAGGAACACATCGTGAACATATATCAATAAAGCAGAGTAAATAAATCCCCATTCACACTTGAGGTTCTAGTGTCCCCTGGATCCCCTACAACCAAGCACCTTGTAACTGGTGAACCCCCTTCCCCAGGGACCCTGATAATACACTTTATTAAACTCCCTAGGGCAAATGCAATATTTCAATCCCAAACATGACTGGTTACCACCTTAACATCAACAAATGCACACAAAAATAAAATGATTCTGATCAACCATATTGTGGTCCCCTCGATGAACAACATGGCTTACCCACACAACATGGTACATAATAATAACATAGCTGTCAAAGTTCAAGTGTCCAGGCTGGGAGGATAGTGTCAGGCAAGAGAAGGAAGAAATAATATAAGAAATCCATGTTAATCCAGGGCCCCAAAAAGTCCAACAGTCCCTCAAAGTCTTGGGCCCCCCTCCAGGATGTCACACATGGTAAAAGGGGTTAACTTTTAAGTTCCATTGGGGTCCTTTGAAGACACCCATAATATGGGGTTAAATTTAGATGCCACGGAGGTCCTCAAATAATATCTGCAGCTTATTTGTCTAAGTCTTGGCGCAGAGTTCTGAGGTTTGCTTGGTTGATTTTTGCCATTTTATCTATTGTTCTGGTGTTTGTATGTACCAGACATTTTGTATAATAATTATCCAAGGGCTTGCTCAGGAAAATAGAGCTGTAGATCAGTTTATTGGCGACACCTTCTTTTTTTGGCAAATCCCACGAAAAATGTCAATATGTGGAGCCGAATATAGTTGGATATAATGAGAACAAATAGCTCAGAAGAGTAAGAATTAAGTTGAACTAAGTATTTAGCTAATTGTCTGTATGATGCCAAAAGGTTGATTTTACTTCTTATACATGGTAGTTCAGTTCTGCACAATTGTATTAAACCAGCATGGGGAGCAAACTGGATGAATTCATGTATACTGAGTTAAAGAAAGAAGAGATCTACTCAGTATTTATCCATTGAGGGAGTATGTCCTTTATATTAATTTAGTGATGCATATTGTATGAAAGGTACTTAAGGTACAAACAAGGAAATTGCATTTAGATTGCAAAAAGAAGCAGGATGTAATGAAGGGACAAATTTGTATTTTCTCTTGAAGAAGATTTTTACAACTCTGCATTATCTGCCTCTTTCTGAGTGGTCAGTTTTGTCTTTGGTTGTTCTATTCCTCAGTACATAAGTGGATGGAAAATATGACAATAGATTAATTAACTTCCAAAGCCTAACAATTTATTCCAGTGTCACTGGTTTAAATATAACTATTTTTGCAATGAATCTTAGATTCCTACGGAGCTGCTTTCCTTCTGGCACTAGATGGCGGCATTACATCAAAGTAGTCTGTTTACAACTGCTGTAGCAAAAAAAAACTGTTGTTTATTTAGAGCAAGAATATGCTGATTAGCAAAAATGTCCTTATAGAAAACACCATTTATACAGACATCCACCTTCATGTGTTGAGGATTCTACAGCAACACAAGTGATAATTGGAAGGTATTGTTTCTTTCTCAGATTTCAGTTAGCATGTCTTTTGGCCTCATTCAATTGCAACCAGCAAGTTAAGATATATGCTGGCTTGAGATTTGCTACAATTACGGAGCGATTCAATTGAACAAGGTGGCAACTTATGTCGCTAAATCCCAAAACGGAAACCATGCACTCGTATGTAGCATTTCAGAGCGTGAGCCAGATCAATTAAGCTAGGCAGTAACTCCCAAATCAAAAACAGCCAATAGAAAATGACACCATCATCATTATGGCAGTATAAGATGGAGGTTACATGTTAATCAATTACTGTTTAGATGTCCAATATGTGATCAGACCAGCAATCCCGCAAAATACAAAATAATAAAAATGAATGTCAATACTGTTCAAGTCTATGTAGTATATTATGCTGAGCAATTACATCTCCAGTGGGCGTGGGAAGAGAGATTGTTTATTAAGGTCTTGTAGGGAGGATAATTGTGCGGTTATTCCCTTGTGACTAAATGTTCCAGTCCTGCTTTATTTATGTCCTTAGTACTGTTGTTGAGAAGGCTCCCAGCAGCAAAAAACTGTGTTTTTCTGTGATGTCCAGTGTGGGCTTCTGGAGGAAGGACAGCACTCTTTCTCTCCACATGGTACCAACAATACAGGGTTATATTTTCCCTTAAACACAGCTTGTGGGCTATTTTAAGGGTTTAAAATAAACTTAAATGCAGGAGCTGTCTGTACATGGGAGTGTATTGCTGTGCCACCTAGCCATGTCCCATTTTACTAATTCTTTACTATATCTACCATGGTTTCCTCCAGCAGATACAGTTGGAACATACCTGTCTGTGTAATCACTTGGCATAAACTCTAGCTTCTCCAGATTATCAGGAAGGGTCAAGAGAGTCTTTCCCTTCATCTTTCCATTCATGACAATCATGTCATTTTTCAGTTGCTGAGCCCTTTTGACCAAATCGTCCGACACTACTCGTGGCCAGCCTACCATATTTTCACGGTTGACAAACAGAGAATAGACAACCTAAAACAATAAAAGAGTTTTTACTTACAATTGCATAGAACTCACCAATACTGCTGTGCATCATTAGAGCCTTTCAAATCACATGGGAAAGCTATTAAACTGAATATGCATTTTTGTTACTACTTGTATAGCCATTCACGTCCTCCCATGAGAAGCTGGTTAGATAATGTAGATAGAGGTTTTACCACACAGCAAATTAACTATTTCATGTGACAAGACAGCTGCTGTTAAAAATGTTGTGAAAGAAAATAAAAACATATTTTAGAAATGATTTGTATTAAAAAACAAACAGCTTGCTTATACCTTAGCAAGAAAAATTCTACTTTATATATTATGTCGATTTTCCTTCAGTACAATATAAAATGTTCTGCAATAATAGATTAAACTATATCCTACTATGTACCCATACCTTCCCTATGGAAACTGATTCTTGTCAAAGCTCTGAAAAATAGACAATAAAACGCTTTGATACTTATCAGATTCCACATACATCTGACACAACTGAATCTTCAAACACTGAACCCCCAAAAAACATTTATATATAAAATCAAATATATCTAAAAATAAAAGAAAAGGTTTTATTCTATCCTCTAGATGTAGACAGTGTCTGTACAACAGGATCCTAAAGGTGCGCTCCTTTTAGGATATTCCGCTCAACCACCATCTCTTTAGTTAATTTATTCAGTTGCAGAAAAGAGATCTGAAGTGACTTACAATGTTGTTACTAGGAAACCTTTTATTAAAAGAAACCATGGTCTCCTTACCAGAATGAACTGTCATTGTTTAAGCTAGCCCTTCTTGACTTTCTTAAATATCTTGACCATAATCACTAATGAACTCAAACTAATTATAATGGAAAGTTCCACTTTTTCCTGAAAACACAAGTGCCTACTGCCATTTCAAATATGTTTTTGGAGAATCCTTGACCAATTTATGAATGTCACTGATGCTAAAAGATCTGTTAACAGTAGTTTTTTTATAAATGATGTTAAACTCAATTCATTGGGACTCCACTCTTTTGATAAGATATCCAAATGACAGATATATCCTACCTGGATATTTTTCTTATCATGAAGATGAACAGGGTCGATGCCTAACAAATTAATTTTTACTACACAATAACAGAGGTTTTTGATTTCTCTTTGATGCAGCTTCTGATGTATTGTCCACAAATCAGTGACACAAAGTTCTTGGTACTTTGTGCTAAACTTGCAGCACGGCATTTTCTATTTTTTTTTTTATTCCTACAAATGTATTCTCTCTTTTATTGAGTCAAGAGGCTTTGCGCTGTGTTTGAGATGTCACTCTTTTGCCTTACTGTCTTTTTGCCATGCACCATGTTGTTTCTTCCTAGGAACATGGTTCAAAATGATAGTTTTGCTCAAAACATTTGTTGCAGACATAAGTATCTCATAATGTGCATTGGACCATACAGTTGCTTTGAAAAGTGTCATCACAGGAAAGAGGTAAGAAGAGGACAATAGATCTTGCTATTGCCCAACATGGTAAACCTTTTTATTAATAGACTCTTTACATAAAGATCCCAAAATTGCAGTCTTCACTTCACTTTTAAAGTACTAGGGTATACACCTAAATCAAATACATTTTTTGAAGAAATGCAAAAGTCTTTCCATTAAAATCAATCTCCGCCTTTACTTCCTTCCCTTTACCCTTCTTATTATTCTTGTTTTGTTATATATTTTTATTGTTGAAAAAGGAATATGGATGATGGTGATACTCACTTGTAAATTAATATTATATATCTTCGGGCCATGTTTATATTTTTTATTGTATCTTTTACACTGACATTGTACATGCCATGGCTTGTTACTAATATCATATTTTTTTCCCTTCTGTTTTATGTCACATTTACTAGTGGGATAGGGAAGAGATATTATAGAAAGTAATTAGAGGTGAATGGCTCTAGTATCTAATATGTATTCTGCCCCCTAGTGGTCATATAACCTGCAAATGGTAAAGTCAGAACTTTAGCTTTACAGAGTGGGAGGGGGTACATTTTAGACACAGAAGAGGGGCAAAATTCAAACACATGGATTATGGACAGAGTTAGTAGCCATGGGGCCTGATAGTGGCAGATGAAAAGTGGGACTGAATTCTAAAGGAATACTTCAAAGGGTCCTGATGGAACTGGTTCTGTAATATCAAAACCAATATATCTAGTCTTGCAAGACTCTCTCTAAAGGCTCAGTACAAGATTACTGGAGAAAAGCAGACGTGATGCCATTATTTAAAAATGGAGCAAGAGTCCAAGTTGATTACGTGCAGAAGATAAGGCACAACCCTGCCGGCACTAAAGCAAGCGAGCCCAACAAGGCCCAAGCAATCAAGATCTTCCCAGAGGCACAGACGCCCGGGTGGAGACGCAGAAGCCAGGCAGAGAGTGGTGCCTGCGCCGCATGTGACCTGGATCTGCCTGAGGACACCGGAGGTCGGCCAGGTATACAGAGGAGCTTCAGCAGCTGCCCCAGGTTGTGGGGAATACAGCAGGAAACAGAAGACACCCCTGCCGGCACCCAAGCAAGTCCAGCAAGGTTCTGGTAGGCAAGAGCAGCCTCAGAAGCACAGAGGGCTCAGGGGGAGCCGCAGGCAAATCCATAGTTGGCATGGTACCTAATAGAGGAACAGCAGCTGCCCGAAGATGTGTGGAATACAGTGGGGACCTCAGGGAGGACCCTGAAAGAAGGCTTCACACAGTGAGGGGAGCAGCAGCAAGGACAACTCATCGCCGCCACCACTGCATGCAGGCAGGGTCAAGCCTCAGAGAGACAGGCCCACACTGGCTCACAGCAAGTATACAACATTCATAAAAGCAAGGGGCCAGAGTGGGGGAGATATTTATTTGTACCCAGGGAGTGGAATCCATACCAAGAGGGTGTGCAACTTGGGGATCCCCTGAACCTGCTATAAATTTTGTGCCACATTGTTAAGGACTGCCTTAATTACAGAAAGCTCCCAAGAGGATTGTGCACCTCTATGCAACCTTATAAATTCTGGGGTTTGGAAAGCCTAATACTGCTTTTCGCACTCATGAACAGGGCTACTGAAGCCTGCCTTTAACACTCAGATTTGAATAAAAACTGGTTCTGGACTGTAACCATGAGCTTTAAAAAGCAAGGACTGTTTTGCTATAAATCCTGTGGGGTGCATCCAGGAGGAATACAACTCAAGGCCACCATCTTTTTACTAGATAGCATATGCAAGTGGGCTATTATTTGTATATTCTTGTTTCCTAAGCTTTAATTCTGAGAGGTGGCCCGGTTATTACAAATACAGTTCCACTTACAGGGTGGTGTCTCTGACACAACAAAGGGCCATTTTGTGGTATGCAGACACACCCTTGAGAGTTTATGAACATCAACAAACTAACTACAAGTACTAGGGTAGAACAGAGCAACACTCCCACCCAGTGGTGACTTATAAAGCACATGTATAAAATAAGTGAGCCCACAATATAATATACCACAGGATAGCACTTTCTGGGTCACTTGGTTTATAACTACAAGAAAAGACAGAATAAAGCCATTAAGAAAGGAACTATTAATGCACTCTTTTAATAAAGATTAAATACTGTTATCCAGACCCTGTTACTACAAGTAATTTTGAGTAAACTTATATTAAGAGATAAAAGCCTGTGATGTTTATACTAGCCATAGAATAACCTAGATACACAAATAATTTTGAGAAATTCTTGGTTATATTTGCAATAATTAGACATGAGGCCTATGAGCTTCTCAGCCCACTCGACCCCCAGATATCTCAGACGCTGAGGGCCTACAAGGCAAGCTTAAAGACACTAATATTTCCCAGGACTCCAAAGCCTGGTTTGAATCCATACTCAAAGCGCAGCTCTCCCAAGCGGTTAATGTTCTTCAAAAAGATATCCATGACCTAGGCCAAAGGACACATCTGATAGAAACAACCATGGATACTAATGCTCAGAAAATTGCAGCCCTTGAGCTAAAGCTAGAAGACATGGAAAATAGGGCCCAGAGATATAACGTTAGATTTTGGGGAATCCCGCAAGCTATAACTGACTTTATACCATATCTGACATCGGTCAGCAAGACCATTATGCCCGACACCCCAGAAACCGAAGTTGTCATAGAAAGGGCGTACAGCACACATGGGGCTACTGCAAACCCTAACACCCCAAAACATATTATAGTTCGCTTTTTAAGGCAACAAACAAGGGACACATTATTATACGCCTTTAGAAGCCTAAATAGGATCATAGGCCCAGATGGGGCTGTTATACAAATATATGCGGACCTGGCTTCACCCACATTATCAAAGCGCAGAGAGATGAGACCTGCTTTGGACATTCTTATCCAGCATAAGATGCCATATAGGTGGGGATTTCCATTTAGTCTTCAATATTCTGTTAAAGGAAATAGATACGTAGCACATGACTTAGAAGAATGTCAATCTTTTCTTTGCTCACGCAACCTCAAATCTGAGGGAGTACAGCTACAACCCCCTAATCCAAATACGAGAAGGAGGCCAGTAAAACAATGGACTATTGTGCCCACTGCTAAATGGCATAAAGACACGTCTGACCCTCCGGCTTTGACATCGGGCAACTGAGGACTTTTTACAATGGCTGTAACAGTTCAATAACAGTTTCAGGGTGGTAGATTGGCAAGTTGTGAAGCTGGCCTTCCCAATATGGGACTTGGAAAGAGGTGAGAGATCCCTGTGCGGTCTATTGTACCACCCAGCAATGGAATCGGTTGAACTACCTCAAAAAGTATATTGTTATAGATGTGACATGGAAGTTGATATACTGTTATTATGCATATTGTTAGGTGAATGCATCCTCCTTCTTGCGGGGGCCTAGGGCCCCAATGTTATGTATCCGTTAAGAATATTTAGAGCTCCATTAAGTAATGTTATCTTGCTTTTTATAGTCTTTATCATTCTAGCGGTTATCCAGATAGGACTTCAACAGTTTAAATTCTCTTTTCGAATATGATTTGTTATGTTCTATCTCAGATCCAGTGAGGTCAGTCCCAGCTCTGATGCAAATTTTGGATAGTTTTGGAGTCATTTCGGGCTTAAATATTAACATAGAAAAAACAGAAGCTCCATTCTACGCTTTTCCCCAAATCACCCTAACAAACATCAATATTTCTACATCCACAAGAACCTACGGATATTCCAGCCGTGGCTCAACATTGGTGGAGATTGAACAAACTAGATAGGTTGGGCTCGTGGGTTAATGAAGGTTGAATTCTAGCTTTTGAGGAATTAAGGGATAAATATGACCTCCCCATTTATCAGCATTATAACTATTGCAGATTGAAACACTTTGTTTCCATGATGACCCGCTTGACAGGTATGCCCCAACATAATAGGTTTTCAAAAATTTGTGGAAAGGCCCCTCTGACTAAGAGAATGATAGGCGAATTATATGACACTTTTAACACTTTTAAGGTTAAATATATATTGGAGTTGGAAAGAGGCCTGGCCCTCCATTGGGAACCTAAAAAGTGGTCCAATATATTTAGGCGTGCCTTAAATTATACTGTGCTGGAAACCTCCATTAAGGTCCTACATAGGGCGTATATCACTCCTGATAGGCTAACTAAGTGGAATAGATCAGAGAGCCCAAGCTGTTTCAGGGGCTGTCCGGACATGGTACCTTCCTACACATATGGTGGAACTGCAGGATAGTGCAGCAATTATGGAAAGAAGTAAGAAATATAGTGGCAGATATTATTAAGCAACCGATTAGGCTATCAGCGGAGAACTGCCTGCTGTGGATCCCTTTGGCTTAGCTAACCCCTTCCCAGAATAAACTCATTCATGTTGGCCACTAAAAGCCGTATAACTCGCAGTTGGAAGACCAACTTTCTGGATCTGGGGGCAGTGAAGGCAAAAATACACTTCATTGTTACAAATGAGAGAATCACACACTCCTTAGCTGACACAATGCCTAAATTCCTCGATATATATCGGGTTCCTGGATAACATACACATACATCTGAGTTCTTACAACAACCTAGATAATTTGACTATCCTAATCAAGGCAGTTGAGAAGGGAAACAGAGAGCCGGAGGCCGGGGGCATCATGGGAGAATCTTGTCCTAGTGAGTAAGAGTGCTTATTGTTGAGAGTTTTCAAGATGTATAGATATGACAAAGATGAAATGTTTTCATTTAAATTGTTTAGGTTAAGTTATTACTTTTGCTTTCCCGACCATTATTACGAGGGACCCCCTTCAAGGTAATCAGTGATTCCTAGGAATATATTTGAAAATCTTTACCAGGCCATAAGACCAAGGACACTAATAACTTTTACATATAATCTATGGTTAATTTGTCAAGTTTTAAGATTAAATAATGATTATGGTTTAAACTTTAAAATTTGCCAAGAGGAAAATATGGAAAATTGGAGGAGGCAGAGAATTTAGCTATTATTATGGGTATAGTTGTATAGGCCATTTGTATTTCAAAACAGAATGTCATAGTAGAGATGACTTGCTTTTCACTAAAATTCTTGGAAATATACAGGTCTGGACTAAACATGTTTGTATTTGATTAAGACTGTTATATTGTACCTTTGCTATCTTATTTTACATCTGTCTCTAATAAGAATAAAAATTAATTTGGAAAAAAAATGTAGCAAGAGTAAATCCAAGGAACTATAGACCAGTATTAGAAGGAAGTTTTGTAAGTTTTGCGAGTCTGGCGTTGCTGAGCCTCGTTTTCTTGCTGTTTCTAAAATTCTCCCCCTGTGCTGTGTGTGTGTTATAATTTTTTGTACATGATTTATTTTTGGGTGAGTTTTTAGAGTTGCTCGCAGTTGAGTGACCAACATCGCAAACGTTCTCATCATCACAAGGTACACAGCTATAAATATAATACTCTTAGTATAAAACTGAAGGGGACTATTTATAATCTGAATAGAAGATAATTTTCTGTCTAACTCAGGAGGGTGTCAAACATCATAAACAGTATAGTACAACCCACTATAATAAATCTGAACCATTTCAATGGTTTACACAGACACACCTCTTCAATTACTGCCATAAGCTGCTCCACTGGCATACTGCTAATGTCGCCATACATCAAGGATGTTTTGATGTTTTCCTTTGTAATAGCTTCCTTGTTTTTTTTCACAAAGTAGACCCCTTTGTTTTTCAGTGTAGAGGGGAAGCCAAAGATAACAGTTAGTTGGCCAACTGCATTGATTGAAATCAAAAGAATCAATATGTCAGGCTTCTCAAAGAAATCAGTTATCTGGAGAAGGTTGTCTTCATTACCAACAAACTTTGCCCACCTATCGGGCTTCAGCTTCAGAGATCTAAGGGTATAATCCTGTAAGAATTCCATCCTTTTGTCAGCAGGGTCCATTTTGTTTATATCTCCCAAGTTTATTACACGATTATTGAATATACTGGTAACTGAATCCTTTTATTAAATTCCGGTTCATTTTTTCATCCTGTAAGTCATTAAAGTTCATAGTTAATTATAAAAAAATGAATAGACAAAACATTAATGACTTGTGCAAAGAATAAGCAAATGTTATTTCTAGTTAGAAACAGCTTGTAAAGTAAATTAAAAAAAAACATGATTAAGAGAATAAATACTTGCATAAGTGTACACATACATTGAAGTACAAAATATATTTTGAGGAAACAAGGTTGTTTCATAACTCTAATTGAATTTGAATGTCTGTATAATGAATTTGATTGACTTACAGAAAATACAAACAGCGCATACATAATCAACTTTAAAACTTTTTTAAAAGATGTTTGCCAGACTGATTACCATTAAAGTCACAAGCATAAACTATGCAATGATAAATTATTTCTGTCTTTGAAGGCAGAACATAGTATGAGAGGCCCACACCTACTGAGGTAGGACGGAAAGCACATTGAGTTTAAAATACTACTCTCCCCCGTCTCCCTCAGTGTTATTATGAAGTTAACTTAAGTGTTCAGTAACACCGGTACAATATAACTAAAAGTTCACTTTAATCTAGAAAGGAAGTCAAAGTTCTGCCTTCAACAGCTACAAGGAAAAAAGGATGTCAAGTAATAAAAATGTTTTACTCTTTCTAGTCAGCACATACAGTGCCTTGCAAAAGTATTAACCCCTTTTGACTTTTTCCAATTTTGTTACATTACAGCCTTAAGTTAAATGTTTTGTTAATCTAAATTTTATGTGAAGGATCAAAACACAATAAGTTGGTAAAGTAAAATGAGAAAAATATATACATAAAACAATTTTTTTGAAATCGAAAACAGAAAATTGGCATGTGCGTATGTATTCACCCCCTTTGTTATGAAGCCCATAAAAAGCTCTGGTGCAACCAATTACTTTCAGAAGTCACATGGAGTATCTGTAGCTAGGAATGACAATAAGCTGTACGCTCCATAGAAGAAAGCCAAAAAACATAATGGCACGTTTTGAGTTTGCAAAAAGGCATGTGGGAGACTCCCAAAATGTATGGAGGAGGGGGCTCTGGTCTGATGAGACTAAAACTGAACTCTTCTGCCATCAAAGAAAACGCTATGTCTGGCGCAAACCCAACACATCACCCAAAGAACACAATCCCCACAGTGAAACATGGAGGTGGCAGCATCATGCTGTGTGGATGTTTTTCAGCAGTTATGACTGAGAAACAGGTTAGTTGAGGAAAAGATGGATGTGCTAAATACAGGGATATTCTTGAGCAAAACCAGTACCACTGTGTGCGTGATTTGAGGCTAGGACAGAGGTTCACCTTCCAGCAGGACAATGACCCCACACTTCTAAAGCAACACTTGAGTGGTTTAAGGGGAAACATGTAAAGGTGTTGGAATGGCCTAATCAAAGCCCAGACCTCAATCCAATAGAAAATCTGTGGTAAGACTTAAAGTTTGCTGTTCACAAATGGAAACCATCCATCTTGAAGGAGCTGGAGCAGTTTTGCAAGGAGGAATGGGCAAAGATACCATTCGAAGATGTGGCAAGCTCATAGAGACTTATCCAAAGCAACTTGGAGCTGTGATTGCCGCAAAATGTGGCTCTACAAAGTATTGACTTTAGGGGGGTGAATAGTTATGCACATTGACTTTTTCTGTTATTTTGTCCTATTTGTTGTTTGCTTAACAATAAAAAAAAAAAAACATCTTCACAAGTTGTGGACATGTTCTGTAAATTAAATGATGCAAATCTTCAAACAATCCATGTTAATTACAGGTTGTGAGGCAACAAAAAACGTGAAAATGCCATGAGAGATATGAACGCAAATATGGGCTTGTGTGGTATCTGATATAGGAAAAAATGTTTCAACACCAACTGTCCAAACTTCATATCACCAATAAAACCAAGTTTGTAATGTTTAACCAAAGTGTGAATATTCCTCCATGTAGCTGTTTTTCATATCTGCTCTTGAAACATATTTCCTCCTTGAGCTGAAGATGCTGCTCACTGGTCTGGTTAATTGAGCTTTGATCTTGGTTAATCGTTACTTGTTTAAATAATTATATGCTTTACTAAAAGCCATGAAAATGCATTGTGAGATTGTAGGTTCGATTACCAACAGTTATAGTAATTTTAAGAGAGTTGGTATAGCTGTTTGAGGTTCTGTGATGAAACGTCATCTGGGAAAGCTGTTTACTCAAAGTTCTTCCTTGCCTACCATTATGCCTTATAGTGTTTTTGAAGTCTCTGTATGTTTTAAGAGTGAACCATTTGCTATGTTGAATAATAAGGATGACAATGGGCAGCCCAGTCTTGTTTCCTTTTTCAGTTAAAAAAGTTGAGAACACATTTCATTGTTATTGTAATTTACTGTTGAGTGTATATAGTGCGTAAAACATTTAAAAATTGATGGCCAAAATGTTGAAATTTTATTAAACATATGGGATATGACTAAGAAATTATATTGAATGCCTAATTGACATCTAGGATTATAATTTTTTGGTTATGCTTGTTCTTAAGGCTATGATTATGTTTCTGACATTTAATGCGGATTGCCTATTTTTAACAAATTCCTTTGATTAGGTAACAGAATTCTTTGTAATATACGTTGTAATCATTTGGCTATAATCATTTAATTATTGCAACAGAGATAAAGCTGTGATGCCTTTTCATGTAAAGCTTAGTGTACTCGGAGCTGACCGGAATTACATTATTTATACCCTGTGCTTTCTTCTTTCGATTGGCAATCTTATTGCTCATCCGCTATAGTTGTTCTATATATTTCCAGTGTAGCTGAACCTTTAAATGTGGAAAATCATATGAAGGAGCTCCACTGCCCCAGGTGGATTTAATAAAACTGAGAGTTTTTTTATTCAACTATTAAACATCAGGTTTTCAAACTATTGGCCTTATTAAATTGTGATTCCGCTAATTGAATAAGGCTCTACATAAGCACAGAGCATATTTTTTTGCAGAAGTTTTTAGTTAGTGAAGACCTTTCTTTTGGATAGCAGTTCACTAACTAAAAAATTATTTAAAAGAAAATATGCTATATGCTTAAATAGAGCCTTATTCAATTGGCCGAATCACAATTTAATAAGGCTGTATGTCAGAATAATATGTTTTGATACTACAGTATATTTTGTTATGATGTAGTGTTTTAGACAAGGAACACATTTTGAGATTTTAATTTAGGTTGATATAATTGCATCAGAGTTGAAGTTAAGAATACCTGAACTGGTGATATACAATTAAAAAGGAATCAATTTTATACGTTTACATAGTGCAGTAACACCAGGGGAAGGGGCACCAAGGGGTATTAAACATTTTTTTTTTTTTAAGTAATGACAAGGAATAAATTGACAGAAGGGCCTCAGTGCATTGCACCAGCGACCGTTCTGCCCTGGATCACACTACAATTTCTGTGTTATTGAAAGGAGCAAATAATTGGCAGAGTGGACGTTACTATAACCATTAGGCAACTTTTAAATTCCCTAATTTGGTAAACTGTGGATATTCCTGTACAGCAGTAATCTTTATACTTACGCTATGTTCATATTAGTTTATCAAATCAAACTTTTAGAAAGTTTATAGTCTGTATACTTGCAGGAACCCACAGAGTAAATGTTGTAATAGACTTTTTTCTGGTCAGATGAATTGTTGTAAGCAGTTAGGGGTACAGAGAGGCAAGCCATGAATCAGTTTAGATTTGTGACGTTGCAGCCAGTGCAAATTGAAGTACAATACTTTTGTTACTCAACTAACAAACAGTTGCTTAGTTTTTCCAGTGTTTTTTGCAAAGTTATATTCCTTTGAAATGTATAATGTAAAGTCTGCACACTTGAAAAGAGAAATATTTAGTAGAATAAGAGTTGCACTTTCTATATGATGTAGACAGATTTTTCAGATGTGTTTATAGTAATAGGGAAGTTAGTTATAGCATAGATAATTAGCTCTTCTGTGTATCCTTGTGTGATTTTGTGCTCAGTGTATTGACTAGACTTGTTAGGGGATGGAGTCCTCTTGCAAGTCCGTAACCACAGCGTAGTTGCGTCTTGTCTGTCCTTAAAACAGCCAGCCCTGGGTACGTCTCTAGATATGTATTTTCAGTTCACAGGGTCTCAGTAGTTGGCTGTGGGATGAGATTACTGTGTCTTTTCCTAAGATGTTTAGAAGTCTACATTCATGTGTTAAATGACTATATCATCCTACTCCTCTCAATTCTGTGAGAGCAATACTGCAATTTTATTTGGCTTTCACACGTAACAAAGAAGCCCCATGTATAACTATACAAGTTGTTATAAGAATAAACACATTAACTACTAAATCTATTAATTGTTGGAGTTTTTCATCCATGTGGAATATGTAATTGAAAAGTTAAAAATATATTTTAAAAAAAAATCATGTAAGAGTGGAAGAGACTTGCATTTGGATGGCAAACAGCATTTCCAGGCTTACAATTTTATTCCTGTCGTTTTTGACAGGCAAATTCCTAGTGACTATATAATGCTAGGTTACCAAAATCGTATCTCTTCTATTCCATAGCCGTTTCCCGTCAGAACAGTGGGGTTGAGCTTTGTGCCACACCACCACTTGGTGGTGGAAAAATTTACTGCAGGCAAATAACTATTCCATTCGATGTGGCGCAACTTGACAGCGAGGTCATCGCTATGTTCAGCACAGGCACTCAGCCCCCTAGGGCCTCTCATAGCTCAGGGCCTCTTCTGTCCGTGCGCATTAGGAGCCAGATTGGAGAAGGAAATAGTTATTTGGCTGCAGTACATTTTTTACACCACCAGGTGGTGCATCTGCACAGCCCAGTCTTGAAATGAAAACCAGATTCCAAATAGAAAAGGACCCCAAAATGTAATCCCTTTGGATTTAAGTACCTTTGGATTTCCACAGAAACCAATATATATTTTACCAGTTTCTTCTCTAGACCTAAAAAAGACAGGGAAAAAAAAAATCTCTTATCTGGATATGAAACATTGCATGATGCAGTATTAGACAACATAGTTTGTCAATATAGACATACATAAAAGAGTGTTAGAAACCGAGAGAACTATAATATATATATATATATATATATATATATATATATATATAGATAGATATATACACATCCATACAGATCTCTCTCTCTCTCTCTCTATATGCACAAACAGATAGATATATGTCTGTCTATATATATATATATATATATATATATATATATATATATATATATATATATATATATATATATATATACATACACATGTGTGTATAAGTCAATATTCACACACTTTACAGGTCCTCTATGATGTATGATTATTAATACTCCGCGTGATCTTCTCCAATCCCTGCTTCATACATATTACATATACCCTCAAACTCCCATGTATACAATATACTTATTCCCACTGTGCTCTGCCGGTTTCTCCTCAGGTAAAAAGGCGGAAAGCGGAGACACCTGCTGGGCGCATCCATTACACCCAGAGGGGGGGGGGGGGGGAGGCTCCTTGTGTTTCTTCTCGCTAGGTAAGTTCCGTTTTTTCTTGTTCAATCAGGTCATACATTTACTAGGAATCGACAGAGATAAAATACACTGTTATATCAGGCAACATTTTGGAAAAGTAAGTGTGCGTACATCCTGTGTTCCCCATTGGTTTAACCCAGATCATTTTGATTTGCGCGGCAAATAACGGTTCTGGTTATAATGATAAACGGTTTTCTAGTTTATGAGTAATTTGAAAACAACAAATATCTTGTGGTAATAATACATAACTCACTGTATTAGTGTACTATATACAATCTACAGATATTTGGAAAGTATTCAACCAATAATAATGCTGTAGTAATATTTAGTCCTCTGTACTAGTTCATTGAATAAAATTCACAGGAATTTAGAAAGTATAAAACAAGTTAATATTTATTTGGTAATATAAAGCCTTCTTTAATAGAACAGTGTATGTAAACCACAGGGGTTATAATAGTATAATAATATTTCTGTGGTAATTACCATTCAGTTATATTGGTATTCACAGGAATTTGGAAAGTATTCAATGATTTAGTATTTCTGTGGTAATGTGACGGCTTCTGTACTAGTGCATTTTATATTAAGATATACAACCCAGATCTTTCCTGTTATGAGTGTTGCAGCAAGGAGATGCTAGATGATGCTGCCGAAATTCTACAGTTTGTAAGCGCAGCTGAGATCATACACAATTTCTAAGCCTCAACCATTACCCTTACCCTAACCCTAAAGCTGACATCAGCAGCAAAATCTTGTCAGCAACAAACTAGTGGATGCTCACCACCACTGCAGCCGCCTGTGCCGGTGGTGTGCTGGAGTACTCATAAGAGGAAAGGACTTGCATGTCGTAATTTGCAGCCCTCTGTAATAATACACTGTATATAGTTCACAGGATTTTAAAAATATGCAACCAGATAATATTGCTGGGGTAATATAATGTAGTAAGATTTTATTTTCATGGCATCCAAGATCTCTTCAGATGGTGACTGTAGCTATGAAATTAAAACACATTTGCTTCTGGGGAGGAAAGCTATGGCAAGTTTGGACAAACTAGTAAAAACTAAAGATATTAAACTATCAACAAAGGTCTGCATAGTTCGAACTATGGTATTCCCAATAGTAATATTTGGATGTGAGAGCTGGACATAAAGGCTAAGCACAGTAGAACTGACGCCTTTGAATTATGGTGTAAAACTACTTAGAGTACCTTGGACTGCAAAAAGATCCAATAAAATCAATACAAACTGTTCACTAGAAGGTATGATCATGAGGCTGAAGATCAAATACTTTGGTTATATCATGAGAAGGGACATAAAGGAGAAAAAATGGGAAAATGTGAGTGAAATCTTATTTACACTTTATTTACATTTATCTAGGACAACGGCGCACACAAAAACACTTAAAAAAGGTATAAAAACACCCTTTGCAGTTTTCTAAGTAGTGATCAGAAAATACACCTTTAGATGATTTGAGACTCTATGAGTCTTTTAACATTTTTACACTCAAGAGGTCTTTCCTACTACTTGTATAAATTGTTTTAATAGGGAGACCTAGAAATTAGCTCTGCTTTTAGAAATGAATGGAAAAGGGAAGACATAAGATCCCTTGATCCCTGTATTAAGGACTAATGCAATCGGAGGAACTGTTGGAACTTCCAGTGTGGAAGAAACAATTCCTTAAAAAGTGTATTTAATAGGGTTAGAGAGGTGTATCTGACTTAGTTATGGGAAAGGAGAAGACACAACTCTAACTATGAGGTTTACTGTACAGACTGACCCCAAATATGTTTAGGCAGCTCATATAGAGGACTTCCCAGTACCCTGGAATTACGGAATAGGCTAGTGGTAAATTGAACGGCCCCATTTCGAGGATTGGAGGAAGTGTTCCCACGTAGGGTTGTGACCCTTACTAGCATATTCCCTTTCACAATTAAAAGGGAGTTTAGAGAGGACACTATCTATATTTATATATGCACAAGTGTGGTTACTGTAATTAGGCTATAAACCCTGCTCAGTGGAAGAATACTGGAATGGAAGTGCACGATATACCCTCACAGGGACAAAATTTCCTATAAATGAAAGGAGACCCCAATTCACTAATTAAGAGAGGAAACTAATTCTAGCCTTATTAAATACACTGTTTTAGAAGGAGTAAATCGCAACCCATGTGGCTTAGCAATGAAATAAAGATGAAGATGAGGATTAAAAAACAAGCGTTTAAATTATACAAACAAGAGGGGTCGGAGACTGCTTTACCCAAGTACAAGGAAATCAACAAAGCTTGCAAAAGGGCTATTAGACTGGCTAAAATCGAAAATGAAAAGTTAGTTGCAAAGGAGAGTAAGACTTACCCTAAAATCTTTTTTTTTAGTATATTAATGGGAAGAAGGCCAGGAAGGAAGCTATAGGAACATTACAATGTGACACAGGCCATCTGATAATTAGGGACCAGGAAAAGGCAGATGAGCTAAAATAGGTTCTTTTCTTCGGTATACACAAGGGAGGTACCAGTGGTTGGGTCACTGCAACATACAGTGGATTGCAAAAGTATTTACCCCCTTGACTTTTTACCTATTTTGTTACATTACAGCCTTGAGTTCAATGTTTTGTTAATCTGAATTTTATGTGATGGAGCAGAACACAATAGTCTAAGTTGGTAAAGTGAAATGCAAAAAATATATACTTAAAACTATTTTTTAGAAATAGAAAACAGAAAATTGGCATGTGCGTATGTATTTACCCCCTTTGTTATGAAGCCCATAAAAAGCTCTTGTGCAACCAATTACCTTCAGAAGTCACATAATTAGTGAAATGATGTCTACCTGTGTGCAATCTAAGTGTCACATGATCTGTCATTACATATACACACCTTTTTTGAAAGGACCCAGAGGCTGCAACACCTAAGCAAGAGGCACTTCTAACGAAACTTCCATGAAGACCAAGGAACTCGCCAAACAAGTAAGGGACAATATTGTTGAGAAGTACAAGTCAGGGTTAGGTTATAAAAAAAATATCCAAATATTTGATGATCCCCAGGAGCACGATCAAATCTATCATAACCAAATGGAAAGAACATGGCAGAACAGCAAACCTGCCAATAGACGGCCGCCCACCAAAACTCACGGACTGGGCAAGGAGGGCATTAATCAGAGAGGCAGCACAGAGACCAAATTAAATGATGCAAATCCTGAAACAATCCATGTTAATTCCAGTTTGTGAGGCAACAAAACACGAAAAATGCAAAAGGGGTGAATATTTTTACAAGGCACTGTAATGGGACTACACTACCTTCACCAAATAACTGGTTATCGCAGGAAGAAATCCAAAAGAGGTTGGAAAAAATAAATGTTAATAAAGCCTTAGGTCCTGATGAAATACAATTAAAGGATACTGAGGGAACTGGGTTCTGTTATAGCCAAACCATCTAATTTTTCAGGATTCACTCAACACAGGGTCTCTACCAGATGACTGGAGAAAGGCAGAGGTGATACCTATGGTTAAGAAGGGAGCAAGACCAAATCCGGGTAATTATAGACCAATGAGTCTCACTCCGGTAGTGGGAAAGCTTTTAGAAGGGTTAGTAAGGAATAATATACAGGAATATGTCTATTCAAACAGGATTATAAGTTGGAGCCAACATGGATTTATGAAGGATAGGTCATGTCGAACAAACCTAATTAGTTTCTATGAGGAGGTTAGTAGGAACTTGGATCAAGGCAAATCAGTGGATGTAGTCTATTTGGATTTTGCAAAGGCTTTTGATACAGTGCCACATGGGAGACTATTGAGCAGCTAAGGGATACAGGAATTGCCATAAATATTTGCTTATGGATGATGAGCTGACTAAAATAAAGCAAGCAAAGGGTTGTTGTAAATGGAACACACTCCGATTGGACTTATGTGGTAAGTGGGGTTCTTCAGGGCTCAGTATTAGGTCCCCTCCTTTTTAACTTATTTATTAATGACTTGGAAGTGGGATTGGGGTGTGGTGTCTCCATTTTTGCTGATGACACAAAGTTGTGCAATTAATTAAATCAGAAAATGATGTACTTTCCCTCCAAAGGGATTTGCATAAATTAGAGGAATGGGCATCTAAGTGGCAGATGAGATTTAATACGAATAAATGTAAAGTTATGCATCTGGGAAGGAAAAATAGCCATGCAATTTTAATGCTAATGGAGCAAATCTAGGGGTATCAGATATTGAAAGGGATTTGGGAGTACTTGTGGACAACTGCCTAGGTAACAGTGCTCAATGCCAAGAAGCAGCTGCAAAGGCAAATAAAATATTAGCATGTATTAACAAGGGTATAGAAACAAGGGAAGTAAATATAATTCTCCCACTATACAAATCCCTAGTATGCCCTCATTTTGAATATGGAGTACAATGTTGGGCACCACTTCATAAAAAGGACATTTTAGAGCTGGAAAAAGTACAGAGAAGGGCAACAAAGCTAATAAAGGGAATGAAGGGGCTAAGTTATGAAGAAAGACTAACGAAATTAAACATATTTACTCTAGAAAAAAGGCGTCTAAGAGGGGATATGTTTACCTTATATAAATATATCCAGGGTCAATACAAGACTTTGTCAAGGGAACTTTTTGTGCCAAGAGGTTTTCAACTGACATGGGGACATCCTTTTAGATTAGAAGTAAAAATATTTCACCTTAAAGAAAGAATAGGGGTCTTCACAGTAAGGGTGGTTAATCTGTGGAATTCTCTACCAAAGTAGGTGGTGACAGCGAATTTGATAGATAACTTTAAAAAGGAATTGGATGTATTTTTAAATAAAAAGGGCATTAAGGGCTATCCTGGATAAATAGAGTATTGATCCAAGGATGAATCCGATCACCGGTATCTGGGATCAGGAAGGAATTTTATATGTTTTTCCCTGTTGAGACAATTGGCAAAGTTTCTCTGTTTTTTTTTTTTTTCTGTTTGCCTTCCTCTGGATCAATTAACAATAAATCTGCGTATTGCTGATCAGAGGAGATCTAAAAAGGTTGAACTTGATGGACTAAAGTCTTTTTTCAACCTAAATTACTATGTAACTATGTTTCGTCCACACTGGAAGTTCCAACTGTGATAAAAACATATATAATTTACCTCCTCCGGGATCAAGGGATATTATGTCTTGCCTTTTCCATTAATTTCTAAAAGCAGATTTCTATCCCCCTGAAGAGCTCATTTCTAAGTCTCCCTATTAAAACAATTTATAAAAGTAGTAGGAAAGACATTTTGAGTGTAAAAATGTTAAAAGACTCATAGAGTTTCAAATTATCTAAAGGTGTATATTCTGATCACTACTTAGAAAATTACAAAGGGTGTTTAATACCTTTTTTAAATGTTTTTAAGTGTTTGTGTGTGCGCCATTGTCCTAGATAAATGTAAATAAAGTGTAAATAAGATATCACTCACATTTCCCCATTTTTTTCTCCCTTATGTCCATGATTATTTAGTGCAAACACTCTTAGTGGGGGCAAAAACTCCAATTAGTTTATTTTAACTATATCATGAGAAGACAGGATTCCCTATAGAAGATTCTGATGCCGGGAAAGATTGAAGGCACAAGAAGAAGGGGACGACAGAGGCGGAGATGGATAGATAAGGTCACTAAAGCAATGAACTTTATGGAGCTCAGAGAAGCAGTGAGTGAGAGATGTACCTGACATGCTGTGGTCCATAAGGTCACGGAGAGTCAGACCTGACTGAATGACTAAGCAACAAATATACAACCATGTATGTTAATGTACTTCACATTGTTTGGGATAATCTACAACCAACTAATATTTGCTTTAGTAATGTACTCTATGTACCATAGAAGTATGATGAAGCATTTGTGAGCCCCTTGTGTGTGTTATTGTAAATTTATTCTTCTAATAAAACTAGTGAAAAATGAGAAATTGTGAATTAAAATAAAAGATTGAAAGGACACAAATGTCCATATAAACTTTATTCCTGTATGCATCAAATGTATTTTGGTTATGGGATGTCAATCGCATGTTTGTGTGTGGAATCGTTGCACAAAAAGTCTCCACTGCATGTTTGGTAGGCTCTCTGGAGACTTTGGAACCACACTAAGGCCCTCATTCAATTGCAATTTGGCCAATTGAATAGGACCCTAAATAAGCACATAACATATATTTTTTAAAGAAGTTTTTAGTTAGCAAGCATCTATTCAAAAGAAAGGTTTTCACTAACTAAAAACTGCTTTCATAAAAATATGCTATGTGCTTCTTTAGGGCCCTATTCAATTGCCCACATCGCAATTGAATGAGGCCCATAGGCCCTCATTCAATTGCTATTTTGGACAATTGAATAGGGGTCTAAATAAGCACATAACATATTTTTTTAAAGAAGTTTTTAGTTAGTGAAAACCTTGCTTTTGGATAGATGTTTAATAACTAAAAACTTCTTTAAAAAAAATATGTTACGTGCTTATTTAGACCCCTATTCAATTGGGCAAATTGCAATTGAATGAGGGCCTAAGAAAATATTGAGTTGATGCATAGAGTTTGTTCAATTTGTGGTTAGGGTTAAGAGTTAGGCTAGTGGCAGATTATAGCTTTATCTAGTAAAGTAGTGGAGTTCTGTGTGCACCACTACTTTTCTATTTCATCTGCCACTGACCTAACCATAAACCCATAGCCCTACCCCTGTACAGCGCTACGGAATATGTTGGCGCAATATAAATAAAGATAATCATAGCCCTCACTCTAAGAACAAATTGAACAAAGTCTCGGTACGCCACCATCATGCCACCTAGTGGCTGCTGCACGCCACTGATGGTGGGGACGAAACAGAAAATCTAAACCTAATAGTGAGGTCTCCAAAAATCTTATTGAAACAGGACATCAAAGCCTAAGCATTTACATTCAAGGGAAGAGCTGCAATTCACCATTCCTCCGCAATATCTTTGCAAGAAAGGAGCTTGTGAGTTGTCACAATTTCTCTATTATGTAATTCAACAAATACTTGAACTGTGACTCATGAAAACAAGTTGCCCCTAAGAATGTGTATAGATTCAACATGTACTCTCATATCTATCAAATTGGTTTGAACAGTTTTTCCTTTAAAGACCCTAATATGTACTACAAATTATGGACCCTCAACCTTCTTTCTCTCCAACAAAGGCTTGATTACATACCGTATTGGCCCGAATATAAGCTGGACTTTTTTTCCGATTTGCGGGCTTGGAAATTACAGGTGCAGGGGCTTGAGACTGTTGCGCAATTAATTCTAATGTCATTCATCTCTTTCCCAGAATTTTTAAAGTGTAGTATAGCTTTTTTATTTGTATTTACAACTTAACCCACTTGCGGGTCCTAATTGGAACCCGTAGGATTTTCTTCTACATTTGCCATTTACCGTTGTGAGTGCCTGCGTAATTGTAGCGATTTTAGCGATTGTAACATTTTGCGAGCTCCGATTTTCAAACTGTAACCTGCAAATGAAGTTACCATAGATACTGATTAGAAAGCCTGTTTCTCGAAATTATGGCTGATCACTTAGAGAGAAAAGCATCATCAAGCCTAGGAATAAGGCGTAGTTATGATGCAAGTTTCAAACTTGTAGTTGTTAATTATGCTAAAACCACAAGCAACAGAGAGGCTGGAAAAAATATGGATTGGACTGCTTCAAAGCAGAAATTGAAAAATGCAGTTTCAATGAGAAAATCTTTCAGCGGACCAAAACATGGCAAATATCCAGAACTTAAAGCTAGGATTGTTTCCTACCTACAAGATATGAGAAAAGATGGGATGCCTATTTCACGACAAGTAATCCAACTGAAGGTCTTGGAAATTGCAAGAACCTTAAAAATACAGAAGAGGGAATTCCATGAGAGTATTGGTTAGTGTCGTCGATTTATGCAGAGAAATGGTCTCGCTCTTCGACGAAGCACTTCATTAGCACAGAAACTGCCAGCAGATTTTGAGGAGAAACTGACAAATTTCCAGCGGTATATCATCCAATTCGGCAGCGTCACTCATACCCATTACACCAGATCGGCAATGCTGACGAGATGCCCGTATTTTTCAACATGTCAAGCAATACGACAGTAGACCAGAAAGGGGCGAAAAGTATCACATTAAGATCAACCGGCAATTAAAAACTTAGAGTAATGGTGGTGTTAGCTGTTACTGCTGACGGAACTCTGCAGCTCCTCCAGGGTTACCTTAGGTCTCTGTGCTGCCTCTCTGATTAATGCCCTCCTTGCCCGGTCCATGAGTTTTGGTGGGCGGCCGTTTCTTGGCAGGTTTGCTGTTGTGCCATTTTCTTTCCATTTAGTTATGATAGATTTGATGGTGCTCCTGGGGATTATCAAATATTTGGATATTTTTTTATAACCTAACCCTGACTTGTACTTCTCAACAACATTGTCCCTTACTTGTTTTGGAGTGTTCCTGGGTCTTCATGGCAGTGTTTGGTTAGTGGTGCCTCTCTTAGGTGTGGCAGCCACTGGGGCCTTTCAAAAAAGGTGTGTATATGTAATGACAGATCATGTGATACTTAGATTGCACACAGGTGGACATAATTTCACTAATTATGTGACTTCTGAAGGTAATTGGTCGCACAAGAGCTTTTTATGGGCTTCATAACAAAGGGGGTGAATACATACGCACATGCCAATTTTCTGTTTTATATTTCTAAAAAATAGTTTTATGTTTATATTTTTCTCATTTCACTTCACCAACTTAGACTATTGTGTTTTGATCCATCAGATAAAATTCAGATTAACAAAACATTGAACTTAAGGCTGTAATGTAACAAAATAGGTAAAAAGTCAAGGGGGGTGAATACTTTTGCAAGGCACTGTATATATTTAAATACATAATATTAATATTTTGTAAGTTATGTATGTATTTCTACACTGATCTGTTTTATAGAACATTGTTTTTAAGATCTGAAGATGGATTGGTAAGGGCCAATTTCCACAAAATGTGTGTCACTTTAAGAAAGGGGAGATTTCTGGGATGTATTGTAGCTCCTTTTTCACTTTTAAATGGAGAACGGACGTTCGTTTGTTGTCCTGCATTGCCACTTTGTGGGCTTTTTGGGAAGTGCAGACATTTATTTCCCCCTTGTTAAACCCCATAGGATTCTAATTGGCCCAGGGGCAGCAACCAATCAGAGAGCCACCAACCAGGAAGCCACCCGACTGGCTCAGAAATGTGAATGGGGAAATCTGAAAATGGATCTCTTGTCTGATCTACATTAATCTGCATTAAATGAAACAGAAAAAAGGGGCTACTGCATTGCCATGCCTAACTTAAAAATCTATTCTACGAATGACTTATTGTTTGCTGTGCACAAAAGACTGAGATGTGATTCAAATTGCATTTCATTTTAGCAGCTTATTTACTGTTTAAACAAAATGCAAAATGGCAAAAAGTATTTTTTTATATTGCTATGATTGTGCCAAATATGTTGGTATCTCCCAAAGAAAGCATGGTCTTATTTTCTATAAGCTATAACGCAACCTCATTGTTCACCTGTTATAGTAGTGAACTCAGGACTGCACTGACTGGTAAACCCATAACTGACCTGTTTAGGTGATTCTAGCATTCCATGCTCTGCACAGATAGATTTGTTGTGGGTAAACTACACAGAGCTGTAGCTGCAGTTCTGGCAGTGGGCAGTCAGTGCCTCATGTAAACACAGATTATAGTTGAGGCATCAATGAAAATGCACGTATTTAAGAATTTCATAAGGAATTTCAACATGCATTTAAGAGATCTTTAATGTGATGTGTACTGAATTAAGTGGCCTTCTAATCGATTTATGAATGCCCAGGATAATCATAAGTACTGTATATCCTGAGGCTTAATTAAGCCAAACATTTTAAGTAGTTAGAATGGGTCTTTTGGTGTTTATCTGCCACCACATCTATATTTCTATCACTAATATATTTTCTAAAGCATGTGTAACACTTTAGAAATTATTTATACGGATTTCAGTACAAGCCGCAGTGCGCTTGTGCAGTGCTAGCCACGCATGCGCACCGTACGGCACCTGCCACGCATGCGCAAAGCGTGGCGCCAGCCAGGTGAGTGGGGAAAGAAACAGAGGGGGAAAGAGACACAGAGGAGGGGGGAAAGAGACACAGGGAAAGGGGGAAAGAGACAGAAGAGGAAAGGGGGAAAGAGACACAGGGCAAATGGGGAAAGAGACAGAAGGAGGAGGGGGGAAAGAGACACAGGGGAAAGGGGGAAAGTGACACAGAGGAGGGAGGTTAGAGATGGAAGAGGGGGGAAAGAGACAAAGAGGAGGGGAAAGAGACACAGAGGAGGAAAGAGACACGGGAAAGGAGGAATGAGAAAGAGAGTGGAAATATAATGGGGTAAGATGAATAGAAACAGTAAGTGGAGTGTTTTGTTGGGCAGGAGAAAATAATGTTCCAGTTTTATGGTAAGATATAGAACAGTGTACTGTGGGAGAGGGGTATGATTTTCCACTGCCCAAAAAAAGATAGGAGTAGCCTGAAAATCCACCGTAGGCTGCATGTTGGCCACCACGTGCTAGGAAGATTTGAAAATCCTGGTCAGAACCTTGCTGTATTTACCAACATTTTTATCTAATCACTTTTCTACTGTCTCCTGAATATATACATAAGTATTTTTGTAAATTATCTCTAGCAAAGGTCCATTCTGGAATGAAGCTAAGCACTGAGCAATGGCAGAAACCTATAAAGTTAAGTTTTAAAGTATAACTACTAGCATTACAATGTTTAAACATTATAAATCAACTATAGATAGGCATGTTAGACAACAGTGGTTCTTTAATATGCAATAATTACTCATTAAATAAGAAAATAACATTATCTGTTATAGCTGTCCAATGGGAGGGGAATGCAATAGGTTGGTAAGCTGAAGGTGAGAGTCTCATTCTCTTTGCATATCATGATCCAGTGATGTTCAGTAGAGCAGGCACCAAACTATCAAAATCATATCTTGTAAACATAATGTAGACGAAGGAGCATTTTGAATTTAATTGTGGGTCTTTTATGTAGTATCACTAATATAGTTTGTGAAGTGTGCGCAACGCTCCTCTGGGAGCCCAGGTGCACTTCACAAACTATTTGTACGGATGCCACAGTACGCATGCGCTGCGCCAGCTGTGAATGCGCAAAGTGCGTCGGCAGCCATGGATGCTCACCGCAAGGAACGGGGGGGGGTAGTGACAGAGAGGGGGGAAGAGACAGAAGGGGGAAGGGTGAAAGAGACACAGTGGAGGGAGGAGGGGGGAAAGAGACAGAGGGGGAAAGGTACACAGGGGAGGGGGGAACGAGACACAGGGAAGGAAGATGGGGGGAAGAGACAAAGAGGAGAGAGAGGGGGGAAAGAGACACAGGGGAGAGAGGGTAAAGAGACACGGGGATGAGTCACAGGAGAGAGAGAGGGGGAAAGAGACACAGGGGATGGAGGGGGGAAAGAGACACAGGGAAGGGTGAGGGGGAAGAGACACGGGAGGGAGATGGGGGAAGAGACAAAGAGGAGGGAGAGGGGGACAATAGACACAGGGGGGAAAGAGACACAGGCGGAGAGAGATACAGGGGAGGTAGGGGGTGGGAAAGAGACAGGGGGAGGGAAAGAGACAGGGGGAGGGATTCACATGTAATATTATACCATCATTTATGATGGGTAAATGATTAGTATTCTGAATAAATCACACAGACTCAATAAATTTGTTTCACTTTGTGATTATTCCTTTTCTCAATAGTGATGTCAGAGTGTCCAGCCTAATCTTTCAGCATACCCTAATTGACCATTCTGTTTTACAGTTTCTCATTGCTTTCATGGTATGTGGTTTTAGCAATGGACTCTTCTTGACCATAATTCTTGTAGATACCATTCCCTTTAGTCTATTTGTTAAGTACAAGATGACGGAAAACATAGATCAGCATCATGAGACGAAATAAGCCACATTCTTGATATCCTTGTTCTATGTGATCATAGAAAACAAGTTAGATTCCATTAAGATTCTTGAGGAACACATTTAAAAAAGGATACCCGGTGATGATTGATATTATAAAGCTTTTAGTCATGTGCAGCACCTAAAGCCTTAACGATTAAATTATTTTTATACTGTAGTATTATCAGTCAGACATCAAATGCTCTAAATAATCTGCATAGAATTGATCAATATCTAGTACAAAGCATTTGTGTGTAGTAAAATCACAATTTAACTGAAGAGTAAAGTCATGCATTTTCTATCATGCCCTTAAAGAGTATGTTTATTTTTTTTTTTTAGTTTTCTCAATGAAAATCAAGTGTCTGAATTCCTATAAATCATACTTTTTCTCCTTCAATACAGCTCAATTAAACCTGCATTTGAAAAGGTTTTGGGAGTTTAGTTTAATTTTTTGCAGCCAATCATAATCTGCAAAGCTTTTTGAGCAACCATTCAGGTTTGTCAGTCAAACATCTGTCCCTATTTGCACAAAATTACTATTAGTCAAAATAATTTTGGATCAGCCACACTCCATTTAAAGATATTGGGTCAGTTAAGAGCATTTCTTTGCTTAAGACTGCAAAAGCGTAATAGCTGGATGTGCGTTGAACAATTTTCCATGCAAACAATATTCACTTTAAGCTATATTATATCAAAAAGTCAGCTAAAATATATAAACAATTTTTATATGTAAACATTCTCATTAATTTGTCTTGGATAACTTACATGGAAACTATGGTTATGATTTTGAGAACAAAAATAAATATATACACATCAGTCTTAGAACTCCAAATAGGTTGGGAAGCAGTTGTACATGCTATAAATATGTAGGCAAGCTGAAAAACAAAGATGATTAATGTTCAGAAATAGTGTTTGCTATAAATATGATATATGATTTTTGCTTACATTAAATGCCTTGGTGTAGATTACATTCTAATATGGGTAATTTTAATTTATATGCTTGATGTCTTCTCATGAGGTTCATAATTATTTCTGTATGAATGACCCTGATTGACAACTGAAAAATAATAATAATAAAATGGATAGCTGGATTATCATTCCTGCTTCTCGTTATATGCTGCTTTTACTCCCCCAGATCACCTGTAAATCAGAAGTGCACAGTCTGAGGTTCCATCTTCTAGCAAACTCGTCTTTAAAGGGATACTGAAGTAATTCAAACGACTCATCAGTTACAGATAGAGCAGTCTAAATAAAGAATGTATTTTACACCGATATATTTTTTGTTTTTTCTATGGGCGTTCTGGTGCTCCTTATAGTCATCCTCTAGTGTCCTTAGTAATGAGCAGGGTTCTGTAGCAGCGGTAGTCAATAGGCTATGTTCTGTATGGTATATTGGAGGCTATGGAGCTAGCTGTGACTAACAGCTCTGTCACTCTCAGTATTTGTGGTGATGTCATTACTGGATGTTACACTAGCCTCTAATTACCCAAACACTAATTGGAAGAGACAGAATGCTTCAATTACTGTATCCTGCATGTGGTTTCCTGTTTACAGACCCACAAACTCACCTTGGTGTATATCTTCCTGCCTATGTTCTACAGGTACAATAATTTGCTGTGGTCTGAGCAGTAACAGTGTTAATCCACCTTAAGTGATCAGCTAAAGATCCACGCCGCCATAACATGTCAGTTTCATGACATCTATGGACTCATGGACTCTTTTTAGGTGGTAACCGGACATTGATGACCACTATCCCATGTTGCTACCTAACTTCTGGCCATAAGTGCTTTTTAGAACAGACTGTGTCACTTGTGGATTTATGTTGTTGTATAATGTTGGGTCCCAAGCCATGGTTGTATGCCATGGGCCTCCAAGAGCCTTTCCACCAAGTCATTTGAGAATAGAGGGCTCTGTATCATTTTTGAATGTTTATTCCATTTGCAGAGTGTATTTTGCAGTGCAACTATTACATTGGGCTAATATAAAATAGTTTGGGGTTGGCACAACTTTAATGGCAACTAGTAGATGACTAGTAGATGCTTCCAGTGGCCAACTGCAATCCCAGTTCGCTCCCAGTCCCAGGACCAGGCTATGGTCCTGCTTGTATTCAAATTTGCGATATGTGGTGAATTAGGCTCAAAACAGCAATTGAAACTCTTTTTTCAATAGACAAAGATTAAGTGGTGTTAAGTGCTCTGCAAGCGATACCCCTTTGATCATTTGTCGTTTGGTCAATCACAAATTAGGAAATACTTGACCTTAACTATTGTTTGTGACCCCCCATTCATTTTACCAGGGGATGGAAAGTCTAAAATTATAATGGAAGCCCTGGTTGGCCCCGAAAAGTGAGTACACCCTAGAGCCACCTCTAACCCCTTAGCTGACTCCTCTCTGACTCAATAAAGATATAGGTATCCGAGGGGAGGATGACTAGGAAACAGGTAAACCCAACCACAGTCCCCTGAACTCACCAGGCCTTACCACTATAACGTTGCTGCTCTGGAGATACCCAAGCCCGTTAAACAAACCCACTACCTTCCGCTAGGTACCCGGAGTAGAGGAGATTGGGACACATTTTTTTAAATCAGAAATTTTTTTTTGCAACTTGTCCTGCCTGAAATTCTTAAACTTGGCCCTGCAACTGTAACTTAGTCTGGAGAATCAGCAACATGTCCTAGCCTCTGGTTAAGCTATACTATGTGTTAAAAATTAACCTAAACAACAACCTGCAGGTCGGATTGCTCTTCTTTACTTTTCAAGCCCAAAGAAGAGTGCCAAGCAGTAAGAAAGCAAGATGGAGGACTGGAATCAAGGTAAACATTAAATGTTCAAAATAAGATAGGACTGCTGAAAAAAAAGCTTCCATTTCAAAATTTAAAAAAACTATTTCCACACATGTTAATGAGATCTAAATAATAATAAAGACAATTTCCACCAAATGTGTGCCCCTCTAACTGGGAATACGACTCTTAATTAGTTTGATATCCATTGGTCTGTAAAACGGATAGTAAACCCCACCTTCAAACTATATCTAATTCTTTGTAAATGTGAATCAAGGACCCCTTTTTCCAGTTCCTGGATCTTAGGCCATTAAAGTACAGACGTCTTGGCTCTATTGTATTGTAATCTACTTTATCCCATTGTTGGCAGATAATCTAAGTACATCTCTGATGTGCTACACAGGATGTGCTGAGTCTGCAGTGAGCAGACACTTCTATTGAACTGTTATCTGTTTTGTCCCATTGTTTGCCCAGATAAGCTGATTGCCTGTGTATTAGAAGGTAGCCCTATTGTTCTCAGGTGCCATCCATTAAGATACTGCTAGACTCCATGTGGGGTCATCTCCTATAATTGTCTGTCACATTGTCTCATTGTTACATTGTGTACACCCCCTCTGTATCTAGCCATATATATTGCTACTTTTCAAAAATAAAACAGTTCACTTCTGGAGACATATAGAAATCGTGTGTCTCTTATTTTGCTCCTGGTGGCTGTGATACTGAACCTATCTCCACCCTGTAAGTAACCTGTCCTGATCACTAACTAACACAGGAAGGTTACTGAGACTCCTCGAAATGCTGATTCCTGATGGAGAGACCCTGACTGAAGCCATATATCAGGGTGCTGGTGCTGAGATTTCCAAGAACCCAAACAGTCCTTGTGGGTAGATAACCTGTAGTCTATAGCAGGTGGCCCTGAACAGTAATAGCTACTAACACTGGTTTGTCACAAAGTTACATTACTATATAGCATTTCCTTGCCTTGTACTATAGAAACCGATCTCCAAACTTCATCTGATTCCTTGTAAGCTTCCCACAACACAGACTGCTTCTGGATACTAGAAGACCTTGTACTGTAGAAATCTACCTCCAAAATACACATGACCTGTTGAAAGCTTCCAACAACCCACACATCTGCCGAGTAATCTTCTTCTGCGGGAACCAACATCAAAATAGAAATGTAAACTTCAAACAAGTTAAAATATTTTATGATACTTCCAGATGATTAAATGCACAAACCCGCCATCCCTCCCACTTACCAAGCATTGGTTCTTCTTTATAAATTTGCTCCTCAATCACAGCTAAAAAAATCAATTTGCAGTTTAGGGCCATTAGGCAGAGAATAGGATGTCCCATACAATGGCAAGCGACTGCTGTTGCAAACCGGGCATCAACCTGAAGTAAAGGTGTATTCTTTGTTAGGGGGGGGGGGAGGCAGATAATTATTTTTATAGAAAGGTGACATGACCAGCTAAATACACTTTGTCTTTTCAGTTGACCACTATAAAACTTACTTTATGTAGAGAAGTTGCTGGGAGAGGCACACATTTTTAACCAGTTCCTTCCATTAACTAGCTCCACCATTCATCCCATTAACATCCACTGAATACCTAGCCATTATGGAACCCCCAATAGGCCAATCTTGCTACATCAGCATATGCTCTTTTCATGTAATGTACTTATTCTACACTAAACCATACCCATCTTCGTACTAGCCATCATTTTCCCTTTAAAATGAAGAAAGATGCCCGCATACTCCTTTCAAGTTCAAACAAACGTTCTCTGAACAACGCTATTTTTAGATCTGTCAGTTATTTGTTGTATGATCACAATATTTCTGAACAAGTTCATTAATCAGTCTCACCTAATCCCAACAAAACTACGGTAATTCAACATTGGTTCATGTTTTCACTATCAAAAATATTCTCAACAGAGCCCTGCAGTTTCAGTCATGGATTTGAAGCTCTCAGCCACTTAACACTTAATAAACACAGTGAGCAGTTTTTGGAACTGGATTATCATGTTGCAGCCCACATAAAGGCATCTAAGTTTCCTGGGTAATTAAAGTTGTCAACTCCTTAGGCAAAAAGCATCCTTGATACAGTGGGGGGGGGGGGGGAGGTTGATTCCCTACTGATTTTGAACATTTGTCCTCTGACAAAGTAATGATCATAATGTCTATAATTTTAATATAACAAAAAAACAAGTAAAACGCATGTCAAAAAAGTTAGCCATAATTTGCAGGTCAGTGAGGGAAATAAGTATTTGATCCCATATCAATCAGCAAGATTTCTGGCTCCCAGGTGTCTTTTATACAGGTAACGAGCTGAGATTAGGAGCACTCTCTTAAAAGACACCTGTCCACAAAAGCAATCAATCAGATTCCAAACTCTCCACCATGGCCAAGACCAAAGAGTTGTCCATAGATGTCATGGACAAGAATGTAGACCTACACAAGGCTGGAATGGGCTACAAGAACATTGCCAAGCAGCTTGGTGAGAAGGTGACAACAGTTGGTGCAATTATTCGCAAATGGAAGAAGCATCAAATAACTGCCAGTCTCCCTCGGTCTGATGCTCCACGCAAGATCTCACCTAGTGGAGTTTCAATTATCATGAGAATAGTGAGGAATCAGCCCTGAACTACACAGGAGGATCTTGTTAATGACCTCAAGGCAGCTGGGACCAGAGTCACCACGAAAACAATTGATAACACGCCATCAATGACTGATATCGGCGAGCCCGCAAGGCCTCCTGCTCAAGAAAGCACATGTACAGGCCCGTCTGAATTATTCAGATGTTCTTTTGCAAAATTCAGAGCAGAACTGGGTGAAAGTGTTGTGGTCAGATGAGACCAAAATCGTGCTCTTTGGCATCAACTCAAGTCGCCGTGTTTAGAGGAGAAGTAATGCTGCCTATAACCCTAAGAACACCATCCCCACCATCAAACATTGAGGTGGAAACATTATGCTTTGGGGGTGTTTTTATGCTAAGGGGACAGGACAACTACACCGCATCAAAGGGACGATGGACGGGGCCATGTACCATCAAATCTTGGGTGAGAACCTCCTTCCCTCAGCCATGTCATGGAAAATTGGTTGTGGATGGGTATTCCAGCATGACAATGACCCAGAACACACAGCAAAGGCAACAAAGGAGTGGCTCAAGAAGAAGCACATTAACCGCCTTATTAAATTGCGATTCGGCAAATTTAAAAGGGCTCTATTTAAGTACACAGCATATATTTTTTTACAGAAGTTTTTAGTTTGTGAACTTCTATCCAAAAGCAAGCTCTTCACAAACTAAAAACTTACAGAATGTAAAAAAAAATGCTATGTTCTTAAATAGAGCCCTTTTAAATTTGCCGAATCACAATTTAATAAGGCTGTAAGGTCCTGGAGTGGCCTAGTCAGTCTCCAGACCTTAATCCCCCCCAATCATCATAGAGCATTTGGAGATCATTTTTATTCTTTTATTCACCTGTTGTGTCTTTCTCGGTCAGTAGGAGAGCACTGATGTCAGCTCTGAAGTGCCTGCTTGTGTGTGAACCTTCCTGCTTCCTTTGTCTGCTGTGACCTGTCCCCCACCAGAGACAGGGATTGCTGGGTGTGTGTGAGACCTGCAGCTGTCACCAGAGAGAGAAACATGCAGCAGTAGTTGATGAAGGGAATGGACAATCTGCAGGAGTGTAGGCTCAGATGCTGTATTGCTCCGCCAAACAGAGAGAGGAATGGAAAAAAAAAACACCAGCAGCAGCAGTTGATTCAAGGAATGGACAACCTGCAGGGCTGGTAAGCAAGTGTGACTGTGCTGCTCAGAGAGACTCTTATATGACAGTACATAACACCTTCTAACATGGAGCCACACCACATATCCCAGGCTGCTTACAGAGTTTGATACAATTGTTTCAGCCTTTGCTTCCTCCTGATAGGCCAAAACTAATTATTCATTTATGCTAATTTAGTCTGGGTTTCAAGGGAATGTTTACTCTAATTTTTAACTGCCAGAAATTACAAGGTATTTTGCTAACTTCAAGGTAAGTTTTTAAATGTTTATTTTGGGATTTGTTAATCCAAAAAATGTTTGCATATACTACTGATTCTCCTCTATCAGATGCATTCATATTCCAGGAATCTTAGCTATGCCTTTAAACATCTAGTGTCCGAGACCTCTTTCTTCCATATCAAAAAATATAGCAATGATTAAGCACTTAATTCCCTCAGCGTGTCTGGCCACATTAGGCCATGCCATTGTGGCTTCTTGGCTTCACTACTACACTATTCCTTGGACTTCCAGATTAACATTTATACCACTTGCAGATTGTGCAGCATGTTGTGGCAATGCTACTACCAAATAATATTGCTGCTATTGTGTTAGAACTTCATTCTCTGCACCTCTCAAATGGTAAAGTTTAAGGTCAGCTTGTTAACCTTTAAAGCTCTAAATAATCAGGGCCTAAAGCTTTAAATGATCAGCTGTCATAAAGAATTCTTTGCTCCCTACACCCCTACCTATTCTCTTCGATCAGCAAGTACAGCACAGTTAATTGTACAAAGACTTCCATTGGCATCATTTACTGTTAGATATTTTAATCATACACCTCCAGTTCTGTGGAACCTTCTTCTTAAAAACTGTTTGGGAGTCTAATTTACTGGACATTTTCGAAATGAAGCTTAAGACTTATGGTCTTACCGAAAGGCTTGGGTAAGGATAAATCTGGGGAAGTTTTGTAAAGAAAGTCAGGCGTGCTCATCAGAGAATGAACAAACCTTAATAGGTTAGTTCTATGGCCATGATAAGCCACTCTGAGAGCAACCTCTTTTAGCTCACTTGTGCCCATCACAGGGAGAAATATCCTGTAGTATATCAGTCTGGTCCCACTCAAAAGAGTGACCCAGCCCCGAAATACCAGGCAATTCTACCCCGACCAGGAGAAACAGCAAGCCCCAGACATTTGTTTCGGCCTTCATTAGGCCTTGTCAGTGAGGTGCAGCTGAACTCCCTAAGGCACAGTGAGCAAGGGGTCCACGTCTGGAGTCCCCTATCACCCTTAGGGAGACTAAACCCTAAGGGTAATTTACATAAACAAAATAACTAAGTCAGAGGTGCTTATCAGAGAATGAACAAACCTTAATAGGTTAGTTCTATAGACATGATAATCCACTCTGAGAGCAACCTCTTTTAGCTCACTTGTGCCCTTCACAGGAGAAATATCCTGTAGAATATCAGACTGGTCTTACTCAAAAGAGTGACCCAGCCCTGAAATACTAGGCAATTCTACCCTGAAAAGCAGAAGCAGCAAACCACAGACGAGTTTCAGGCTCTGTGGGCCTCGTCAGTGAGGTGCAGCTGAACTCCCTAAGGCACAGTGAGCAAGGGGCCCACGTCTGGAGTTTTGTAAAGGGCTTTGAATGCAATTATTAATATTATGGTCTTATTTATATACAGTTGTGCTCAAAATTTTGCATACCCTGGCAGAAATTGTGAAATTTTGGCATTTATTTTAAAAATATGACTGGTCATGCAAAAAAAAATATTTTATTGAAGAATAGTGATCATCTGAAACTGTTTATTATCACATTGTTGTTTGGCTCCTTTTTAAATCATAATGATAATATAAATGACCCAAAGGGCCCTGATCAAAAGTTTTCATATCTTTAAAAGTTTGGCCTTGTTACAGACACACAAGGTGACACACAGAGGTTAAAATGGCATTAAAAGGTTAATTGTCCACACCTTTTTAAATTGCAAATAGTGTCTGTGTATTAATAGTCAAGGAGTTTGTTAGCTCTCACATGGATGCACTGAGCAGGCTAGATACTGAGCCATGAGGAACAGAAAAGAACTGTCAAAAGATATGCGTTACAAGGTAATGAAACTTCATAAAGATGGAAAAGGATATGAAAAGATATCCAAACCCTTGAAAATGCCAGTCAGTACTGTTCAATCACTTATTAAGAAGTCAGGTAGACCAAAAAGATTTCAGACACAACTGCCAGAAGAATTGTTTGGAATACAAAGAAAACCCCACAGTTAACCTCAGGAGAAATACAGGCTGCTCTGGAAAAAGATGGTGTGGTTGTTTCAAGGAGCACAATATGACGATACTTGAGCAAAAATGAGCTGCATGGTCGAGTTGCCAGAAAGAAGCTTTAACTGCGCCAATGCCACAAAAAAGCCCTGCTACAAAATGCCCGACAACACCTTGACATGCCTCACAGCTTCTGGCACACTGTAATTTGGAGTGACAATACCAAAATAGTGCTTTATTGTCACAACCATAAGTGCTATGTTTGGAGAGGGGTCAACAAGGCCTATAGTGAAAAGAATACCACCCCCCTTTGAAGCATGGTGGTTACTCACTGGTGTTGAGGGGGGGGGGGGCTCTAAAGGCATTAGGAATCTTGTGAAAATTGATGGCAAGATGAATGCAGCATGTTATCAGAAAATACTGGCAGACAAGTTGCATTCTTCTGCATGAACACTGCACATGGGGCCCTCTTGGACTTTCCAGCATGACAATGACCCTAAGCACAAGGCCAAGTTGACCCTCCAGTGGTTACAGTAGAAAAAATTGAAGGTTCTGGAGTGGTCATCAGTCTCCTGACCTTAATATCATCAAGCAACTCTGGGGAGATCTCAAACGTGTGCTTCATTCAAGACGACCAAAGACTTTGCATGACCTGCAGGCATTGTGCCAAGACGAATGGGCATCTATACCACCTGCAAGAATTAGGGGCCTCATAGACAACTATTACAAAAGACTGCACACTGTCATTGATACTAAAGGGGGCAATACACAGTATTGAGAACTAAGGATATGCAAACCTTTGATCAGGGCCATTTTTGTGATTTCTGTTATCATTATGATTTAAAAAGGAGCCAAACCACTATGTGATGATAAATGGCTTCATGTGATCACTATTCTTCAATAAAATACATTTTTGTTTGCATGGTCAGTCATATTTTCAAAATAAATGCCAACATTCCACAATTTCTGCCAGGTTATGCAAACTTTTGAGAACAACTGTATGTCCAATACATTCTGTAGCTCTAGGATAAAGTAAAATGTGGGTATGACAATATGTAGTTTGACACACTGACACAAAAGGACTTAATGACCCTGCCCTTGAACTAACAATTATGCATATGACACTTTTATACAAAGTGCTTTGCAAGACAGAGTTTGCAATCTTACAGTCTAAAGGTGAACAAAATGTGAATACATTAAAAGGGAGGAACAAGGGCTTTACAAGTAATTTGAGGTTATAAAGCAACACAAACCATAGGTGAAGGGGTGGACAGGGTAGGTGGGCGCCATGTTAGATGAGAGGCAGAAGAGTGGCATTGTGTGAGGCTCTAGGTCTAGAGGTAAAAGAGACTATGGTGAATTGAAATGGAAAGATGCCAGTTGGTGAGCGTTTCTGATCAGGTAGATGGTATGGGGCCAAGTGTTATTGGCCAAGCCCCTGTAGTGGCTACCTCGGTCCTCATGGTAAATGGAACTGGACAATGAGAAGAAAAGCTCTACATATGTTATTATTATGTTTTATACAGAAATCAGACTGGGAGAATTGTCTTTATTAATCACTATTCTTCAAGGATGCCCCAGCACTTTGTGCCTTGGTCATCCAACCTCATAGACAATATCATCTGTATTGTGAGACAAATCTATAGCACTAGTACATGGTGCATTACAGAAGAATTGTTATTGCTAGTGGTCTATTTGCAACTCGTTTTGAAACAAGCACACTGTGACCTCAGTGGTTCTTTAAGAATGGTCTGCCATCTTTTAAAGAGACAATCTACTTTACATTTTAGAGTGAGAAATCAACAAAGATCTGGTATTGGGGAAAGAACAGGAAAATATAACTTTACTTTATGGATAATAAAGCATAACATATTTTTATACTGTTTTTAAAGGCTCATCACTACATAAGCACTGCTCTCATTCTTATTAGATCAAAAGTTTAAACTTGCCTATTTTACCTTATTTATCACAAAAAAAGCTATTTTGTAATAAGTATTGTGTGAATAAAGTAAATGGATAGATAGTTCAGTTCATATCTCTAAATTCACGAAAATCCCACCAGGGAAGATCATTGTAGATTGTTGTCTGACTCGGTAAACATTTTTTAATTTGTTTTCCATTGATGGACATGACAATATAACACTATGGTGATCATCACTGAGCTAGATGTGTCCCTAGAGCCATAAATGTGAATTACGATATACTCATCATGTTTTGTACTTAAGTAGACAAATGAAGCTCAAATATTTTGGCCATCTCCTGAGAAGACAGGATTCTTTAGAGAAGACTTGGGTGCTGAGAAAGATTGAAGGCACACAAAGAAGGGGATGGCAGAGGTGGGAATGAGGTATTTGTAGCAATGAACATGAACTTGGTTGAGCTCAGAGGGGCAGTGGCTGAGAGATGTGTCTGTCGTGATGCAGGCCAAATGGTCACTGCGAGTCGCACACAACTGAACAACTAAACAACAAGACAAAGTCAGTGGAATAAGTTTTTACAATAAGGTATAAATGAAGGAAACACAGCAAACAAATTTTAAGCCATCCATGGGCTACAGACATATTAAATGGATTTTGTCTGGACTATGCATACAGTAGCCAACTTGTGGCCTGCAATCTAATATATGATCAGCAGAGAGCAGTGCTCTAATCCGAATAACGTTTTAGATATTCTGTAATGAGTGGCAGACCCCAGTGATTAGACTCACATGTCTGGCCCCCTCTGTGTCTGATTCAGAGGGATCCCAGGGACAGTAGCCTGGTCAGGACGTTCCTGAGTGTCTAGTCTCATGGATTCCCCCTCCTGCTGCACTCAACATTGGCAGCTGCTCAAACATGTTGTTTCCCCACATGCAGAAGGGATGTCCTCAGCCGATCTCACACATCAGCTTTTTATACTATAAAAAGGGAGCAGCTTTGTGGAAATCTACTATAGGAATTGTAAATTTGGGCCATAAAATAGGAGATCAAGCAGGATTTACTCTGTGTACTTCTACAAGGAAAGAGTAGGGACGCAAGGGTTAATTTCACATGTCGCATAGGGGTGGCCTGGAGGCATCAGGTGGCCTGAACAGCAACAACATAATCCACATACTGAGAGCACCCATAGAACACATTACCAGACAGGCAATCCACCCACACACGAGACAGACATACATGCAATGCAAAAACACCTAGACCGTCACACATGATAGAATAATGATATACATAAATAGTGCAATTATTATTAGTTACATACATGCAAACATGCAGACAGTCACATAAACACATGCTTTATCTCTGGATTTGTACAGGTTAAACGTGACAGGATGTTAGTTATATACACATCACCTCCTTGCTCTAATTTTTAGTTTGCACAAGAGTCAGTCTAGAAACAGCAAACCCGCACAATGAGTCACTGAGACATTTCATAGAAAAACATCCCTGCACCAGGGAGCGAGCCGAGACAGACACGAGCCGTGACTGGTGGCGCCAGGACAGCAGAAAACTGCAAACAAGCAGATCCTTTTGTCATTAAATAATAGGAAAGGTAACAACCCATGTCTGATCCGAGTAATCCACAATATGGCGGCTCTAGTCACTTTACTCATTTTTTCTAACAACGTCAGACCTTATTTTACATCTGGGGTTGGTTACCTTTGGTCTGTCCCAAGTTATTTAGATTTTCTTTGATTTAGTAGCCTTTGTTGAGAAGTTATGCCCTATAGTCACCCTCCTCCCTGTCACATTCAGCCTAATTAAATTGCGTTTCGCCAATTAAAAAGGGCTCTATATAAGCACAAAGCAGAAGTTTTTAGTTAGTGAACTTCTATCCAAAAGAAAGGTCTTAACTAAAAACTTCTATAAAAAAATATGCTCTGTGCTTATATAGAGCCCTATTCAATTGTCCAAATCACAATTTAATAAGGCTGATAATGTTTAGTTGCAAAGTAAAACACATCGGCCCTCATTCAATTGAAATTTGGCCAATTGAATAGGGGTCTAAATAAGCACATAACATATTTTTTTAAAAACATACTTAGTAAACATCTATACAAAAGCAAGGTTTTCACTAACTAAAAACTTATTTAAAAAATATATGTTATGTGCTTATTTAGAGCACTATTAAATTGGCCGAATCGCAATTGAATGAGGGCCAGAGTTGGGTGCACTGAAGGCTGAAGTGGTGGCTGGTGGTCACAGTAACTCTATAGCTATGTGATTTTCGTCATGCTTCAATCGTGCCCATTATATGTTTGCTTCAAGCATGCCCATTATATGTACTGGCTGACTGCTGCACTCTTGCTTAGTTCATCAGTGTTAATATCTAGGGAGCCTTTCCACCATATTGACAAGAGTGCAAAGTAAAAATAAAGAATCCTAGTTCTACGGATCTATGGCAATATTATTTTAATGGAAGTTGCAAGTTAACTTTTAATAATACATTAATAGTTTATCATATTTTTGTCTATATTATTGTATAGACGTTCCATTGTGCCCAACTCTCCGTGACCCTATGGACTGCAGCACACCAGGCACATAGATTGCTATGGTTCTGGTCATGCTTATTCATAAAGTTTTCTTGGCAAAGATACTGGAGTGGGTTGCCAATTCCTTCTCCAGTGCACCGTGATTTGACTGACCTCTCTGCTATGACCTACCCAACTTGGGTGACCCTACATGGTATAGCTCACAGCTTCATTGAAGTATACAAGCCCCTTCCCCACAACAAGGTAGTGACCCAGAAAGGGTTCTATATTATAGATAAAAGCATATATTACTTCTTATTTGGAGGAGTACTTATGCTTCCCTCTAGCATGGCTATAGCCAAGTAATTATGATATTAGCTGCTACTCCCAGACAGCACTAGAAGACAGAACCTTACTACATGTTGCAAGCAAAGAGCAGCAAACCTCATCTTTCCTGCACTCCACCCTTTCTACATTTAGTGCATCCGGCACTTTGTGGAACAAGAACTAGAAACTGTACAACATAAACCGATGCAGCAAATGAAGAAAAGGTTTTAAAAATCAAAATAGATACAGTTAAAACAAACAGTAAAAAAGTAAAAATAAAATGTTTAAAATAAATATACATAATTAAGAGTCATTGCATCTGCTCTTACATATTCTAAGACACCCATTTAGTTGGAAGGAGAGCGTTGTGGTTTCTCAAAGTTTCACAATGAGAGGATACATAAAGGATCAGAGATTGTTAAAAAAAGAACAGATCTTTTATGAAGAAATGTGTAATTTTACAATTATCTTGTGCTACAAGAATGTATGAATAATCTAGAAATGTTAGTACAGTGTCAAAAATGGCACAGGGCTGGTTTCCTTGAACTCCTCAGCTACTCCACTTACTGTCCTGAGCTGAATGCCTGAGATTGCATGAAACTAGATAACATGGGCAGATCGATTGGCCTATTGATCAGGACTGACATATTTTTGTCCTTACATAGTTTTGTCCTATTATTGATTATACTGCACCTCTATTCAAGTATGGGTCTTCGTTATAATGGCTGCATTTTATCTAACCTCTGCACTAACATTTTCATACAATGTAATTGGGACTAAATTTCAGCTTGACCAGTTTGGAAGCAAGTGACCCATTGTAAGGACTTTATTTCCAGACATGGACACACACACACTGCCCGGGCTCCTAAAAAGGTTTGGCATATCACATTCACAAAGTTTAATAAAACATTGTGAATATATACACTATATAATATATATTTAAAACCATGCTTGGGATATTTCCTGCTTTGTCCCCACCAGCAGTGGTGTGCAGAGTCCACAAGGTAGAGCAACAGTGATGCTCCAAGACTTTGTTTAATTTGGTGTTAGGTTTAGGGTTCAGGGTTAGGGTAGTGGCAGATAAGCTTTACATACTAAAGTAGTGGCTCTCTGTACTATGTAAAGCTTATCTGTCACTACTCTAACCCTACATTTAGCCCTCACTATAAGAACAAAATGAACAAAGTCTTGGTGCTCCACTATCACACACCTAATGGCCACTGCTGGCGGACAAAACAGGAAAGATCCACTCTTGCATGGTGGTAGCTCTTTTATACCTGTCCTGTGTTTTTCAAGGTCACGGATTATACACCAACATTAAAGTCAATATGGTGCAAAATTAACACAATAAATGAACAAAATAATTAACTAACTTTGTATGACATAAAAGTAAAAATAAAAACATTAAAATTGTTTGTTTTTTTAGAAACATTGGGTACAGCTACAGTGCCTTGCAAAAGTATTCACCCCCCATGTCATTTTTCCTGTTTTGTTGCCTCACGACCTGGAATTAACCTGGATCGTTTGAGGATTTGCATAATTTAATTTACAGAACATGCCCATAACTTTGAAGATGTTTGTTTTTTTGTTTGTTTTTTTATTGTGAAGCAAACAACAAATAGGACAAAATAACCGAAAAAGTCAATGTGCATAACTATTCACCCCCCTAAAGTCAATACTTTGTAGAGCCACCTTTTGCGGCAATCACAGCTCCAAGTGGCTTTGGATAAGTCTCTATGAGCTTGCCACATCTTACCACTGGAATTTTTGCCCATTCCTCCTTGCAAAAGTGTTCCAGCTCCTTCAAGTTTTTTTTGCACTTGTGAACAGCAATCTTTAAGTGTGTCCACAGATTTTCTATTGGATTGAGGTCTAGCGTTGACTAGGCCATTCCAACACATTTACATGTTTCCCTTTAAACCACTCAAGTGTCGCTTTAGCAGTGTGTTTGGGGTCATTGTCCTGCTGGAAGGTGAACCTCCGTCCTATCCTCAAATCACGCACAGAGTGGTACAGGTTTTGCTCAAGAATATCCCTGTATTTAGCACCATCCATCCTTCCCTCAACTCTGACCAGTTTCCCAGTTCAGCTGCTGAAAAACATCCCCACACCATGATGCTGCCACCACCATGTTTCACTGTGGGGATGGTGTTCTTTGGGTGATGTGTTGGGTTTGCACCAGACATAGCGTTTTTCTTTGATGTCCGAAAAGTTAAATTTTAGACCAGAGCACTTTCCTCCATACATTTTGAGAGTCTCCCACATGCCTCTTTGCCAAACCCAAAACGTGCCAATTTGTTTTTTGCTGAAAGTATTGGCTTTCTTCTTGCCACTCTGCCATAAAGCCCAACTCTATGGAGCGTACAGCTTATTGTCGTCCTATGTACAGATACTCCAGTCTCTGCTGTGGAACTCTGCAGCTCCTCCAGGGTTACCTTAGGTCTCTGTGCTGCCTCTCTGATTAATGCTCTCCTTGCCCAGTCCATGAGTTTTGGTGGGCGGACGTCACTTGGCAGGTTTGCTGATGTGCCATGTTCTTTCCATTTCGTTATGGTAGATTTGATGGTGCTCCTGGGGATCATCAAAGATTTGGATATTTTTTTTATAACCTAACCCTGACTTGTACTTCTCAACAACATTGTCCCTTACTTGTTTGGAGAGTTCCCTGGTCTTCGTAGCAGTATTTGGTTAGTGGTGCCTCTTGCTTAGATGTTGCAGCCTCTGGGGCCTTTCAAAAAAGGTGTGTATATGTAATGACAGATCATGTGACACTTAGATTGCACACAGGTGGACATCATTTCACCAATTATGTGACTTCTTAAGGTATCCATGAATTAATTGGGCTTCATAACAAAGGGGTAAATATATACGCACATACCAATTTTCTGTTTCCTATTTCTAAAAAATAGTTTTATATATATATTTTTCTCATTTCACTTCCCCAACTTAGACTATTGTGTTCTGATCCATCACATATAATTCAGATTAACAAAACATTGAACTTAAGGCTATAATGTAACAAAATAGGTAAAAAGTCAAGGGGGTGTATACTTTTGCAAGGCACGCTACCTAATAATTCCTATGCTTTTTATATTTAGGCATATGCCCCAATGTAATGAATACTTTTCAAATAAAAGGACTACTGTAATTCAAAAGCAATCACATGGGCATAATAAAAGCAAAGACCATCTTAAATTTGTCTCTTTTTTGTCATTGTCGCATTCTAAACCGCTAGTTTGTTCCTTTATTCAGTCCTGTAGTCAATAGGCTATTCATAGTGGTGTCATTTAAAGGAACTTAGCCAACCCAACTTACACACCTAAGTGTTCACTGTACTCTGATGCCAGTCATCTCTCCCCCCACTGTACTGGATCCCCTACCACCAAGCACCTCGTAACTGGTGACCCCTCTGCCTCAGGTACTCTGCTAATAAACATTATTAAACACTCTAAAAAAATGCAGCATTTCAATACCAATTATGCGCGGGTACCACCTTTACATCACTAAATCTACACCATAATACAATAATTCTGATCACCCCCATATTGTGGCCCTCTCCATGAGTCCAACAGTCCCTCAATAGTCAACATTCCCCCCCCACCCCGGACATCTCCAATATTAAATATCCATGAAGCATCTTCAAATTTCTGGGCTTTGCACAGAAATTCATTTTCATAAATGGTTTTAGGAGACGATTAACAATGGCTGGTGATATCGACTCAGAGCTTGTGCTGTAGCTTTGTGGTGGACTGTATCTAGGAGTCGGTTTCCAAGTGAGAAGAAGTGACCAGTGATGTCAGACAACTGTGTACATAGCAAATTATGGAAAGATTATTTGAATGATCATGCAACAGGTATATCCTGCTTGCTCTTCACTTTCAAGTATTTATACTGTATAAGATTCAGAATCCCACGCTCAGAAAAGAAAATCGGTGGAACACTATATTTACCTATTTCTAGTACGCGGTTTTGAGGAACTATACTAGATAATGTTAAAATGTTGGAAGGAAGTAGAAAAACAGCCTTTACATTTAGTAAGTCCCTATAGAGAAACAAAGGAATGGCAACCCCCAGTAAAAAATAACCACACATAATAGTTAATAAAATAATGATTTTATTTATTTTATTTAATTTCTAAAAATATCCTGCCCATTATCAGTATAGCTTTAAAAAAAAAAAAAAAAAAAAGGGGGAGTACAACGGAGTCTCTAAATTCATAATTAATCCGTTCTGGAGGGACGGGCGGATACTGAATCAGATGAATATAGAATCCATTTTTTTCCATTGGAATTGGCTAAAATTGGATACATAAATAAAAATGTAACCAGAACTTTACCTTTACTGTGGAGCAATGATGGCGGAAGAGGAGCAGAAGAATTATTGTTTCGAAGGGGAGTTGCCTTCCATTAAAACATCAGGTAACTCCAGTTCTATGATCAAGGTTTTTTCCGATGATTCAACAGGACTCAATTTAGCAAACTTCTTGTCCAATGTTGTCTGTTTTTTAAAGTTTTGTGACTAATATTGGATTTTTGGATGACTATATGAGCATTTTTTTGCCTAAACAATGTGACGAATATAGATGCGGATGAATATAGAGGTTCCACTGTAAGTTGTAATTATGCCAGTACATGGATGCTTGAATTCATTTTCCCAATAAATTGAAGTAAATAAACATTTTTACTTTGCAAACATTTTTGTACACATGAAATGGGGGCATTAAGTAAAACATTTATTATTTTTAAACTAGAGCTATTTAGGACTCATACCACTCTAAAAGGAATTATTTGAGTTTCCAATGGATGTTGGTTAGCTATTTTATCTCATCCTAACTTTGTTCAATTAAACCAACCTTGAAAGATCATGTGCATCTCGTGGACTCTTTGTGGGAGAAATGCAGTATGGGCAGATTAGCAACATTATTTACTTAAAATGAATTCCACAACCGATTAGATCTGAGCAGATGAGCAGCCGGAGAGTTTCCCTGTAAACATTGATTGTATTTAAGAGGCCTCTATTAGCAGAGTTCCCAGGCGGGGGGCAGCCTGTCACATCAAATTAATGTCTGAGGCTTGAGGCTCGACACTCAAAAGCAAAAGAGTGAATTAGACAGGGTGGGAATGAAGTATAAGTCATAGCATAGGGTGTGTGGGAGAGACTACCAGACTCAAACGGCCAAGCACAGTAGACACTCATTCTAGTAAGAAACACATGAAAAGCGTAACAGCTAAAATATCTTATCCTTACAAGAGAAGACACCAGGGGATCCAAGCTGGCATAAGATACTTGGTTGGAGCAAATACAAAACTTGAGAATGTGACAAGAAACAACTCTTGGTCCTGCTGGTCCTCTGAGCTACTTTTGCTGGCTTCAAGTTAGTACCATTATATGTGGCATACTCCAATTATTACTGTCAGCAACATGAATTTCTCTGATGATTATCTGTGATTAATACAGACAGGATTGACTATGGTGCATTATAGAGTGGTTGGCAGGACCAAGACTGGTTTATTTTCTTCTAATATTTAAGTATTTATATATTCCACTTCCTGCTAACTCTCTACCTTGTGTCATATACTTCTGAGTGTTGGATTCGCCATAAACTCAAAATGTTAAGGGGCTCAGTACGGTTGGAAGAATGCAATATATGTGCATTTTTCAGAGGGAGGGCAAGAGAATAAAAAATACCTGGGAAAACAGGGTAAGACCAGGACAGAATGCCGACAAGTACAGACACTTTACCTTCTGCATTGCTACATAGTAAGTGTTAGGCACTACTTTTAGGAACAGGAAAATAAACTTGAAATAATGCAGATAAGAGAAATAAGGAGAAAATTGGGAAAATTAGAGCGATAGCGTAGGAGTATAAAAAACAAGGCATAATCACAATGTAAAAAAAAAATGTAGGCAGGTAGAGATCTGTTTTGTCCGCTAACTTTGATTTCAATTCTCCTCATGCCCAAGGATTTTAGGTCTTTGGGAATTTTTGACCAAATAACTCTGAAGGGATGGAGTAAAATCACTGTTGAACAACAGACAGAAATGCCAAAATATCAGTACTGGTACTACAGTTTCTTGTGTGGGTCATGTGTTATTCTGACACACTCAGAGGTTTCTGTTCTGCTTTTTTTTTTTTAATTTATTCTTTCTCTAATGAGAAAGAGGAAGCAGACATGAGCAGATTTCAAACCACAAGTGCGTCAGTTCAGGAAAGCGAAGGGCGGAGGGAGGGGAAGCAGTGTTGGGTCTTGGTGCTGTAATGTCAGTGAAATTGGTTAGAGAATTTGCTGTCCTATTTCCCCAGTTATTGATCTGAAAAGGTAGCTTCTTGTAATCCGGACAATGGTGTTGAGCTGTGTAGTATTATGCACCCAAAGCTACTGTATATTCACAACTATAATGGAAAATCGTGGCTGGCCAAACCCTTTAAAAAGTTTGATTATGGTTCCTAAATATATGTTTAAGAAGTGAAACACAGGTTTATTAATGGACTCCTCCCTTGCTCCTGGAAAATCTACTTTGAGAAAATTATATATATTTTCCTCCAATACCACTCTAAGAACACAGGCTCTCACATGTCTGTTTTATTGGCTGCAGTTTCACCTGCCATATTTTACAGGCTGTAGCAAAAGAAACAAGATACAGATTGAGAGAAAGGTAGGTAAAAATACAAAGATCTGAGGTTGACACATGCATCTCTTCCACAAAATAAGACTTTTTTCCCCCCTTGTTGATGTGATTTTTCCTTTTTGGAACAAATACAAAATAACTTTAAAAAAAAAAACAAAAAAAACGACAAAACTAGATAAATTATTTACATCTCTTATAAATATCATTAAGATAACACTGATTTACTAAACACTCCCCTCAGCAGAGTTAGTGCAAAGGGAGTGTAGAAAATTAATACATTAAACAAAAGCGAAAATATGTACTTTCAATAGAAAAAAAGAGACGCGCAATGGCTTTATTTCTGCACAGTCAGGAGGTTTCTCCTGTTCTCAGCTCCTTCCCCCACATATCTGGAGGAAGGTAGCTTGACACAGGCACCTGTTAGTAAAGGGGGAGGGGTAACAGCCTGAGTTTTGGTAAATAAGCAGTTAATTTAACCCCTACATAACCAGAAGGGTTTCCAGCTTGTGCCTTTTGCGAGATGATCCCTCAGCAGTTCATGGTTAAGAGACCCATAAAGTATCTATTCCTGTTTGTGGGGTCTGTTCAGCATACTTAGGGGTAGGACCTATAGGAGCGAAGGAGCAGCTGCTGTTCAGACGCCAATGGGGGACAAAGTGCTAGGCTGACACATTATATACTCCTTTTGGGGTACTGAAAAGTATGAATGCCACCCTGTACTATGCAACAGACTGATGATATCACCAGGATATCTGCACTTGCCATTGTCTCTGAAAAAATGCTCTGTGTATGTTCTGGGCCTAGGGATTGAGATGGATATAGATGCATCTCTGCACTCCATAATTAAAATATTATTCTACACATGAGCAGAAAAAACAAAGTGCTGGATACTTAAAATTATTCAAAGCCACCGAACATGGAGGCACCCACAGAGATGAACAGGGCAGAGATGCACCTGTTCGGGAAGGGCAAAGATGTGCACTGGGTAGCCTTCAGAACTGGAAAGTCAGAATTCATAGAATTTGTAGTTCTCCCCTGCATGGAACATGCTTAACAGCTCTCCCAGTACTTAAGTGTCTCAGTCCAGCTGAGAGGAGTGAGTGGGTTCATCCTACATGGTCCCATCACCTCTCTGGAAGTGTTCCTCTTGTACCAAAATCATTAGCAATATTAAAAAGGCTAGGAGTCTGCAGAACTGGATCTGGCTGTATGAGGAGGATCACAGGTTTGAGAGGAGTTTTCAATGCCTCTTAGTGGAGGAGACTTTCTTCTTCCGTGCGGCTAACATCTCATAGAATGGATCCCGGCTTATGGCAGCCCTGGATGGGTAAAATCACAAAGATACATGGGAGAAAAAAAAGGATCTTACCATTAAACACTAACAATAATGCAGCAGATGCTCACACACCAGAAACAATAACAAGGCAAATAAAATAAAACACAAATACCTGAAAGAAGTGTACGTATTAGTTTAGTCTGCATACTTGCACACACAAACAAACAAACAATGCATTCATTAAAACAGGCTTCTACAAGACACCAGCCATTAACATATCTTTCCAGTAACTCACTTTATACATTTCATCCATTCTTCCTTCTCTTCGGGAGTAGGAGCAGAAATCCGATACACTGTGTGGTTCCCTTCCACCACCCGTCCATCTGCCTCCGTTTTGCACGCTTTAATCACTTGGTCTTTGTTATCTGGGATGTACAGTTCAAAACAGTTCTACACAAACGGAAAAAAATGAAAAATAAAGTGGTGGACTTTGACCAAGATGATAAAAGTAAACCGATAAAAAAAAAAAGACAATCTGAGGAAGCATCTATCCAAAAGCTTAGAACATATCAAACGTCCTCAAATCTTCCCTCGCCCATCATATACTTACTGGCTTTTTGGAATCTTCCACCTCTCGGATGCTGAGATTCTCTAAGGGGATGATACCTCTAGGCTCCTTATCCTGCAAAAGGAATAAGTAACATTTATCCAGATAGACATATCCAGGAGATACTGCATGTTGTGACTTTATGTCAAGCTAACCCCAAGCCATCTCAAAGTTGCATATGGGTGGGAAAAAAATACTTCTAAAGCTTACGGTGACGTCCCTGGTCCCACTCCCAGACTTATATTTAAGAATATTAGATTTTAATCTATTACTGTAAAACCCATGACCTCATGAGCAGCACTAAAACAGCATGGAAAAAGCTAGAAACCTTTTGTACTAAATAGTAATGCTCTATGTCTACTCCATCCCTTTCAGTGAAAAATTAATGGTCTTGGGCTAGCTGCATGATACGAAGTTATGCCTAAATGGACTCAAATCACCAACCTACAATCAGTAAAGATGCCAACAGGAGAAGTCGTGCAGCACTAAGAATGGGCAGTACCATCCATCTTTAGTCCATTTCTATATTTTTAAGTTCACCATTTACGGAGAAAAAAATGTCTGTCCTACTTAGACTTTCACTAATCATTGTACATTGCAAGAGAACAAACTATCTATACACATGTACATTCATACACCATCAAGATCCAGAGCCGAGAGATAGTTATTAACAGCAAAACACCTAGGATTGATCTTTACATAAAAACACAGATCATTACAATGAAACTGATATTCCAATTCTCAAGTGGATCTTTATCAACATGCACATGATTAAAACTAATTAAATATTAGAGTGCTTAAGAATAGATACCTTAAGTGTAAATACCCATATTTAAAAAAAAAAGGAATTTAACTCAATCAGGTGTGAGGGAATTGGTGCTGAGGTTTGAGATATAGATTTATGTATTTCTATACCCATTATATATATATATATATATATATATATATATATATATATATATATATATATATATATATATATATATATATATATATATATATATATTAATGGGTATAGAAATACATAAATCTATATATATATATATATATATATATATATATATATATATATATATATATATATATATATATATATATATATATATATATATATATATATATATAGTAATATATAGTAGCAGGTAATTTAAAATAGAAGGATAAGGCCCTTGCAGATTGGGATATAATTAACTAGATAGAATCTACCTTTTATTTTGAATATTTCACAAGAACTGTGCCCGTAATTTGACTTTGATGTCACCGACTTGCTGCTTTCTGAAATAACGTACGTCTGGGGTTTGCCGTTTCTCCTGTTCTGGGTAGAATTGCCTGGTATTTTGGGGCTAGACCACTCTAATGAGTGGGACCAGACTGATATACTACAACATATTCACCCTGTGAAGGGCACAAGTGGCTAAAAAAGAGGTTGCTCTCTAAGTGCGCTATCATGTCCATAGACCTAATCTATTAAGGTTAGTTCATTCTCTGATTGAGAACCTCTAGCTGTTTTGTCTCTAAAATAATGGATATATTTTGCAAAAGGACTTTGTTGTCATTTCTTATTATCTTTATTTGTAACGTGCCGACATATTCCGTAGCACTGTACAGGGGTTGAGTACATGGCAAAAACAAAATTAACAGGATGGAGGGCCCCGTTTTTGAGCTTCAAATCAAATGTACATAGTGCTGGTTTCCAAGGCACGGCACAAGATTGAAAACTCGCAAACTTACACAACCGATTACCTGATTATCTAATTGTCCAATACTAATCACGCTAAAAGTATGACACCTTTCACAAGTGGGTTGTACAGCACATTGGTTTTAAGAAAGACTCCTATCAGGGATTAAAAGATGGACACAACAAATCACAGGGCTTTTCACTCAGATGCAATAATAGTGAGCGACTTGTTTATAAAACTCATTATCTATTTTACACACACACAGTCATGAATCTACACATCCGACCCTTCTCACCGTTGTATACTCAAAGTAGTATAGACAGTTGTCCGTGAGAATGAACCATCGTCTCTTCCACGTCTTCACTCGACCACCTACAAAGCCAAGAGAATATGTTCCACAGGCAGCCAAATGGCATGGAAAAGAAATGGAGTACAGGAAGTTGAAAGATGGAAAGGTCATGAAGTAAGGTTAAGAGGCTTTAGATATATTTGAGAATATGATGAGAGGGAGTCTCTGATGTACAAGGGATATTGGTTACAGTAGATTATGTATGATGAATATCAAGAAAAGAGCGACAAAATAGAAAGAAATCCAATTGTGGGCCTATGAGAGAAATACATGAAAAAATAGAAGCCAAAGAATGAAGGGGGGAGAGACAGATGGGAGAGAGTAATACAGAAAGAAGTAAGGCGAAAAGGGGAGAACAGGGAAATAGAGGTGAAACAAAGGTAAAAAAGACAAATGGAGAGAAGATAGGCAAGAAAAATAAGAAAAGGTGCAAGAAAGAAGAGAACAGAAAGGAGGGGGAAGTAGAGTAGTGTGGGATGGAGGGGGAGCCAAAATACCAAAAAAGAAAGAATGGAAAGTAGTGAAACCCAAAACATATAGAAGGAAACACGTATTCCTTCTATATGTGAATAAATCAAGAAAATAATAGTGAAAGGGCTTGCAATGCTCCATATTGCTAAAGGTGGCAGGGCACAAATGGCTATTTTACCTTTAAGAGAACATTACAGACATTATTAAGGAAGGATAGTAGTGAAGGGGTCCTGTTCTCCCATTGGTGTTCACATTGAGCAGATACTTATGTTCTTCCCATAAACAAGGGTAAAACCATTAAAGTGAAGATGTTGTGTGTGGACAGCTTTAATTTGATTTAAAATAATACAGTGGGCTTAGAGGGCGATTGTGTATCTGCTGTTTATAGTGTGCATATGCCACCTATACAGTATATGTACAGAGGTGTGGTACGTGTATTGAACACAGGGTATAGAGGATGGTAATATGTACTATATGTATCATAAAATGTGGTGTATATAGTATGTTGTATATACACAATACTGTGTCGGAGGTGAAGTTTGTTCCAATTCTTTCCAGTGAAACATGAACCCCACAATATAACCCCAGACAGTATGAGACAGACAGACAGAGCACCTCCTCACCCAGCATTAGCAGCAGATGCACCACCCGAAAAGCAGCAGGGACAGCACCCCAGGGAGCCCCAAGTCCTGTTATAACCAGTAGTCCTGGTTCCTCCTCTACAGGAGTATCTCATAGACATTCAGAAAGAGCAATTCAGTCAACCAATCAGAATGTCCCCTATTCAAAAGTGTTATGATATAATGAATTCTGATTGGCTAAGTGTTATTGTGGTTACATAAAGCTAAACTCCATAATGTCGAATTACAGAGAAATTGATAATAGGATGTCCTACATTCATTCACTGGTGTAATATCAAGACATGGAGAACAAGATTTGATGCAAATTAAATATTACTTTAGAGCAAGCCTGTTTAATATTGTCATAGGGGGTTGGATCCAGGCCATATTTTCAGAATATTCCAGAATGTGCAAGCCCCTGAGGACTACTATTGAACAAGTCTGCTCTAGAGGATTTGGACGAAAACTTTGACTTATAATTAAAGATTAGAACAGAGTAATTAATGGAGACTGTAACTACAATAAGCTCCTGCACCAGAATTCCTGGCAAAACTGATCTCTTGATCCAAAAAAGAATCACAACCTGTATCAATAACTACAAAAACCCTCTCAGCCAAGAGAGTTTCAGCTTCAACCTGACTCCCTGGGGTCTGCGCAAGGATAGAAGCAGCACGGAGACGGTACCCAGCAGGAAACCAAAAGGGGAAACCAGGAGAGAGAAGCAGCGTGAGCCCTGTGGGGCCCAGTACCAGCACACACTGAGCTGTCTACATACCTCCTGGAGGGTGGGGCAAGTAAAAGAGCAGCCGAAATGATGGAAACATACAAATAAGGGAAAAAAGGCAAATTAAAAACCAAGGAGATCGCCCCCTCCCCCACCCATTCACATGCAAACGGTTCAAAATAACACAATTAAATAATAAGGCAGAGCCAGGCATCTAGGGTTTATCTCTTATAGTCACTGTTTAAACCACATCAAAATATAGAAAAAAAATTATTATAGGGCACTCAGGCAATTATTGGGCCCTTGGTGAACCCTCCTAGTGGCATTAGTTACTGTGGCAGCTCAGATTGCAGGGTAGATCTCAAATTGACCATTTACTGCCAACGAGTAATAACATGCTGCATTGAATCTTGGACAATATGACCAATATGTCACTCAGCGATAGGCCACACTGGGCAGAAGACATGCTGGGTACACATTGGAGAACAGCCTGTAGGAAACCTGGGGTTGCATGGAGTACAAGGAGGGAGTGGGTAGGGAATAAATGAGGAAGATTGAAAGGGGAGATGCATACAATGGTATGAGCCAACTGGCTAGTCCCCAGCATTCTACATAATGCCATTACCCAGTATCACCCTATCACAGTCTGTCTCCATTTGAGCCATTCATCATGGTTTATTTCAAAACAAACTGAAATGGTACAGGCACTCACCCAATTTAAGGAGCCAGCCCTCACGGTCCGGGTTGAAGAAGGTGTGAGTCAAGTCATTTCCATCATCTTCTGGGATCTTAAAGGGCTCATTCTTTATACTATCATACAGGTTCTGAGATGGAGAAGAAATAGGTGAGTACACAAATGCCGATTGCTGTAGGAGTTGTTTCCTCTAGTACAACCTTCATGCAAAAAGTACACCCAGTTACAGACTGCTGGATTAGACCTTTTTTTGTAGTTATGAAGTCTATTTAGCAGCAGCCCTTCCCCATTCCCCAGTCTTGTATTCACTGACCCTCAGCAGGTCTTCTGGGAGGTCTCCTCCATCATTTATGCCGCGATTCATAGCAATGAATCTGTCTACGGCTGGCTTGTCCTTCACATTGGGATTGTGCAAACTGGTATTCAGCATGATGATGGCAAAGGACAGGACATAACATGTGTCTGTAGAGAAATCAACCAGGGGTTTAGATAATGTGTAGGAAACAAAAAAGAAGAAACAAAGGAGAAGAAAATCAGAAATATGTGGAGAAAGAGAAAGAACTAGAATGTAAACTGAGAGGAAGAGGATGTCATTTAAACCAGTGCATGGCAGATGGTTAGCACTATGTGTAGGGGTGGCAAGAGCACTCCAGAAAGTGGCCAACACATGGTAAAGTAGGAAAGAGAATCAGAAATTAAGCAATTAAAAGAAGGAGAAGAAGATCATACTAACCACAAAGATACAGGCTACATAAGCATGATAAGGGGAAATTCCCACCTGTGGATTGAAAGACTCCTGGGTTGCATTGACAGTATCTCTGAGCAAAAGCTTCCATCATACGATCAATTTTCTGAGCTTCACCCGGCAAACGAAAACTCCACAGGAATTGACTGATAAAAAGGTGAGAAAAATGAGTGAATAAAAAAAAAAAAAAAAAAAAAAAAAAGGAGACCCTGTCACCCTAACAGGACGTTGATTTCATTTTAAAGAGCTTTAAAAACTGGCTATACAATGTACTAGCAATTTTTCTCTACAGTAAACATTTTTCAAATATTTAGAATTTAATTTGCGACTCCTGTATGCTTGATAATCCTAATTGGCACATTAAAACAGCTACTTAATATGCATGAGCATCTTATTTGCATATAAAAAAAATCAGGAAAAATAAACATGGAAATTCACAGGATTGATTCACTTTAGAAAAAAAATTACCACCACAACATATAGCAAAGAGCATGGAAATTGAAGAATAACTTAATAAAATGTATTTCAGGGTGACAAAGCACCTTTTACGGTATGTAGATAAATTAAGGGGCAAGGGGAAAGACTAGTCAAGTGGACCAGTTTAGTTATATGCGCTCTAAGATTTCTCAGACATTGCCCCTGAATCTGTAATAATACACTCACCGAAGCGCTTGCACTAAGTTAAGGTCCATAAATTCATGTAGCTCCACAAAAGCATGTAAAACTTGAATGTTAAAGTCATCCCTGCAAGAGACACAATTGCGGTTATGGATCAAGAGAGAAAACAGGTGGGAAAAGAAAGAAAACACCCAACAATACTGGCATCTTATTGAAAGGCTTCAAAGCTTAGTTGCACCCTCTCCCAAGTGGCTGCACTCCCATCAACTTTCCCACAGTAATCTTAATTTGCCTCCCCCTCCCTCCATTTTTCAAAGAAGTTCCCCTACAACTCTTACGCTAATCATCTAACCACAACATTCACTCACCATCTGACAGCTGGTGTATCTGTTTTCAAAGTATGTTCTCTTCACCATCACTCTACGATATTTACAGGGTGCTATCCCTAAGTTCACCCCATCAGATATATCCTGTCGCCTCTCCACAATACCTAACCCCTCCATTTTCCCCTAAGTCCCCCTTATCCATTCCCTCACCTCTCCCCTAGGTAGTCTCCAATGGCGGTCTTGTTTAGACCCTCCCCCTTGTACAGGAACTGGGCAATGTCCTCACACGTGTGCTTCAGCAGCTCATTCTCGATTAAGAACTGGATGCCCTGCAGAGAGGGATAGAGAGAAAAATAGTGTTACTTCACAAAGCAGACACTGGACAAGTTTCGGCTGTAAGGTACAACCAGAAGACAGAATCATTCTCAGCCTGGCTTTCCACGTACCTTTTTAGGGTCCATGTTGAACTTTTTCCGTCCCATTGCTACGTGTTTGTTCTTTTGCATGTTCTTTCTGTTGGAGAGGCAAATGATTTTTTTAGAACAAATTAATTAAAAGGAGGGTTTAATAAACTGAGACACCCTAAACTGTGCAGTTGTAAATTAAATTGGCCTTTAGGACAAGGAAGACACCATACACGGTCTGGAACCATACTACAGTGAGAGGGGCTGCGGAGGTGGCCTCTTAAAAGGAGGGGTGCAGTGTACACCATAGTGGTGTTTGGAAGCTGGAAATAATACTATTGCAATCTAAAAAAAATGAAGAACACATCAAGAAAAACCACGGTGGAGGTGATATACTCTCACCTTTCCTCAGAGGATCCCAGCGTTTCAATTTCATTCGTAACTTCTGCTATCTCATCCCGCAGCCGCTGAGAAAGAAAAAGAGATAACAATGATTTAATGTAGTAGGGGGAAGCAAAAGAGACAAGCTAGCAGGAAAAAAAGGGGGAAGAGAGAGAGACAAACATACAAAAAGAGATGAATGGGAATGGGGAGAGTCAATTGGGAAGGAGGGAGACTAGCAATAAGGGAGGATGAAGGGAGAGAGTATGAAGAGGGCAGGTGGGAAGAAGGTGGAGGGGGAAAGAGTTGAGCACAAAATAGAAAGATGAGGGGAAGAGTAGGAGTGGAACAAAGAGAAAAAAGGAGAGTAGGGAAAGAGAAGGAGGAAAGGGAATCATCATGGAGGTAGGAGGGTAGTAGGGCTAAGAGAAGTATATATCCAGAATCTACAACAGACAGAAAAGAGCAGAGGAGAAGAAATATTGATTATGCGACAGTTTACAATAGGAAGGGAGCATGGTTTGTGCTATATACATGAGGGGGGTCTGGTAAAACAATGTTTCATTCTTAGTGGCGCATTGAACTCAGCCCTGTTATCTCTTTCCTGCCTTGACCCACTTTGTAAGGAAACATAGCTGATGTCATGTGCAATGCTCAGTGACCTGGGAATATTTTGTTAGGTCCCCTCAGACCCCCATGGTTTTGCTTGGGTTTTGTCCTCCCTCTTATTAACACACACCAATGACCTCTTTCCACAACAACTGCAATTTTCTGCCCCAGAAATTCCCACAGAGTTATTGACAGGGGCAGACACCTGAAATCAAGGGGGGAGCTGAGCTGCCCCCAACTATAGACATGAGTGTAGACAGAGCTAACAAAACAGAGAGCAAACAATCTGCCTAATAAGAATAGACACTGTACAAACATGCCCCCTCCCTATAGCCTCAGGGTGTCTCTCACAGATCAGACTGCCTAGTCACATGCAATGCGACACTTTCCCATGTGGGAAACAACTTTCCCCACTCTGAATGGGGTCAGAGGAACGGATTGAGGTAGGAGCAAGGAGGTGACAGGTTTGAGATCACAGCAAATATATAAATGTGTAAATTCAGACTAGATCAGCTGCCAGGTGAGAGGGGCAGAGGCCTGGTTGCAGTTGAATTTGGTCAGGAACAGTAGGAGTGACAGGGTCATGCATTCAAAGAAAACTAAAAAGGTATATGGTTTCTGCAGAATAAGACTAGTTATGAGGCTGGAGTTGAGGCTGGGTAGTAACAGACACTAGATCTGGTTGTATATGGGAAACCGAGCATGAGAGTTGGGTCACCTGTATATTCATTGTGGTTAGATATAAAAGGTGTAAATTATTCAAAACTGTAATATTAGCACTACGGGATACTATCTATTTTTTCCAGTTGGTGATAACAAATTTGTATTTTTTTGCCGGTTTTGATCCCTGCATTTGAAGATTGCGATAATTCTTGTTCACCTGTATATCTGCCAGTAGTTCCTGCTTTCGACGCTGGATATTCTCCAGCTCCTGCCTTTCCTCTGGGGTCAGGTCACTGGGTACTGGGGATAGAAGAGAGTACAGGTTACACACACAAGCATTCTTCTTAATATGTCCACAACTCTAGTTTATACAATAACTGGGTATTGTACCACCTACTGCTGGTCTGTGACACCAACTGATTGAACTGGGGCTACCTCCTTGCTAAATTGTTGCCAAATGGACCATCTCTTTGCTAACGGTTCTCCCAGAAAAATATATTACAGCTAGAGAAGATAATTTAAAACATTTTAATAAGAGATATAAAAGAAACAGAGTGAAGATTAGATAGGATGAGAGGAGAGAACAGATACAGACAAGTGAGTAAGGGGCAGAGATGGTGAGACTGCCCGGAATATGAGAAGAGACAAGTTTTTGGGTCACTGCCACAGCATGGACCACTAGACAGATGTCCCCTCCCACTGCCACCAACACAACAGATGAGCCACGTGTCGTGTGAGCTCTGGGGACAGAATCTCAAGGAAATGACTTCCAGACACAGCCACATCTGGGATTGGTTCCAACAAACTGCACGGGAGACAGCCAGCTGGCAACATTTGTACCGTTACAGAATGCACCATCCTTCTGAGAGGAATACATCCAGGATTCTCCCCTTCTCTGGGCAATACCCATGGTACTCTCGTGATACTAAAGGATAATAAACAGAACTCTCCCAGTCCCAAGGCAATATCTGTGCCCCATTCTATGGATAATAAACAAAATCACCTTCCCTTATTGCTTCTGTACCAAGGTGCCTCCTACGTTGTCAGAGCAATGCTCATGGTATCTTCTTCTTGGGCTAGTGCTCACAGCACCCTTCTCTCCTTGGGGCAATGGGGCAATGCTCAAAATACCATTCCCATTTCCAAGGTAATACTTTAAACACCATCCCTATTCGAATGAAAACACTCTCACCACCCATCTATACTTACAGAGTCTCAGGGCAATGCTTGCAGCATACTTCCCTTCTCAAGGTAATACTCAAAGCACTCACTTCACATCCAAGTAATTATCCCATCACTCTTCCCATATTAATATAATGAACAGCATGCGTTCCCTTTCCAATATTGAGCCTGCATGCCTATTCCCCATCTTAGCATAATAAATATAGTACTCTCCTCCTCACATTTACACTCCTGCTTCTAATATTTTTACAGCACTATATCCCGTTTCAATGTTAAAAAAAACAAAAAACACAACACTTTCTCATGTTAATGTGGTACCCTTCCCTTGTCAGACACAGCATTTACTTAGGTCATGGTAAGACCGTATTCTTCATATCTAATACTCCCAACATTATTCCCACTTTGCTCAGTAATAATGTATAGTAATACAATGAGAGTAATAAGTTACGCCATGCCTTCTCAGGCAAAATACCTAAATTCACTGTATTATATCATGGGTAATAGCGTTATTACCAACCAGAATAATAGGGTACGCCATGCCTCCTCATGGGTAAAACCAAGAGGAAACCCATCTCTGGCTACCATGAACAGAACTTTCCCCACATCACTTGTTCCCTCATCTCAAATCCCCAAAGTCAACTCAGACCTAGGTATGGAAGATCATTATATGGAGAAGACATAAGAGGGTAACTGTTGTGTGAAGAGCCATTAGATGGGCAGTGCTGCAACAGAGGTAATATGGGGACAGTGGTAACCAGGGCAAAAATGTAGTGAGGGGTAAAAGGAATAGCACTAAGTGGAGAGGCGGAAGTGTAAAGGGTAAAAAGGGTAGGACTGTTAATCTACAATTATTAGAGTTAGAGAGTCAATATAGAAAAGAGAAGCAGGATTAAAAGGCCTAACACACACCATGTGTGTTGGTAAAGCAGCCCTATGTGGGGGTCATATAGTCAGGGAGGCTTACAGTGTTTATTTGGAGGGTGATCAAGAACAGTCTGGGATCTGAGAGGTTAATTAATGTACACCTCAGGCGGATATAGCACAATAAACCCCCTGCAGGGCAATACGACAGCACCACACACTGGACAGCTACAAGCTGCAGGAGATCATGTGTGGGAGAGATTGTGTATGTACAGCACATATAAGGGACTGTACATACGTTCACACAAATGTACACACACTACACTGTATACCAGAATACACATAGTGATGTGCATACATACGTTTCACAAATCGCAATGTACAAAATCTCACAAACAAGCAATGCATGTAAATCTCACACACACACACACACACACACAGCACACACAGCACACAACACACACACATTATTAATGAATATTTCTTCACTACAAATTAGAACACAACAATTATGGGGGAATGCACAGCTTGTATTTTCTTCCATCTCCTTGGCAAAAAAAGACATGATTAGGATGATTATCTCCTTCCGGTGTACCTGTTAGAGCAGCCACATACCCCCTCCCCCTTACCTGGCCTCTGTCCAGGAGGTCCCAATGACCCTGTAGTGTCACATCAGGCTGGGCTCCTGCCACTCATTCTGACCCCTCTCCCCAGCCTGTCCATCTTCTGAGCGGCTCTGCAGAGATCCTCACTGACAGCCATTGCACTGCAGGAAGGTGTGGGTGTGAGGGGGAGGGAAGCCCCCCAGAATCATAAGAGAGGCTTAGATTGGCATGAAGGGGATGATAGACTCCGATAAGATATTGGGATAAGAGAAGATGATGCAGCTTGTACCCTACTGAATGGATGTAATGACACAGCCGGCTCCTCCCCACGCACACACGGGGGAGGGGGGCCAGACCTGCACACACACACACAATCACACATTAACACTTGCACTGCTGCAGGCCAGGAATATGTTCAAGGGAGAACTAGCATATCATATTTCTGCAGTCTCAGCAGTATCGGGTCACATCTGTTATTCTATATATCTAGACCTATATTTACATCCCTTTAAAACCAACATATCCCAAAATATTCTCCAAATTGGACCCCGATTTTGACCACTTTCTTACACTGGGTGGTTATTCCACCTATCTATTACCTTTTTTGTAAAGTAGTACTTACACGTTAGCCCTGAATCTTCTACCACAGTGGTTCCCAAACCCCTCAAGTCTCACCAGACAGGCCATGCTTTAGGTTTACTTTTTGTTAAAACAGGTGAGGCAACTAGTATTCAAAGGCTATGAAGCCTCAAATTGCGCCACCTGTGTATTCACATAGTAAACCTAAATCATGGCTTGTCTGGTGGGTCTTGAGGAGAGGGTTGGGAACCAATGTTTTACTATCTAACCTCAAATCATGACCTCTTGTTCTTGAGCATCTCTTTCAGATAGTTCTGTAAGGTTCCTTGTCCTATCATTCTCTAGGCAGATATGTACAGTTTGTGTGTTGAGGTGTTCTCAACCCAGTTAACGTTTATCTAATTACAAATGGTCTCATTACAGAGGCCTGTGCTGATCTTCCTCCCCACCAACCCCAGGTACACACCGCACATTCTCAGCATACACCACTACAGGCTTTGGGCCTTCGCCCCAGTGATAGAATTAAACACGTCATGCTTTACAATATCAAAGGTTTACAACCACTTGGTACTGAACCATATAATATATTGTTAAAATATGACTAAAAGTAGAAGCACCACTGGTGTGTAATCGTTACAGGATGCTCTTTTGAATAACTTGACGCGATAAAGGGCCAAACTGATTTAGGGAGGAAAACACAAAACTGCTTTTACATTTTCAAACTAGAATATCAAAATGATACCTTACTGGAGATCGATATCTGCATGTTTTAACAGAAATATTAATATCTGGAGAGAACTTGAATTCCGATATCAGTTCTACTGAAAAGCTGCCACAATGCTTTCTACAAGAATTTAAATTTCCCATTATTTTTAGTTTTTCAAAACAGCAGATTTTTAATATGGTAATCTAATGGTATGTATCACATATATAGTTCTCAGCAGCGCGGGCTTGCCAAAATCCGTTGGTAACACAACGTTAAAAAGCGCGCCCGCTGCAACTGCGGACCTCGCAAAGCAAGGGTTGTGGCCAGGCCAGCACCAAAGGTGCTCCATGCGCTGCTGGAGATGAACGCCATAGGTGCTCATCCCTAAGACCCGCGGACCTATATATCAACAGAAATCTCAATTACACAATTCACAATGCGAGACCCGTAGCAGTTTGAAAAAAAAAAACAAGTGGGAAAATTACAGCCCGTAACACTTGCAAAAAGGAAAGCGGCACTTACCAAAAAAGTAATACGACCTGCGGGACTTAGAAAAAAAAAAAAACAGAGGTAAAAAAAAAAATGAAGTTAACGGCCGAACCGTGCACATACAAAAACAACAACAACATTAACCAAAAAGAAAACAAAAACAAACACTACACTCACAACACGGGGGGGGGGGGGGTGACAGGCATGGCGCCTGGGAGTCAGGTTGCACGACAATATAACCACATTTTGCAGAGTTTCCACACACGAAAATCTGTGTGAGAAAAAAAATGGCGGACGAATAAAAACAAAACAAGGCTACACGACCCCTAAACACGCATAACACCACCAAGCACATAAGACTTTTACACAGGCACATACGAGGTATAAAAAATACACTACGGAACGGAAAATGCTCCACACCCGCGGAACGCATAGACAATCGCCGCCATTTTACAACATTACCTTAAAACGAACAACATTACCATTCTAAAATAACGCATTACACAACTAAACAAATGGGTCAGCCTCGTGCACGCAGCCTATTTACACTGCACACTTGCCACTTTCTCCTCAGATCACCAACGGTCCAAATGTACATTGTATGCTGCAGGAAAAACAACAGCGATTGTTAGCTCTTCAGCATATTGATTCCTGGATATATTCATTACAAATAGGTAAAGTATATTAATTTTTATTTAATTCATTATTCTAAAAACATATATTGATACGAGAAAAAAAAAAAAAAAAAGAAGAGCAGAGGAGACACTCGCTTTGCCGAAAGCGCTCAGCACGGAGCTCACAATGAGCGCCAAGGGTGCTCAGAGGAGCAAAAGACTTACATTGTGTGGCAAACAGCATTACCTGCCTTACAATTTTATTGCCGTCATTTTTTAATGGGCAAGTTGTTAGTAAACTATATTTATCTGCTTTATAGCTCCATCATCTTCACCAAATCGTGTTAGTTATGTATGTATGTGTATAAAATATATAGCATGATTATTTAATATAGAGCAGCTGTTCCAAAACTCTAAAGACTCACCCGGCAGGCCATGATTTTGGTTTAACACTGAATGCAGATGAGGCAATTAGAGTCTGTTGAATTCTAATAGCTCATTCTAAACCTAAATCCTGGCCTGTCCAATGGGTCTTCAGAGGTTTGAGAAATGCCATTCGAGATCATTCTACACACCACGGTGGCACGACTTCTGGGCGCACGAGACGTGACACACCACTGATATAGGAGCCTTTTCTTAAAAGGTTCTGAGTTTTCAAAACCCAAATTTTACAGCCATTGATCATGTCCTGTGTAATGTTTCTCAGAATTCACAGTGATGAGTTCATAGAGATTTTTATTCTATATATATATATATATACACTATTACATCGTTAACATATAGTAATATTGTTCCAGTATAATATATGAATATGGTCAATAGTGATAAGTGACCACAAGCCTGCTATGAAAGCCTGACTTTAAAGATAAAATGTGTACAAATGGGGAAGTGCAGGGTGGGTCTAATTATTAACAAACCAATGAAATATCAAGTACTGTGAAATGTACAGGAAAAAGGAATAAAAGCCCAGTTACTCATTTCCAAGCAGCAAAATAATTGCAAGCCTCCCTTTATAAATTATGTACACTTTACCAGAATGGCAGAGAAGAGCCAATAAAGAACTGCTTTACCGCAATACACACACAAACACGCATGCATAACTATAATGAACCACATATACACATCATACATAGCATATACAGATTCCTGAAATAGTCCAAAGTCAGTGTAGCACATGGTACAGTTTATTGTGTAGGAACAACTGTGGGCCAAATGACACAAGTGTGCATCTAAGTGTTATTATAGAAGAGTGCGGGAATAGCTTAAAAGCCCTCCCCAGAGTGCAATTTATGTGAAAGCACTTTCAGTAGATGCTCAGATATGGTGACCTCAGCAGGCCACGGCACGCAGGATATTGCCCTGAGTGAGTCACGTAATTTACTCTGCATCACAGGGTATGTCACAACCAGGAGATATAAAGCACGGAATAAACAAACCCTATAATATTAGGAAATCATGGCAGCACAAATCAGAAAACCAGGCCTGTTCCCTCATGAGGAATCAAGGGCTTCCCCATAATCAATAAAAACAGGGCTCCCCCATAATCAATAAGAAACCGGGGCTCCCGAAATAATGAGGAAATCCGCTCCCTTTCTATATCATGAAAATACCAAGGCTCCCCAAATTATGAGGAAATCAGTTCCCTTTCTATGTCATGAGGATACCAGGCCTCCACCCATATTGTGAAGAAACAGCCTCCTTTACCACCATATATTGAGGTAAACAGCCTGGTCTTCCCCATCATGAGGTAATCACCCCCTCTAATCATGAGGTAACCAGGACCAGCCACCCATTATACCGCCTGCTACTCGTATTCCACAACTGGCATCTAATATCCTGTCCAGTCAATATTTATCAAATGGTGTACAAGCTGAGAAATTCACCTGATTTACAAACAGTTTTTTGAAAATGGGTTTAGAAAAAGGGAACACAACAAACACTTTGGCTTTTTGTTCTGAAGCACCATCTGGTAGTGAAGTGCTCATTGAGCGGAAAAATCACAAAAACAGCAGCAGCCTGCACAGCTTCACCTGGGGCAATGACTAGGTGGGAACATTCCTACATTGTGCGCCTGCTCCTCTCTAGTTTCTGGGTTACATACAGATGAGTTGTTGCTGCTAATTATATCTGCTGTTCTCCACCCTGTTTAGTAGAATTATGTTTAAGGCCCGTGTTACACCCCAAATCATGACCCAAGTCTCGTCAGAGACCGGTTCTCCCAGTCCAGCTCTGAACAAGTACAGGACATGAAGTTTTCCTAATTTCCTCCATAGGTAAATCCAAGTAGTCCGCAAAAACAACTTCGGTCTCAATTTGTTATATGTAAATAATCCTTATGATTCTTAAAGAAATCAACTTGCACCTTTTTATTTTCAAATTGATTGTGTATGCCATGTAACAAACACTGGAAGATCAATTGACTGCCAGCTCCTTGGCACAACATCGTTCTAACTCCAAATGCCAGTCTATTGCCTTATCTTACCAATGTGGTCCCCCACAGTACAAATTCAATTAAGATAATAGGTTATATCTCTTACTGATTATATTGGCATGTGGATAGATATATTATATATAGAGAGGACGGATTACATTTAACCCTTAGGGCACTGGAGACTGGCCTCTCACCCCAAGACTCACCGTCTGTATTCCAAACCATTCTTGTGGTTATTAGAGGATTCCCCCAAAACGCTGGAGATCAAAAAGGTATTCCAGGGACGTCTGCAATGCTCCTGTAAGGGTCCCGGCACACACAAGGAAACTGTCACCAAACTCAGCCACTGTAGACTGACAGCTGCAGACCTGAGCAGGAGGAGCAGGGTGAGGAGGCGGGGAGCACCACGTCACCCTGCCCTTGGGGAGGGAGGGGGGGGGGGGGGTATATACTGTCACACCCTGATCCTGTCACACTCAGATCCTCTGACCTACACACTTAACCCCTCCAGCACCTGCGCAAAGCTACAGAGAGTGAGAAAAACAGGTAGAACTGATCTCAGCAGGTCTCATATTTTGGGTTATGTCTCACAAAGTTTAACTCTCACCGCCAGGTCAAGAACTCTGCAATAAGAGAATAAACCACATACAGACAGGAACACACAGAGAAATGATCAGGCTCATACAAGATCAAACTGAGACAACAAACTTATAGGCACAGTAATACAAAAATATGCACCAAGGAAGGCTCACACAAAATGTCTATATGAGGATCTAGGTTTCTGTATGGATCAAGATAGGTGCATATAACTCCTATTGCTAAATACACAAGCAAGTATAGTATACAAAGACAGGCTTACACCAAAGGAATACAAGACAGAGATGTAAAGAAAAATGCAGGACGGAGATCTGAAGACACAAACAGGAACAGAGGCAGACAGAGAATAGGAGTTATGTACAGACAAGACGAGATCGGCACGCACGCACACACACGTACAAACATTAGCACAGACCAGTTCACAGAAGACATTGTATAAGGCCATAGTGACAGATAAGGAGGGTATAGAGGGCAGAGGGACACAGAGAGGGATGGTATAAGGTAGTTGGGACCAGACTCATATACTACAGGATATTTCTCCCTGTGAAGTGGCTAAAAGAGGTTGCTCTCAGAGTGGGTTATCATGGCCATAGAATTAACCTATTAAGGTTAGCTCGTTCTCCGATTGAGCACCTCTAACTCTGTTTTTTGATGTGGGCTACAAGTGGCCCAGGGGCTTCAAGTGGCCCACAGACACTTCCAATGCGGCCTGTTCTTTAGAGTGAATGTCCCTCTTAAACAATACACATTTTATTTCTCAACAAGTAGCAGATCACACTCCAATACACATATTATCATTATTTGTACTATATCTTAGCCCTTTGTCCAAAAAAAAAAAAAAAGAAAAAAAAGAAAAAAGGGAGGCAATACAGACGTGGAGGGTATATTTGGCCAGGGTGTTATTGAGATGTAGGTATAAAAGGTGCAAGAATGACAGAGAGATGCAGCGTAATGGTGGAGAGGCCATGGTGATACTAAGATGCAAGATAGGAGGTCAGGGTGATCCAGCAATGTAGGATATGACAGGACAGGGCAATACAGGCCTGGAGCAGAACAGCCACAGTGATATGTAGATGGAGGGTACGAAGACCCAAGATGAATTGGTAAAGTAGGGCGAGAGGCCAGGGTGATATATAAATGCACAGTGTGTATAGAGAGGCCGGGGTGATACATTAATTAAGGGTTTAAGATGCCAGAACTATAGTTTGATGCACATTCAGTGTGGGTGTGCAGGAAGTGGAGCGATGCCATATCTCTCAGTGCACACAGTGCATAGAACAAGCTGCAGGACACAGATCTGTGACCACAACTACTGGCACACGTCACACAGGCACTGCCAGCTGCACCCACATTGCGGTTGCACCTAACCTTCCTTCCTGCACACAGACATGGCCAAAGCAGCAGTATGTAGGCCGGTTGGCTCACAGTTACCCGTGTGCCCTCGGCAGTTCAGAACAAAAGCAAAGTTAATCTGCTGTTGTGGGTGAGATCATGCATGGAAGAGTATCTCAATGTCACAGAAGCAAAATAAACCCATCTAGTCTGCCCATAGCATCTACTTAAAAAGCAGCATTGGTTTAAAAACATGCTCATTCCAGGAATGCCTGAAACTATTTATTTAATTTGCGTCTACCACTTTTGCTGGAAGGCTATTCCACCTATCCAACACCTGTCCTATAAAAAGCACCAATATGTAGTGATGCTGGCAGATCTCTTGTGTTATCTGCCCACCACTACCCTTACAACAAAGTGGAAGGCAGATAACAGGAAGGGGCCAAGCTGGACCTTCCCACATACATATTTTGTGCAGCAAAAAAAAAAAATATT